>MU249596.1:8804430-9009597 GCA_018977245.1 Lethenteron camtschaticum
GTATGAGTGTGTGTAGTGTATGAGTGTGTGTGTGTAGTGTGTGTAGTGTGTGTGTAGTGTATAGTGTGTGTGTGTAGTGTGTGTGTGTAGTGTATGAGTGGTGTATGAGTGTATGTAGTGTGTGTAGTGTATGTGTGTGTGTAGTGTATGTGTGTGTGTGTGAGTGTGTGTGTGTAGTGTGTGTAGTGTATGAGTGTGTGTGTAGTGTCTGTGTGTGTGTAGTGTATGAGTGTGTGTTAGTGTGTGTGTGTAGTGTATGANGTGTGTGTGTAGTGTGTGTGTGTGTAGTGTATGAGTGTGTGTGTAGTGTATGTGTGTGTGTAGTGTATGAGTGTGTGTGTGAGTGTATGTGTAGTGTATGAGTGTGTGTGTGTAGTGTGTAGTGTGTTGTAGTGTATGAGTGTGTGTGTGTAGTGTGTGTAGTATATGAGTGTGTGTGTAGTTTATGAGTGTGTGTAGTGTGTGTGTGNAGTGTATGANTGTGTGTAGTGTATGAGTGTATGTAGTGTGTGTGTAGTGTGTGTAGTGTATGAGTGTGTGTAGTGTGTGTGTAGTGTGTGTATGTGTGTGTGTAGTGTATGAGTGTGTGTAGTGTATGAGTGTGAGTGTGTGTGTAGTGTATGAGTGTGTGTGTGTAGTGTGTGTGTATGTATGAGTGTGTGTAGTGTATGAGTGTGTGTATAGTGTATGAGTGTGTGTGTGTATGAGTGTGTGTATGAGTGTGTGTGTAGTGTGTGTATGTGTGTGTGTAGTGTATGAGTGTGTGTGTGTAGTGTGTGTGTGTAGTGTATGAGTGTGTGTATGAGTGTATGTAGTGTGTGAGTGTGTGTGTGTGTAGTGTGTGTGTGTAGTGTGTGTGTGTAGTGTGTGTAGTGTATGAGTGTGTGTAGTGTGTGTGTGTAGTGTATGAGTGTGTGTGTAGTGTGTGTAGTGTATGAGTGTGTGTAGTGTATGAGTGTTGTGTATAGTGTATGAGTGTGTGTAGTGTATGAGTGTGTGTAGTGTATGAGTGTGTGTAGTGTGTGTAGTGTGTGTGTGTAGTGTATGAGTGTGTGGTGTGTANTGTGTGTGTGTAGTGTATGAGGTGTGTATGAGTGTATGTAGTGTGTGTAGTGTATGTGTGTGTGTGTAGTGTATGTGTGTGTGTAGTGTATGAGTGTGTGTGTGTAGTGTGTGTAGTGTATGAGTGTGTGTAGTGTNTGTGTGTGTAGTGTATGAGTGTGTGTGTGTAGTGTGTGTGTGTAGTGTATGAGTGTGTGTGTAGTGTATGAGTGTGTGTGTGTGTAGTGTATGTGTGTGTAGTGTATGAGTGTGTGTGTANTGTGTGAGTGTATGAGTGTGTGTGTGTAGTGTGTGTGTGTGTGTAGTGTATGAGTGTGTGTGTAGTGTATGTGTGTGTGTAGTGTATGAGTGTGTGTGTGTAGTGTGTGTAGTGTGTTTGTAGTGTATGAGTGTGTGTGTGTCGTGTGTGTAGTGTATGAGTGTGTGTGTTTATGAGTGTGTGTGTGTAGTGTGTGTAGTGTGGTGTGTAGTGTATGAGTGTGTGTAGTGTATGAGTGTATGTAGTGTGTGTGTGTAGTGTGTGTAGAGTGTGTGTAGTGTATGAGTGTGTGTAGTGTGTATGTGTAGTGTGTGTAGTGTGTGTGTGTAGTGTATGAGTGTGTGTAGTGTATGAGTGTGTGTGTGTGTGTGTAGTGTATGAGGGTGTGTGTGTAGTGTGTGTGTGTAGTGTATGAGTGTGTGTATAGTGTATGAGTGTGTGTAGTGTATGAGTGTGTGTAGTGTGTGTGTGTGTAGTGTATGAGTGTGTGTGTAGTGTGTGTAGTGTATGAGTGTGTGTAGTGTGTGTGTAGTGTATGAGTGTGTAGTGTATGAGTGTGTGTAGTGTATGAGTGTGTGTGTAGTAGTGTGTGTAGTGTGTGTAGTGTATGAGTGTGTGTGAGTGTACGAGTGTGTGTGTAGTCCAGTGTGTGTATGTATGGTGGGAGCGGTAGTGTAGCGGTTAGCGCGCTGCGCTATGAACCTGGCGACCCGGGTTCGATTCCCGCTCACGGCTAACACCAGTGACGATTATCTGAACCGGTCCTGGGCCTCCCCTAGGTCGACTCAGCCTTAAATGAGTACCTGGTGCGGTGTGTAAACATCGCCACTAGGGAGACAAAGGCGGTCGGCGTGGTGCTGGCCACCCACCCCCTCGTGTACCGTTCCGGCCTTCATAGGTGCTCGCTAACAGCACTTGCCCCTACAGTCTGTTCAGGCTATACGGGGATCTTTGTCTTTGTATGTAGTGTATGAGTGTGTGTATGAGCGTGTGTGTGTAGTGTGTGTGTGTAGTAGTATGAGTGTNGTGTAGAGTGTGTGTAGTGTATGAGTGTGTGTGTAGTGTAGGATTTCACCTCGTGACCTTCCGATTGCGAGCCGCTCGCTCCACCGGCTGACTCACTCGGCACTGTGGGGAGCGAGAGGTCCGGGGTGGAAAATAAAATGAAAACTCTCCGGTAGCGTGCGACTGTGGCGCCCAGAACCGATCGTGCCACAGCTAACGGCGCAATGCCCCGATCCACAACGCCGAAGGAGACATCGCAGCGATGAAACCCGCTGCATCTACATCAGCCGTACGGAAGAAGAAGAAGATGATGATGATTAAGAAAGGCGGTAACAAGGTCAAATCCTGATTGGGGTGGGGGTTGCCTCAGCCCATCATCATCGCTCCCTTCCTACCGGGGTCGATAAAATAAGAAAACATTTGCACGTATGTTGAACTTCGCTCGCACCGTACATAGCCAGCCGTGCTGATTTGTGGAGAAGTCGACTGCGGTTGTGCGTGGCAGGCAGGCGCATAGCGACGAGGGTTGGGGCAATNGGGTCTCATCTCAGGTCTCAATCTCAGGACTCAATCTCAGGGACTGAATCTCAGGGTCTCAATCTCAGGGACTGAATCTCAGGTTCTCAATCTCAGGTCTCAATCTCAGGGTCTCAATCTCAGGGACTGAATCTCAGGGTCTCAATCTCAGGGACTTAATCTCAGGGACTGAATCTCAGGGTCTCAATCTCAGGGTCTCAATCTCAGGGACTCAATCTCAGGACTGAATCTCAGGGTCTCAATCTCAGGGTCTCGATCTCAGGGTCTCAATCTCAGAATCTCAATCTCAGGGACTGAATCTCAGGGTCTCAATCTCAGGGACTTAATCTCAGGGACTGAATCTCAGGTCTCAATCTCAGGGTCTCAATCTCAGGGACTCAATCTCAGGAACTGAATCTCAGGGTCTCAATCTCAGGGTCTCAATCTCAGGGTCTCAATCTCAGGGACTCAATCTCAGGACTGAATCTCAGGGTCTCAATCTCAGGTCTCAATCTCAGTGTCTCAATCTCAGGGACTGAATCTCATGGTCTCAATCTCAGGGTCTCAATCTCAGGGTCTCAATCTCAGGGTCTCAATCTCAGGAACTGAATCTCAGGGTCTCTATCTCAGGGACTCAATCTAAGGGTCTCATCTCAGGGACTCAATCTCAGGGACTGAATCTCAGGGTCTCAATCTCAGGGTCTCAATCTCAGTGTCTCAATCTCAGGGACTGAATCTCAGGGTCTCAATCTCAGGGTCTCAATCTCAGGGTCTCAATCTCAGGACTCAATCTCAGGGACTGAATCTCAGGTCTCAATCTCAGGGTCTCAATCTCAGTGTCTCAATCTCAGGGACTGAATCTCAGGGTCTCAATCTCAGGGTCTCAATCTCAGGGTCTCAATCTCAGGGACTGAATCTCAGGGTCTCTATCTCAGGGACTCAATCTAAGGTCTTAATCTCAGGGACTCATTATCAGGGACTGAATCTCAGGGTCTCAATCTCAGGGTCTCAATCTCAGGGACTGAATCTCAGGGTCTCAATCTCAGGGTCTCGATCTCAGGGTTTCAATCTCAGGGACTCAATCTCAGGGACTCAATCTCAGGGACTCAATCTCAGGGACTCAATCTCAGGGACTCAATCTCAGGGACTCAATCTCAGGGACTCAATCTCAGGGTCTCAATCTAAGGGTCTCAATCTCAGGGTCTCAATCTCAGGGACTGAATCTCAGGGACTGAATCTCAGGGTCTCTATCTCAGGGACTCAATCTAAGGGTCTCAATCTCAGGGACTCAATCTCAGGGACTAAATCTCAGGGTCTCAATCTCAGGGTCTCAATCTCAGGTCTCAATCTCAGGGACTCAATCTCAGGGTCTCGATCTCAGGGTTTCAATCTCAGGGACTCAATCTCAGGGAGTCAATCTCAGGGTCTCAATCTCAGGGTCTCAATCTCAGGAACTGAATCTCAAGGACTGAATCTCAGGGTCTCAATCTCAGGGTCTCTATCTCAGGGACTGAATCTCAGGGACTGAATCTCAGGGTCTCAATCTCAGGGTCTCAATCTCAGTGACTGAATCTCAGGGACTGAATCTCAGGGTCTCAATCTCAGGGAATCAATCTCAGGGTCTCAATCTCAAGGACTGAATCTCAGGGTCTCAATCTCAGGGTCTCATTATCAGGGACTGAATCTCAAGGACTGAATCTCAGGGTCTCAATCTCAGGGACTCAATCTCAGGGTCTCAATCTCAGGGTCTCAATCTCAGGGACTGAATCTCAGGGTCTCAATCTCAGGTCTCAATCTCAGGGACTGAATCTCAGGGTCTCAATCTCAGGGTCTCAATCTCAGGGACTGAATCTCAGGGACTCAATCTCAGGGACTGAATCTCAGGGACTGAATCTCAGGGTCTCGATCTCAGGGACTGAATTTCAGGGACTCAATCTCAAGGACTGAATCTCAGGGACTGAATCTCAGAGTCTCAATCTCAGGGACTGAATTCAGGGACTCAATCTCAGGAACTGAATCTCAGGGACTGAATCTCAGAGTCTCAATCTCAAGGATTGAATCTCAGTGACTGAATCTCAGGGATTGAATCTCAGGTCTCATCTCGGGACTCAATCTCAGGGTCTCAATCTCAGGGTCTCGTTCTCAGTGTCTCAACTCAGGGTCTTAATCTCAGGGACACAATCTCGGGGTCTCAATCTCAGGGAGTCAATCTGAGAGAGCGAGCACGCGATAAGTGAACCAAGATGCAGAGGTTTCACCCAGGCAGGGCACGGAGCTGGGCTCGAACTCTAACTCAGTGGCGCGGGGTCACGTGGTAAGGTCACCCGCTGTCACGATACTCAGGCAGTCAGGTCATGCTGGTGGGCTGGCCCGGATAAGCTACGTGGCCGGGAGTCGAGCCATTCCCTGTTCACCTTGGGGTGCGACAAGGATGTCCTCTGGCTCCACATGATTTAATATCTTTTTCGACCACGCAGTTCGAGATGCATCGATCCATCCTGGAACGATGCCCGGGTGCGGTCAAGGGATGGTTCCCTATTGTCAACCACGTTACGTATGCTGATGATCTGGTTATTGCTGCTCATCTGAGAAGTTGGTGGCTGTTGCTGAACTTGAAGGATGCTAAACAAAACAAAGCACCTGCCTGCTATTTGTGTCGTCAAACACTCCACCGCCTCAACTCCCCATGAGTGACGGGTAGTTGTGGAGAGAGTGGAGTTTTCGTGCCTGGGTGTGCTTTGGCTCTGGTTTGGCAGCAGAGGTCTGCCGAAACGGTCGAACGGCTACCTGGTCTGTCGCTCCACACGAAGCTTCGGGTCTTCTCGGCCACAGTCATGCCCTCCCTTCTCTATGCTTGCAAAACGTGGACCCCCTCTAATGGAACATCTGCGCCGGTTAGAAACGTTCGGGCTGGCGTGCCTACGATCGATCCTGGGTGTAACCAGGCTGCCTCGTGTAAGGCTCGTCGACTTGCTGACGACCGGTACAGCGGTGTCAGTCGGCTGGAGGAGGAGGCTCGTGAAGGACGCTACTGGGCAGTTGGAAGCAGTCTCCCTCCAACAACAACGGAGGGCGGAGGAGCGACGCTCACAACAACGAGTGGAGCGCCGGGTGGCTAAAACACAGCAATTTGGCACAATAGGGAGCACAGGTGGTGCATCAGCCAGTCATCTCAGTCAGTCAACCCGTGGCACCTGGGTCTTCCCGTGACCTCCTGCCAGCGGGCGTTCGACACTTCACGTGGCCTCAAGGTGCACATAGCCTGGCACAAGCCTCGTGGGACGTCACCGCCACTTAGTGGCGAATGACGGTTGTTGTTGTGGGGGGCGGGGGTGAGTGTGCGTGTGAGTGGGGGGGTGAGTGTGCGTGTGTGTGCGGTGAGTGTGTGGGGGGTGTTGGGGGAGGGGTCGTGGTGGTGGGTGTGCAGGGTGGGGGGAGCTCCCCTGTCTTCACGCCTCGTTGCTAATTACCGTAAAGTGCATCTGTAATTCACTGATAAAAGTTTCTCTTTAAGCGCCACGCGGAGGCGAGGCGACGTGGCGTGTATGTCCGCGTGTGTGTCCACGTGTGTGCGTGTGTGTGCGTGTGTGTCCACGTGTGTGTGTGGGGGAGCTGTCGTGTAGCGGTTAACGCGCTGCGCTACGAAGCCGGCGACCAGAGTTCGATTCCCACTCACGGCCAGTCAACCGGTCATGGGCCACCCCTAGGTCGACTCAGCCGTAAATGAGTACCTCTGGCTGGTGCGGTGGGTAAACATCGTCACTGGGAGACAAAGGCGGCCGGGCGTGGTGTTGGCCACTCACCCCCTCGTGTGCCGTGCCGGCCTTCATAGGTGCTCGCGAACAGCACTTGCCCCAACAGTCTGTTGAGGCTACACGGGGGATCTTTGCCTCTTGTGTGTGCGTGTGTCGGTGTTTGTTTATCCAAATAAATGAGAATCTTTGAGAGAAATGGAGGGACGAGGGTTGGGGTAGGTAGGGGGGGGGATGTGGATGGGTTTGGGGGTGCGTGAGGGTGGGGTGGAGGTAAGGGTGGGGCGAGGGGGGGTGAGGGTAAGGGTGGGGTGGGGGTGAGGGTGGGGTGCGCTGTCACTCATCATCACGCGACCCATTTCAATTAACGCGCCGTGTGTCTATTCATTAGCTCGTTATTTATTTATTTACTCACTCGCCGCCCGCTAATCCCTCCCTCCCCTCGTCTCCGGCGGAGCGGGTAGCGCNGGGGGGGGGGCACCACGTGACTCGTGGGGTGGGGGGGCGACTCGTGGGGGGGGCGACTCGTGGGGGGGGGGCGACTCGTGGGGGGCGACTCGTGGGGGGGGGCGACTCGTGGGGGGGGCGACTCGTGGGGGGGGGCGACTCGTGGGGGGGGCGACTCGTGGGGGGGGCGACTCGTGGGGGGGGGCGACTCGTGGGGGGCGACTCGTGGGGGGGCGACTCGTGGGGGGGGGCGACTCGTGGGGGGCGACTCGTGGGGGGGGGCGACTCGTGGGGGGGCGACTCGTGCNGGGGGCGACTCGTGGGGGGTAGCGCGGGGGGGGGCGACTTGTNGGGGGGCGACTCGTAGGGGGGGGCGACTCGTGCGGGGGGCGACTCGTGGGGGGTAGCGCGGGGGGGGGCGACTTGTGGGGGGGCGACTCGTAGGGGGGGCGACTCGTNGGGGGGGGGCGACTCGTGGGGGCGACTCGTGGGGGGGGGCGACTCGTGGGGGCGACTCGTGGGGAGGGGCGACTCGTGGGGGGGCGACTCGTGGGGGGGGCGACTCGTGGGGGGGGCGACTCGTGGGGGGGGGCGACTCGTGGGGGGGGCGACTCGTGGGGGGGGGCGACTCGTNGGGGGGCGACTCGTGGGGGGGGGCGACTCGTGGGGGGCGACTCGTGGGGGGGGGCGACTCGTGGGGGGGGCGACTCGTGGGGGGGGGGCGACTCGTGCGGGGGGGCGACTCGTGGGGGGGGCGACTATAAAGGTGTCACGGTGCGTGTCGCGAGCGTCACGCCCGGCCGCCTTTGTCTCTCCCTCGCGGCAATACGAGCGAGCGAGAGAGCGAGCGAGAGGTGGGGCTTTACATAAAGCAAGGTTTAAAATGTAAATTTAAAAAATACGAAATGATGAACGAAGCAAAGTGCCGAATACACCGAGCATCTTCTTGTTTCCACTGATCTGGGTTCGTAGCGCAGCGCTAACCACTGCGCCACCGCTCCCCGCACGAGACCCCCGTGTAGCCTTAACAGACTGTAGGGGCAAGTGCTGTTAGCGAGCACCCATGAAGGCCGGCAAGGCACACGGGGGGTGGGTGGCCAGCACCACACCCGGCTTGTAGTGGCCAGTTTACTACACACCGCCCCAGGAACTCGTTTGGCTGAGTCGACCTAGGGTCAACGGTGTCAAACAACCGCAGAGAGATCCCCCAGACAAACCAAAGATAAAGCCATAACACATTGTTGGGCAAGTGCTGTTAGCGAGCACCTATGAAGGCCGGAACGGCACACGAGGGTGGCGTGGCCAGCACCACGCCCGACCGCCTTTGTCTCCCCAGTGGCGATGTTTACACACCGCACCAGGTACTCATTTGAGGCTGAGTCGACCTAGGGAGGCCCGGGACCGGTTCAGATAATCGTCACTGGTGTTGGCCGTGAGCGGGAATCGAACTGTGTCGCCGGGTTCATAGCGCAGCGCGCTAACCGCTGCACCACCGCTCCACCGAGAGACACACACGGATACAGACACATACATTCATAAACATATCTTGATTTGAAGCCTATGCGGCTATATTCATAAACATAGCCACGTAAGCATAGACACAGCACGCAGACACACGGGGGCACTTTGTGAGCGCTAATGATCTCGACAATAAACAAAACTAACAGAAGCGACAACAAACAGAAGAAAACATCATAACCCCCCACCCGCGACCCCCCCACCACCACCACATCCTGCGCCCCCAATAATGAAACGTGGAACCGCAGCGCAATTGACAGAGAAGCCGTAACGAGACTCACATAGCCATCGGCCCGCGTGAGCCCCGCGTCCCTTTCAATTAAACTACGTTGTGGGGGGGGGGCAGTTGTGGGGTAGGGGGGGGAGGATGAGGGGGGGGAGGGAGGGAGGGGGGTCACGAGGTCACGGCCTGACCTCTTCTGTCCGCGTGGTGATAACACGGAGCGCGTCCTCGCCGCATTAGCATCTCCATAATGGGCCGCGCGGAGACAGCGGGGACGGCGAGTCGCGCGCGTGGTCTTAATTGAGGTGACACCCTCGCACAGGCAGAACACGCACAGGTAGGTAGAGACAGGCACAGGCAGAGACACGCACAGGCAGAGACACGCACAGGCAGGTAGAGACACACAGGCAGGTAGAGACACGCACAGGCAGAGACACGCACAGGCAGAGACACACACAGGCAGAGACACACAGGCAGGTAGAGACACGCACAGGCAGAGACACGCACAGACAGAGACACGCACAGGCAGAGACACACAGGCAGGTAGAGACACGCACAGGCAGAGACACACACAGGCAGAGACACACACAGGCAGGCAGAGACACGCACAGGCAGAGACACACAGGCAGGTAGAGACACGCACAGGCAGAGACACGCACAGGCAGAGACACGCACAGCAGAGACACACAGGCAGGTAGAGACAGGTAGAGACACACACAGACAGACAGGTAGAGACACACACAGACAGACAGGTAGAGACACACACAGGCAGAGACACGCACAGGCAGAGACACAGGCAGAAACACGCAAGGCAGGTAGAGACACGCACAGGCAGAGACACACAAAGACACGCACAGACAGAGACACACACAGACAGGCAGAGACACACACAGGCAGAGACACGCACAGGAAGAGCCACGCACCGAGACACACACAGACAGGCAGAGACACACAGAGACACAGACACGCACAGGCAGAGACACGCACAGGTGACAGGTAGAGACACAGGCAGTCAAATAAACACTCAAACAAAACAAGACAAAGATCCCCCGTATAGCCTGAACAGACCGTCGGAGCAAGTGCTGTTAGCGAGCACCTATGGGTGGGTGGCCAGCATCACGCTCGACCGCCTTTGTCTCCCAGTGGCGATGTTTACACACCGCACCAGGTACTCATTTGAGGCTGAGTCGATCTAGGGGAGACCCAGGGCCGGTTCAGATGATAGTCACTGGTGTTGGCCGTGAGCGGGAATCGAACCCGTGTTGCCGGGTTCATAGCGCAGCGCGCTAACCGCTACACCGCTACACAGACACACACACGTGCAAACTGCACCTAGCCTGGCACGAGCGCCGTGGTTACGTCACCGCGACTTCGTGGCGAATGGAGGTTGTTGTTATATAAGTTCGCGTGCCAGTGTGTGTGTACCTCTGTGTGTCCGTGGCTCAGCCTAAGTGTGTCTGTGTGTGTCTGTGAGCCTCTGTGTGTCTTTGCGTGTCTGTGAGCCTCTGTGTGTCTTCGTGTGTGTGGGGTGCGGTGGTGTAGTGGTTGGCGCGCTGCGCTACGAACGTGGAGACCGAGTTCGATTCCCGCTCACGGCCAACACCGGTGACGAATATCTGAACCGGTCCTGGGCCTCCCTTAGGTCGACTCAGCCTCAAATGAATACCTGATGCGGTGCGTAAAACATCGCTACTGGGAGACAAAGGCGCCCAGGCGTGGTGCTGGCCACCCACCCACCGCCTCGTGTACCGTGCCGACCTTTATAGGTGCTCGCTAACAGCACTTGCCCCTACAGTCTGTTAAGGCTATACGGGGATCTTTGTCTTGATCTTTGTCTTGTATATGCACAGAAAGAAACGTTCGCCACTGATATTGGCCGTGGCCGGGAATCGAACTCGGGTTGCCGGGTTCGCAGCGCAGGCCGCTAACAAAGACAAAGGTCCCCCGTATAGCCTTCAACAGACTATTGGGGCAAGTGCTATTATGCGAACAGCACCTATGAAGGCCGGCACGACACACAAGGGGTGGGTGGTCAGCAACCACCCCCGGCCGCCTTTGTCTCCCCAATGCTGATGTTTATACACCAGAGCAGGTACCCGTTTAAGGCTGAGTCGATCTAGGGGGAGGACCAAATTCGGTTCAAATTCTCGATCATTATTGGCCGTGCGCCGGAATTGAACTTCGGTTCTCTGCCGGGTTCGTAGCGCTCCCCAAATCAACAACAACAACAACACTACCACCACCACAACTACAATCACCACCATCTCAACCCCCCACCGCCATTCCCACCACTCCACCACCACCACCACCTCCCACCACTCCCACCACCACTACCACCACCACCCCACCACTCCTACCACCACCATCAGCACCACCACTCCCACCACAACTACAATCACCACTACCCCACTACTCCCACCACCACCATCCCCAACACCATCCCCACCACCACTCCCACCACTCCCACCACCACCATCCCCACCACCACCCACCGCTCCACAACCACCACCATCCCCACACCACTCCCACCACCACTACCACTACCACCACCACTCCCACCACCACCACTCCCACCACAACTACAATCACCACTACCCCAACCCCCCCACCACCACTCCAATCACCACCACTCCACCACCACCACCACCCCACCACCACCCCCACCACCACCCCACCACCACCCCCACCACTCCCACGCTCAGCAATCACCGCTCGCCACCGCACCGCGTGCCACTTAATCAATGTCCGTGTCTCGCTTAGTCAACCCGCCTGTCCACCCATCAATTAGTCCACCCGTTAAGCTGCCAATTTGTTCTACGCGTCCGTCAATTAGTCGACCCGGTCGATGTATCAGACCTGAGCGTTCTCCCGTCGCCCGTGTTGTAGCAAGCTCGAGCAGACATGCTGTGCNGTGTGTGTGTGCACCTAGCCTGGCACAGGCTACGTCCACGTCACCACGGTGCTGGCCACCCACCCCCTCGTGTGCCACAGCGCCGGCCTTCATCGCTGCTGCTGCTGCTGCTACTCGCTGCTGACAGCACTTGCCCCAACAGTCTGTAGAGGCTATACGAGCGGGGGGGGGGGGTCTTTATCTTTTGTTTGTCGAGACAGGGAGCGGTGGCGCAGCGGTTAGCGCACTGGCACCGCGAGTTTGCGTTCCTCGGCGACGTCGAAAATCAGTGGCCAACGCCTNGGGGGGGGTCTCCCCTAGGTCGGCTTAGCCTTAACATTGGTTTTAGCCACAACACGCCCCCCCTGTTCGTTGTTAATAGGCGGTCGCTAACAGCGCTCGCCCCGACGAACTGTGAAGTCCACACGGGGGATCTGCGCCGTTGTTTGTCTCCGTGTGGTCACGTGGTTTGTCTCCGTGTGGTCACGTGGTCTGTCTCCGTGTGGTCACGTGGTCTGTCTCCGTGTGGTCACGTGGTCTGTCTCCGTGTGGTCACGTGGTCTGTCTCCGTGTGGACACGTGGTCTGTCTCCGTGTGGTCACGTGGTCTGTCTCCGTGTGGTCACGTGGTCTGTCTCCGTGTGGACACGTGGTCTGTCTCCGTGTGGACACGTGGTCTGTCTCCGTGTGGCCGTTCTTTCGTGTGACACGTGGTCTGTCTCCGTGTGGTCACGTGGTCTGTCTCCGTGTGGTCACGTGGTCTGTCTCCGTGTGGACACGTGGTCTGTCTCCGTGTGGTCACGTGGTCTGTCTCCGTGTGGACACGTGGTCTGTCTCCGTGTGGACACGTGGTCTATCTCTGGACACGTGGTCTGTCTCCGTGTGGTCACGTGGTCTGTCTCCGTGTGGACACGTGGTCTGTCTCCGTGTGGACACGTGGTCTATCTCTGGACACGTGGTCTGTCTCCGTGTGGACACGTGGTCTGTCTCTGGACACGTGGTCTATCTCTGGTCACGTGGTCTGTCTCTGTGTGGTCACGTGGTCTGTCTCCGTGTGGTCACGTGGTTGCACGCGGCGTCTCCCACACTTTGGTGAGCGCGCCGCGACACGGACCCGGCCCCCCGAGTTCGATTCCCTCTCACGGCCGCCCACCGGGTGGCGATCACCTGGACCGGTCCTGGGTCGTACGAGTACCCGGTTGCGGTTGTTGCTCAACCACGGCGCTGGGGAGACAAAGGCGGCCGGGCCTGGCGTGCTGGCCAGCCACCCCCTCGTGCGCCGTGCCGGACTTGGTAGGCGCTGCTCGCTGACAGCACTTGCCCAGCAGCCTGTTACAGGCTACTCGGGGAGCTTTGTTCTTATCTCTCGTCTCGCCTGACGCATGTTTCCCGCAAAAAAGTGCGCCGCATCTCCCTCCCTCCCTCTCCGCTCCCCCCCCCTCTCTCCCCTCCCTCCCCCTCTCTTCCCCTCTCCCCCCCTCTCCCCCCCTCTNCCCCCCCCTCTCCCCCTCTCCCTCATGATCGCCGAGCGCTCGTCCAATTAGGGTAGCCGCCACCACGCTAACGAGAGCTGTCACCGCATCACCCCCGCCCCCACCTCGCCCCCCCACCCTCCCAGCACCCCCCCCCCACCGGGCCCCACCCTCCACATGGAGGGGCGGGGTTCGGGGAGGGAGGAGGAGCGCTCGGGCCCAACGCTCCAAGCGTCAAGCGGCCAGCAACAAACAGCGCCGTTCATCTGCATTGAGCTGCAAGGTTGTGATGATAGCAGATTGGTGAGTGGGTGGGTGAGTGGTTGTGTGAATGGGTGAGTGGGTGTGTGAATGGGTGAGTGGATGGGTGGGTGAGCGGGTGGGTGGGTGGGTGAGCAGGTGGGTGAGTGGGTGAGTAGGTGGGTGGGTGAGCGGGTGGGTGAGCAGGTGGATGAGTAGGTGGGTGAGTAAGTGGGTGGGTTGGTGGGTGAGAAGGTGGGTGAGTAGGTGGGTGAGAAAGTGGGTGAGTTAGTGGTTGAGCAGGTGGGTGAATAGGTGGGTGAGAAAGTGTGTGTGTGAATGGGTAAGTGGGTGGGTGAGTAGGTGGGTGAGGAAGTGGGTAAGCAGGTGGTGAGTAGGTGGGTGAGTAGGTGGGTGAGTAAGTGGGTGGGTTAGTAGGTGAGCATGTGTGGGAGTAGGTGAGTGAGTAGGTGGTGTGTGAATGGGTGAGTGGGTGGGTGAGTAAGTGGTGGGTGGTTTAGTGGGTGAGCGGGTGGGTGAGTAGGTGAGTGAGTGGGTGGGTGGGTGAGTAGGTGGGTAAGTGGGTGTGTGAATGGGTGATGGGTGGGTGAGTGGGTGCGTGAGTAAGTCGTTTGGTGAGTTGGTGGGTTGGTGAGTTTGTAGGTGGGTGAGTGCGTGAGTGGGGTATGAGTGTGTGATTGAGTGGGTAGATTAATTAATGGGTGAGTGAGTGGGTGGGTGAATTGGTGAATAGGTGCGTAAGTGCGTGGGTGAGTAGTTGGGTGAGTGAGTGGGTGAGTGGTTGGGTGAGTGAGTGCATGAGTGTTTGCACCAGTTGTTGAGTGGGTAGGTGGGTGAGTGGGTGGGTGGGGTATAAGTGTGTGGGTAGGTGAATTAATGGGTGAGTGAGTGGATGGGTGAGTAGGTGAATGGCGTGTATGTGCGTGGATGAGTGGTTGGGTGAGTGAGTGAGTGCGTGAATGAGTGTGTGAGTGAGTGAGTGTGTGAATGAGTGGGTGGGTGTTTGGGTGGGTGGGTGAAACGCAACATTGTCTGATTACAATACCGCTCCCCGCACAAGACAAAGACACACAAACCCGTCTATCTCCACGTCTCACGGTGCACATCTCAAACGCACAGCGGACCTGTGAGCGCGCTGGTGGCATTCTCTTGCGTCTAACGGCAATAGATTCTTGAATCGATCTGTGCGGAGTTTGAGTCGCCACCCCTACTGAGACGGAGTCTTGAGACTCTGGCCCGGGTGGACAGAGGAAGCACGTTGTGATGGTGAAGATTTGCGGTGAGTGGTGGTGGTGGTGAGTGGTGGTGGTGAGTGGTGTGGTGGTGATGAGTGGTGGTGCTGAGTGGTGGTGGTGGTGGTGGTGGTGGTGGTGGTGGTGAGTGGTGCTGAGTGGTGGTGGTGAGTGGTGGTGGTGAGTGGTGGTGGTGAGTGGTGGTGGTGAGTGGTGGTGGTGGTGGTGGTGGTGAGTGGTGGTGGTGAGTGGTGGTGGTGGTGGTGGTGGTGTNAGTGGTGGTGGTGGTGGTGGTGGTGTGGTGCATGGTGGTGGTGGTGAGTGGTGTGGTGAGGGTGGTGGTGGTGGTGGTGGTGAGTGGTGGTGGTGGTGGTGGTGGTGGTGGTGGTGGTGAGTGGTGGTGGTGGTGGTGAGTGGTGGTGGTGGTGGTGGTGGTGGTGTGGTGGTGGTGGTGGTGGTGGTGGTGGTGTGGGTGGTGGTGGTGGGTGGTGGTGGTGGTGAGTGGTGGTAGTGTGTGGTGAGTGGTGGTGGTGATGTGGTGGTGGTGGTAGGTGGTGGTGATGGTGGTGGTGATGAGTGGTGGTGGTGAGTGGTGGTGGTGAGTGTGTGGTGGTGAGTGGGGTGGTGGTGGTGGTGGTGGTGGTGGTGTANTGGTGGTGGTGAGTGGTGGTGAGGTGGTGGTGAGGGTGGTGGTTGTGAGTGGTGTGGTGAGTGGTGGTGGTGGTGGTGAGTGGTGGTGGTGGTGAGTAGTGAGTGGTGGTGGTGGTGGTGGTGGTGAGTGGTGGTGGTGATGGTGGTGAGAGTGTGGTGGTGGTGGTGAGTGGTGGTGGTGATGGTGGTGAGTGGTGGTGGTAAGTGGTGATGGTGGTGAGTGGTGGTGGTGTGGTGGTGGTGGTGGTGAGTGGTGGTGGTGGTGAACGTGGTGGTGGGTGGTGGTGAGTGGTGGTGGTGGTGGTGAGTGGTGGTGGTGGTGGTGGTGGTGGTGAGTGGTGATGGTGAGTAGTGGTGATTGGTGGTGAGTAGTGGTGGTGATGGTGAGTAGTGGTGATGGTGAGTAGTGGTGAGTAGTTGTGATGGTGGTTAGTGGTGGGCGGTGGTGAGTAGTGGTGAGTGGTGGTGGTGAGTAGTGGTGAGTGGTGGTGGTGGTAGTGGTAATGGTGAGCGGTGGTGAGTAGGGGTGATGGTGGTGGTGAGTGGTGAGTAGTGGTGATGGTGAGTGNTGGGGTGAGCCGTGGTGGTGGTGAGTGGTGAGTAGTGGTGAGTGGTGAGTGGTGAGTGGTGATGGTGAGTAGTGGTGAGTGGTGGTGACATGGTGATTGGTGGTAGTGAGTAGTGGTGATGGTGAGTAGTGGTGAGTGAGTGGTGATGGTGAGTAGTGGTGAGTGGTGGTGGTGAGTAGTGGTGAGTGGTGGTGGTGAGTCGTGGAGAGTGGTGAGTAGTGGTGATTGTAAGTAGTGGTGATGGTGAGTAGTGGTGAGCGGTGGTGAGTAGTGGTGATTGGTGGTGGTGAGTGGTGATGGTGAGTGGTGGTGAGCAGTGGCAGTGGTGATGGTGAGTAGTGGTGAGTGGTGGTGGTGATGGTGAGTAGTGGTGAGTGTTGGTGGTGAACAGTGGCGAATACCTAAGCCGGTCTTGGGCCTCCCCTAGGTCGACTCAGCCTGAAACAAGCTAGGAGCAAGCGCTGTGAGCGAGCACCTACGAAGGCCGGCACGGCACACGAGGGGGTGGGTGGCCAGCACCACGCCCGGCCGCCTTTGTCTCCCCAGTGGCGATGTTTAACTTACACACCGCAACCACGTACTCATTTGAGGCCGAGTCGACCTAGGGAGGCCCAGGTATCGGTTCAAGACAATCGTCGCCGGTCTTGGTGGCCGTGAGCGGGAGTCGAACCCCGGGTCCGCCGGGTTCGTAGCGCAGCCAGGCGCCCCACCGCTGCGCCACCGCTCCTCACTCCGCACTCCCACGCACTCGAGCGGGAGGGAGGGGGTGGAGGGAGGGAGGGGTGGGGGTGGAGGGGAGGGGTGGGTGGAGGGAGGGAGGGGTGGAGGGGAGGGGTGGGAGGGAGGGAGGGGGGAGTGGAAGGAGGGGAGGGAGGGGGGGGGGAAGGAGGGGGGGAGTGGAGGGAGGGGGGAAAGGGGAGGGAGGGGGGAGTGGAGGGAGGGGGATGGAGGGGAAGGGAGGGGAGGATGGAGGGAGGGGGAAGGGGAGGGAGGGGGAGGGGGAGGAGGGGGATTGCTAAACGGGCGCGGCACGGCCTCGTAGAGGAGATGGAGCTGATGGGGAGGACGTGGAGCTGAGTGGACTTGCCGATGGCCACTTCCAGCGGTGTCAAGATCGGCCTCTGCGGAGGAGGACGAGGCTCGTGAAGGACGCTGCTGCTGCCGCTGTTGGGCAGTTTGGAGGCAGTCGCCCTCCAGCAACAGCGGAAGGCGGAGGAACGGCGCTCACAACAACGAACGGAGCGCCGGCGGATAAACACAGCAGGTTGACGCAGTACGGGGTACAGCTGGTGGTGCATCTCCCATTCATCTCAGTCCATCAACCCATGGCACCTTTGGGGTCTGTCCCGTAACCTCCTGCCAGCAGCGAGCCTTCCACACTTCACGTGGCCTCAGAGTGTACCTAGCCTGGCACAAGCGCCGTGGTGACGTCACCGCCGTTTCGTGGTTGTTGTGGTGGGTGGGAGTGTGGATAGTAGTGTGGGGTGGGGGGGTAAGAGTGGAGGCAGGGTGGTCCATGGGTGGGTGCGGAGCACGGACATACCCAACGCCTTCACCCCCCCCCCAAAGCGCGGGGCCCGGGGCGGTCACTTCTTGCCGTGGTAGGGGTAAGGGTGGAAGTGTGAATGGGTGAGTGGTGGACAACGTCACTGGCGATTACGTGAACCGATCATGGGCGTCGACTCAAACGATGGACCTGGTGCGGTGTGTGGTGAACATCGCCACTGGGGAGACAAAGGCGGCCGGGCGTGGTGTTGGCTACCCACCCCCTCGTGTGCCGTGCCGAAACTATTTGTGTGCTCGCTAACGGCACTTACCCCAACAGTCTGTTGAGGCTAGAGATCGTTGTGAGAGTGTGTATGTACGTGAGTGTGTGTGTTTGTGTGTATGTTTGTGTGTGTGTTTGTGTGTGTGTTTGTGTGTATGTTTGTGCGTGTAAGTGTGTGTGAGTGTGTGTTTGTTTGTCTTTGTCTATGTTAGTGAGTGTGTATGTTTGTGTGTGTGTGTTTGTGCGTTTAAGTGTGTGTGAGTGTGTGTGTTTGTCTTTGTCTATGTTAGTGAGTGTGTGTTTGTGTGTGTGTGTTTGTGCGTGTAAGTGTGTGAGTGTGTGTGTGTTTGTCTTTGTCTATGTTAGTGAGTGTGTATGTTTGTGTGTGTGTGTTTGTGCGTGTAAGTGTGTGAGTGTGTGTGTGTTTGTCTTTGTTATGTTAGTGAGTGTGTATGTTTGTGTGTGTGTGTTTGTGCGTGTAAGTGTGTGTGAGTGTGTGTGTGTTTGTCTTTGTCTATGTTAGTGAGTGTGTGTGTTTGTGTGTTTGTGCGTGTAAGTGTGTGAGTGTGTGTGTGTGTTTGTCTTTGTCTATGTTAGTGAGTGTGTGTGTTTGTCTTTGCCTATGTTAGTGAGTGTGTGTTTCTATTTATATATGTTTTAGTGAGTGCGTATGTTCGTGTGTTTGTATATATGTTAGTGAGTGCGTATGTTTGTGTGTTTGTCTTTGTATATATTTTTGTGAGTGTGTGTGTGTTTGTGTGTGAGTGTGTTTGTGTGTGTGTGTAACTGTGTGTGTGTGTAACTGTGAGTGTCTGTATTTGTATATATTTGTGTGTGTGTATTTGTATATATTTGTGAGTGTGTGTGTGTTTGTGTGTGAGTGTGTTTGTGTGTGTGTGTAAATGTGAGTGTTTGTCATTGTATATATTTGTGTGTGTGTTTGTGTGTGAGTGTGTTTGTGTGTGTGTGTAAATGTGAGTGTTTGTCATTGTATATATTTGTGTGTGTGTTTGTGTGAGTGTGTGAGTGTGTGTTTGTGTGTGTGTATTTGTATGTGTGTGTGTTTGTGTGTGTGTATAAATGTGAGTGTCTGTATTAGTATATATTTGTGAGTATGTTTGTGTGTGTGTGTTTGTGTGTATTTGTATATATTTGTGTGTTTGTGTGTAAATGTGAGTGTCTGTCTTTGATTATATTTGTGTGTAACTGTTTGTGTGTGTGTGTTTGTGTGTGTGTAACTGTGTGTGTGAGTGTGTATGTTTGTGTGTGTGTGTGAATGTGAGTGTCTATATTTGTATATATTTGTGTGTTTGTGTGTGTGTTTGTGTGTGTGTAAATGTGAGTGTCTGTATTTGTATTATTTGTGTGTGTGAGTGTGTATGTTTGTGTGTTTGTGTGTGTGTGTTTGTGTGTGTGTAAATGTGAGTGTCTGTATTTGTATATATTTGTGTGTGCGTGAGTGTGTGTGTTTGTATGTGAGTGTGTATGTTTGTGTGTGTGTGTAAATGTGAGAGTCTATTTGTATTTATTTGTGTGTTTGTGTGAGTGTGTTTGTGTGTGTGTATATTTGTGTGTGTGTGTGAGTGTGTGTGTGTAAATGTGAGTGTCTGTATTTGTATTTATTTGTGTGTAACTGTGTGTGTGTGTGTGTAAATATGAGTGTCTGTATTTGTATTTGTTTGTGAGTGTGTGTGTGTAAATGTGAGTGTCTGTCCCGTCTCGCTCCCCTGACGCCTCTCTCTGTAATCGTCGCTGACAGCTCATTTCCCGTGAGTCCGCGGATCCCACAGCCAACAGCTGAACCTCGAGCAGCCCCCCCCACACACCACAACCCCCCCACCTCCACCCGACACCACAACCCTCACCTCCACTACACCTCCACCACACCTCCACCACACCTCCACCACACCACACCTCCACCACAACCCTCACCTCCACCACACCACAACCTCACCTCCACCCCACCTCCACCACACCTCCACCACACCTCACCNTTACCACACCACACCCTCACTCCACTACACCTCCACCACCTCCACCACACCTCCACCACCAACCTCACCTCCACCACCACCTCCACCTCCACCACACTCCACCACACCTCTACCACACCCCCACCTCCACCACCCCTCCCAAACCACAACCCCACCTCCACCCCCCCCACCCACACTCCTACAACCCCACCTCCACCACACCTCCACCACACCGACACCACAACCAACACCTCCACCACACCTCCACCACACCTCCACCACACCCCCCTAACCTCCTCCACACCCCCAAGCCACAACCCAACAACCATTACACAACCACCACCACCACAACACGGCCCGCACCACCACCACCACCACCACCGTGAGAGTGAGAGAATGGAGTCTCTGCAAGTGCTCCGCTTTCCAGCACGCGGCTCTAAACAAGACCCCCGTCAACGACAACACAGGTTGTTGTTGTTGTTGTTTACTGGGTTAAATCGCGTGAATAGAAATGTGTCGTTCGACCCGCCGCCACCCGACTCAGCCAGACTTGTGTTTGTCTGCCGCCTGATGATGCCAATTCCTGCAAACGTCGTAACAGTGTATTGTAAACGTTGTGGTTTGCTCTCCAACACACAACGGTGTGCTGTACTAGTGACGAATTGGCAAGTTCCGTTTACGTGACAAACCTCACCAATTGGCTGTGTCGGGTGGTGGCGGGTTTAACGACGCATTATATGCACGCGATCTCACCCAAAAACAACTTCTATTATGGCTGACATTGGCCTCCTGCGTGTGAACACCCCTTCAACCTCAGCAGCAATAGCGAAGAACGCCTATAACATATCCCCGTTACGCACGGACCTACTTTGCAATCTAGTGGTAGTGCCTTACGCCGGTAATGCCCCCCTCCCCAACCGCCACTCAGGCACCCTGGGAGTGACTCGCAACGCGCTGCGCTCCTCCGCGTAGCTGCATCGCCCCTGGCGGAATTCGCGAATCGGGCGGCTGCTTGATGGGTCTCCTATGGTGGTGGGTCTCCTATGGCGGTGGATCTCCGATGGTGGTGGGTCTCCGATGGTGGTGGGTCTCCGATGGTGGTGGGTCTCCAAAGGTCGCGAGTTTCTGTTTGACACTCCCATCAGCAAGGCGAGTCGAGCCCGCCGATGTTTGGGGGTGGGGGACCCTTCTGGCAGCATCGACGGCGGCACGGATTGCGGTGCGCTCCGCTCGTGTTGTCACGCCAATCGAGTTCGATTCCCGGCTCGCGGCCGACAGCGGAGGAGCATCTGAACGGGTCCTGGACCTCCGCCCCTAGGTCTACTCAGCCGATGAGTACCCGGTGCGGTGTGTAACCATCGACGGGGGAGACAAAGGCGGTCGGCGGGTTTCTGGCCACCCACCCCCTCGTGTGCCCGTGCCGACCTCCATAGGTGCTGCTCGCTAACAGCACTTGCCCAACAGTCTGGTAAGGCTGCACGGGGGATCTTTGTCTTTGCATCCCGAGTTCATGGTTCGTCTCTGTGTGTGGCTATGGGTATCTGTGTGAGTCCATAGGTATTTGTGTGAGTCTATGGGTACGTGTGAGTCTGTCTCTATGTGAGGGTATGGGTCTCTATGTGGTCTCTGGGTCTCTATGTGAGTCTGTGGAGTACTATGGGTCGATGGGTATTTTGTGAATCTATCTCTGGTGAGTCTATGGGTCTCTATGTGAGTGCCTCTATGTGTTCATGGGTATCTGTGTGAGTCTATGGATATCTGTGTGAGTCTATGGGTTTCTGTGTGAGTCTATGGGTTCATGTGAGTCTATGTTATTGTAAGTCTATGGGTCTCTGTGTGAGTGCCTCTATGTGTGAGTCTATGGGTTTCTGTGTGTCTATGGGTCTCTAGTGACTTTATATTTGTGTAAGTCTATGTGAGTCTATAGGTATTTGTGTAAATCTATAGGTCTCTATGTGAGTCTATTTATTTGTAGCTATGGGTCTCTGTGTGAGTCTATAGGTATTTGTGTAGGTTGATGGGTCTCTATGTGAGTCGAAAGTTATTTGTGTAAGTCTATGGGTTTCTATGTGAGTCTATAGGTATTTGTGTATGTTAATGGGTCTCTATGTGAGTCTATAGTTATTTGTGTAAGTCTATGGGTCTCTGTGTGAGTCTATAGGTATTTGTATATGTTGATGGGTCTCTATGGGAGTCTATAGTTATTTGTGTAAGTCTATGAGTCTCTGTGTGAGTCTATGGGTTTCTGTGTAAGTCTATGGGTATCTGTGTGAGTCTACGGGTCTCTATGTGAGTCGATGGTTCTCTAAGTCAGGGAGCCGCGCTGAGTCTCAAAACTCGTTGGCCGGAGGGTGCTGCCACGTAAGAAAAGGCAGAACGCTCCGCACGAGGGGAGAGACACACTATCACATCTCCGCACGGATTGATTCAATAATCCGCTTGCTGCACTGACATTTCCGCAAGCCAACTCGCGGTCCTGGGAAGTTCCATCTCGACGCGATCCACCAACCTTCGCTTCCTCAACCGCCCGGACATCTGGCGCGCGCGCCGCGTGCCAGGGGCAGTGCAGCCACCAGAGGGCGCTGCAGCCCCAAGCACTCACACAGAGACCCATAGACTCATCACACAGAGACCTATAGACTCACACATATACCCATAGACTCACACAGAGACCCATAGACACACACAGACCCATAGACTCACACAGAGACCCATAGACTCACACAGAGACCCATAGACACACATAGAGACCATAGACTCACACAGAGACGCATAGACTCACACAGAGACCCATAGAGACCATAGACCCACAGAGACATAGAGACCCATACACAAACAGAGACCCATAGACTCACACAGAGACCCATAGACACACATAGAGACCCATAGACTCACACAAAGACCCATAGACTCACACAGACCCATAGACTCATCACACAGAGACCCATAGACTCACACAGAGACCATAGACTCATCACACAGAGACCCATAGACTCACACAGAGACCCATACTCATCACACAGAGACACAGAGACCCATAGACTNACACAGAGACCCATAGACTCATCACACAGAGACCCATAGACACACACACAGAGACCCATAGACTCATCACACAGAGACCCATAGNCTCACACAGAGACCCATAGACTCACACAGAGACCCATATACTCACACAGACCCATTGACTCATCACACAGAGACCCATATACTCACACAGAGACCCATAGACTCATCACACAGAGACCCATAGACTCACACAGAGACCTACATAGACTCACATAGAGACCCATAGACTCACACAGAGACCCATAGACTCATCACACAGAGACACAGAGACCCATAGACTCACACAGAGACCCATAGACTCACACAGAGACCCATAGNCACACACAGAGACCCATAGACTCATCACACAGAGACCCATAGACACTCACACAGAGACCCATAGACTCACACAGAGACCCATATACTCACACAGATCACACAGAGACCCATATACTCACACAGAGACCCATAGACNCATCACACAGAGACCCATAGACTCACCACACAGAGACCTACATAGACTCACATAGAGACCCATAGACTCACACAGAGACCCATACTCATCACACAGAGACCCATAGACTCATCACACAGAGACCCATAGATCACACAGAGACCCATAGACTCATCACACAGAGACCCTTTGACACACACAGAGACCCATAGACACACACAGAGACCCATAGACTCATCACACCAGACCCATAGACTCATCACACAGAGACCCATAGACTCACCAGAGACCCATAGACTCACACAGAGACCCATAGACTCATCACACACAGACCCATAGACTCATCACAGAGACCCATAGACTCACACAGAGACCCATAGACTCCAGAGACCCATAGACTCACACAGAGACCCATAGACTCACACAGACCCATTGACTCATCACACAGAGACCCATAGACTCACACAGAGACCCATAGACACACACAGACACCGATAGACTCACATAGAGACCCATAGACTCACACAGAGACCATAGACTCATCACAGAGACCCATAGACTACACAGAGACCCATAGACTCATCACACAGAGACCCATAGACTCACACAGAGACCATAGACTCACACAGAGACCCATAGACACATCACACAGAGACCCATAGACACATCACACAGAGACCCATAGACTCACCACACAGAGACCCATAGACTCACACAGAGACCCATAGACACACACAGAGACCATAGACTCACACAGAGACCCATAGACTCACACAGAGACCATAGACTCACACAGACCATAGACTCAAACAGAGAACCATAGACTCACACAGACCCATAGACTCACACAGAGACCCATAGACTCACACAGAGAACCATAGACTCACACAGACCCATAGACTCAAACAGAGAACCATAGACTCACACAGACCCATAGACTCACACAGAGAACCATAGACTCACACAGTTACCCGTAGACTACATGGGTCTATATGGGTCTCTGTGGATCCCTGTGAGGCTATATGGGTTTGTGGTCTCTATGGGTATCTGAGGGTCTCTAGGGTCGCTGTGGTTCTCTATGAGTATGTGGGTCTCTGTGTGGCTCTGTGAGTTTCTCTGTGGATCTCTGTGGGTCTCTATGGGTATGTGGGTCTCTATGGGTCTCTGTGAGTCTCTCTGGGCCTCTGTGGGTCTTTATGGGTCTCTGTGGGTCTCTGTGGTTCCCTATGGGTATGTTGGTCTCTATGGGTCTCTGTGAGTCTCTGCGCCTCTGTGGGTCTCTATGGGTATGTGGGTCTCTGTAGGTATCTGGACCTCTGTGGGTCTCTATGGGTATGTGGGTCTCTTTGGGTCTCTATGAGTATCTCTAGCCTCTGTGGGTATATGGGTATGTTGGTCTCTATGGGTCTCTATGAGTCTCTCTGCGCCTCTGTGGGTGTCTATGGGTATGTTGGGCTCTATGGGTCTCTGTGGGTCTCTATGGGTATGTGGGTCTCTATGGGTGATCTGTGGGTATCTCTAGACCTCTGTGGGTCTCTATGGGTATGTTGGTCTCTATGGGTCTCTATGGGTCTCTGTGGGTATCTCTNGACCTTTGTGGGTGTCTATGGGTATGTGGGTCTCTGTGGGGGCTTCCTGTGCCTCTGTGGGTCTCTATGGGTCTGTGGGTCTCTGTGGGTCTCTATGAGTATGTTGGTCTCTATGGGTCTCTATGGGTCTCTTGGTCTCTCTGCGCCTCTGTGGTGTCTATGAGTCTCTCTGTGCCTCTGTGGGTCTCTATGGGTATGTTGGTCTCTATGGGTCTCTATGGGTCTCTGTGGGTATCCCTAGACCTCTGTGAGTGTCTATGGGTATGTGGGTCTCCTGTGGGTATCTCTAGACCACTGTGGGTGTCTATGGGTATGTGGGTCTCTATGGGTCTCTGTGGGTATCTCTAGACCTCTGTGGGTCTCTATGAGTCTCTCTGGGTCTCTGTGGGTGTCTATGGGTATGTGGGTCTCTATGGGTCTCTGTGGGTATCTCTAGACCTCTGTGGGTCTCTTGGGTATGTTGGTCTCTATGGGTATCTGTGGGTATCTCTAGACCACTGTGGGTGTCTATGGGTATGTGGGTCTCTATGGGTCTCTGTGGGTCTCTATGGGTATGTTGGTCTCTATGGGTCTCTATGGGTCTCTATGAGTCTCTCTGCGTCTGTGGGTCTCTATGGGTATCTCTATGGGTCTCTGTGGGTCTCTATGAGTCTATCTGCGCCTCTGTGGGTCTCTATGGGTATGTGGGTCTCCTGTGGGGGCTTCCTGTGCCTCTGCGGGTCTCTAAGGAGGGCGAGGGGCTTCCCCCTCACCCCCCCCCCCCACACGGTCGGAGCGGCGCCGAGACGCCGAGGGTCAGGGGGCCGTGGTGGTGGAGGAGGCTCCGGCTTCCTGGGGAGTGCGCTGCCGTGATTGGCCACCTCAGCGGGGTCTGCGGATCGGATGATGTTTACCTCGGGCTCACGCAGTGAGTGAGTCAGCTCGGACCCACGTGGGGACGCGTTTAAATGGGGGAGCGGTCACGCAGTGGTCGCTATCGCCCTGTGCGATATTCACGCCGCGATCTTGACCCCGCTACAGCCCCCACAGGCCCCGCAGCCTTAATCTAAGTTGTCTTGTGGTTGTTGTTGTTATAGTAGTAGGTTTTTACCCTTTCAACTGGTACAAAAACTGACACCTTTATACAAGGCATCATGTTTGCAATAACCACAACACAATCAGTCAAAATGCAAACAAAAAGAAACAACTCTGATGATGATAATGATATGCACTGTCCTTGAAGTTGATTGGTCCACACCCGAGACAGCTTTTCTTAGAGCCTAGTCTCCATTGGTGTTGGACCAGATGACGCCAAAAGTTTTCTTTTTGTTTGCATATATGACTGCTTGTGTTGTGGTTATTGCAAACATGATGCCTTGTAAAAGGTGTCAGTTTTTGTACCAGTTGAAAGGGTAAAAACCTATTACTATATTTTGCCACTGGTAAAGGAGATGTCTCATAGTTGTTGTTGTTGTTTGACTTGCATCCCCCTGGGATTTTTGCACACAGCGTTGGTGTACGGTTATTTTTCTGCAACATTTTGCTGTCTTTTCTTGATTTTCTGTTTGCACTCAGTCACATATTCACTTGAAGATGTTTTTTGTTCATGTTTTTTTGTTTCTTGCGCTGGCACCCGATTCAAGAGCCGAATGGCTCACAGGGCTATACCTAGTCAATGAACTTGAACTTGAACAACTCCTGCTGCTGTTCCCCAAGCAACGTCCCAGTCGAGCGAATTCCCCACGGCTGTACCAGGAGGAGGAGGCAGTAGAGCAAGTGAGAAAATTCTCCCTCTGTTTATTCCATCTGTACGGGTGGGTGGGGTGGGGGCCCGATTATGACCCATCATCACCACCACCACCACGTTTGGGCAGAGTGCATCGTCCCGAGTTGATTGTTTGACTTGCATCCCACTGGGATTTTTGCACACAGCGTTGGTGTACGGTGATTTTTTTCTGCAATATTTTGCTGTCTTTTCTTGGATTTTCTGTTTGCACTTAGTCACATATTCACTTTAAGATGTTTTTGTTCATGTTTTTTTGTTGGTTGCGGTTGCACCCGATTCAAGAGCCGAATGGCTCACAGGGCTCTTCACCTCATCAATGAACTTGAACTTGAAGGGCTTTGTGTGGCCACGTGGGGAGCAGGTGGCATTGTTGGCGTCGCTAAAACTTCCACGCGCCCGTGACCCCCAGCGAACGCCGCCCCAACTTTGCCGCACAAAGCGAAACGCAACCAGCGGTCTAGGTGGGTCTGCGTGCCGCGTGATGCAACATCCATCGAGAATTTCTCGCGAAGACTTCAAGATCCCACACCACCGTGTCACCTGAACACATTTTTGTTGTTGCGGCACGCGCTGTGTGAGCCTAGCAGCGAATTCGCCGGGTTCGTCGTCTCTGTCCACCGCTCATAGCAAAGACAAAGATCCCCCGTGTAGCCTGCAACAGACTGTTGGGGCAAGTGCTGCTAGCCGGCAGCTATGAAAGCCAGAACGGCACAGACGGGTGTGCCAGCACTACGCCCGGCCGCCTTTGTCTCCCCGAATGGCGATGTTTTACACACCGCATCAGATGTGGTGTGTGTGTGTGTTTAGCAATCGCTGTTCAGACCTTGTTGCAACATTGAGGGTTTTTTTTATCTGCAACAGTTTCCACTGCGTGCATGGGTGACAGGCGGCCATGGCACTGTGTTGCATTCTATTTATTATAAGTTTACTTTGTTTGATAATACGTTTTTCTCCTGGCAACAAAGCAGGTGTTACGTTGTTAAAATACCAAACTGAAACCTTTAACAAGGAATCACGTCTGCATTAACCACAATACTTGTGGTCAAAATGGAAACAAAAAACACACTCTGATAACATTTGCATTGTCCTTGAAACTGATTGGTCCACACCAGAGACAGCTTTCTCTTGAGCCTCGTCTCAATTGGTGTTAGACCAGAGGACGCCAAAAGGCTTACTAGGTTTGTTTGCTCATTAATTTGTACCTGATGATGGTTGCTTGTGTTGCAATCGAAACGTCGCATTCTATTATTATTTATTTTAATTAATTTTCTACGTGACTTTACCGAAAGAACCCAAGAATAATTCCTGCAGTCACGAAAGCTTCGAATCTAGTTTATATGTTCGATGTTTAAGTGAAGTTTTGAAATACATTTTCCCCCAGGCAATACCTGCTCCTTCCTGCTCGTAATAAATACATAAATAATGCTTGATATATAAATAAATACATTTGTGTGTGCCCTTTGTGTCTCTCGATGCAGGAAGTGAATGTGTGGCGTGTGTGTGATGTGTGTGGTGTGTGTGTGTGTGTGTGTGTGTGTGTGTGTGTGTGTGTGTGTGTGTGTGTGTGTGGTGTGTGTGTGTGTGTTGTGGTGTGTGGTGTGTGTGTTGTGTGTGTGTGTGTGTGTGTGTTGTGTGTGTGGTGTGTGTGTGTGTGTGTGTGGTGTGTGTGTGTGTGTGTGTGTGTGTGTNGTGTGTGTGTGTTGTGTGTGTGTGTGTGTGTGTGTTGTGTGTGTGTGTGTGTGTGGTGTGTGTGTGGTGTGTGGTGTGTGGTGTGTGTGTGGGGTGTGTGTGTGTGTGTAGTATGTGTGTGTGGTGTGTCTGTGTGTGGTGTGTGTGGTGCGTGTGTGTGGTGTGTGTGTGTGTGTGTGGCGTGTCTGTGTGCTGTGTGTGTGTGGTGTGTGTGGTGTGTGTGTGTGTGGTGTGTGTGTGTTGTGTGTGTGTGTGTGTGGTGTGTGTGTGTGTGTGGCGTGTGTGTGGTGTGTGTGTGTGTTTGTGTGTGGTATGTGTGTGGTGTCTGTTGTGTGTGTGTGGTGTGTGTGTGGTGTGTGTGTGGTGTGTGTGTGGTGTGTGTGTGGCGTGTGTGTGGTGTGTGTGTGGTGTGTGGGGTGTGTGTGTGGCGTGTGTGTGGCGTGTGTGTGTGGTGTGTGTGTGTGGTGTGTGTGTGTGTTGGTGTGTGTGTATGTGTTTGTGTATGGGGAGCGGTAGTGTAGCGGTTAACGCGCTGCACTATGAACCCGCGACCCGGGTTCGATTCCCGCTCGCGGACCAACATCAGTAACGATTCTTAACCAGTCCCGGGCCTCCCCTAGGTCGACTCAGCCTTAAATGAGTACCTGGCGCGGTATGTTAAACATCGCCACTGGGGAGATAAAGGCGGCCGGGCGTGGTGTTGGCCACCCACCCCCTCGTGTGCCGTGCCGGCCATCATAAGTGCCGGCTAGCAGCACTTGCCCCTACAGTCTGTTGCAGGCTACACGGCAGATCTTTGTCTTTATTATGACCGGTGGACAGAGACGACGAACCCGACCGAGTTCGCTGCTAGGCTCACACAGCGCGTCAACAACAACAACAACTACAACAACAACAACAACAAAACTCTGTTCAGGTGACACGGTGGTGTGAGATCTCGAGCAATTCTCGATGGATGTTGCATCACGCGGCACGCTGGCCGACTCTAAGCCGCTGCTGCGGTTCGCTTCGTGCAGGAATGTCTCGGCAGATCTCGCTCCTGGTGGGCCACGTCACGGGCGCGTGGGATTTCAGCCCTCCGCAATGTCACCTGCTGCTCACGTGGTCAGACGAAGCCCACGGGGCGATGCGCTCTGCCCAAACGTGGTGGTGGTGACTCGTAGAGATTCATAGAGACTCACAGAGACTCACAGAGACACATAGAGACTCGTATAGACTCGTATGGACTCACAGAGATTCATAGAGACTCATACAGACTCACAGAGACTCATAGAGACACATAGAGACTCACAGAGACTCATAGAGACTCATAGAGACTCATAGACACTCATAGACACACACAAAGACTCATAGAGACTCATAGAGACTCATAGAGACTCATAGACACACACAGAGACTCATAGAGACTCATAGAGACTGGGTTAACGGTGGATTAATGTTGCCCAATATTGGCGAGCAAAACTTGAGCCGGCTGCACCCCCCCCCACCCCCGACTACGTCAAACCTGGCAGGACCCTCCTGATAAGCAGTCTTGAGACTCTCTCCTTCTGGGCCCACAAGTGGAATAGCAGTAGGAATAATACACCACTGTACGCACATTACAAAGACAAAGATCCCCCGTTTAGCCTCAGCAGACTGTTGGGGCAAGTGCTGTTAGCAAGCAGCGCTTATGAAGGCCGGTTTGTAACACGAGGGGGTGGGTGATCAATACCCCGCCCAGCCGTCTTTGTCTCCCCAGTGCTGATGTTTACATGCGCCACGCTCATGTGTACAGGCGGACATCGACTTACGCACCCCTTACGCACACCCCACTTACGAACACAGACTTACGAACACCCACACACGAACACCCACTTACGAACACCGAGTTACGAACACCCCCACTTACGAACACCAGACTTACGAACACCCACACTTACGAACACCCCCACACACACCCGCTTACGAACACCTAAACTTACGAACATCCCGCTTACGAACACCCACACACGAACACCCAACACGCACACACACGAACACCCCACACGAACACCCCCACACGAACACCCCACAGGAACACCCAAACTTACGCACCCGACTTACGAAACCCTCACTTATGAACACCCCACTTACGAACACCCACACTTACGAACACCCCCACTTACGAACCAGCTCCATGGTTTTTGTTTGACATCGACTTAGACGCGACCTCGCACTCAAACTGAACCTGCAACTATTTTGTTTAGAGGAGCGTCCCAAGATGTAATAGTGAGTGTTTGTGTGTGTGTGCGCATGTGCACGTGTGTGTGTGTGTCTGTGTGTATGAAAGATCAGGGCAAGTCCCATCGGTGAGCTCCTCCGGCAGGCAATGTGCGTTGGCTGGGTCATGTAGCCCGCATGCCCAGCCACCGCATACCTAAACAGCTTTTGTTCGGCCGGATCGAGGGTGCTAAACGGGCGCGGCACGGGCTAGAGAAGAGATGGAGGGATGTGGTACAGGAGGACGTGGAGCTGAGTGGACATACGATGACTGGTACCAGCGGTGTCAAGATCGGCCTCTGTGGAGGAGGCTCGTGAAGGACGCTACTTGGCAGTTGGAGGCAGTCGCCCTCCAACAACAACGGAGGGCGGAGGAGCGACGCTCACAACAACGAGCGGAGCGCCGGGAGGCTAAAGCACAGCAAGTTGGCACAGTAGGGGGCACAGGTGGTGCATCAGCCAGTCATCTCGGTCATCTCAGTCAGTCGACCCGTGGCACCTGCTGGGTCTGCCCGTGACCTCCTGCCAGCGGGCGTTCGACACTTCACGTGCCTCAAGGTGCACTTGGCCTGGCACAAGCGTCGTGGTGACGTCACCGCCACTTAGTGGCGAATGGCGGTTGTTGTTGTTGTTGTAGAGGAGTAGGGGAGAGTGGTGGCGTCGTGTGCGCTGTCCAGTGCGATGACGTCACGGGGCGTGGGGTCACGTGCGCTGGACAGTGCACATGACGTCACGTCTCTGAGGGTACTTAAGGGAGACCCCGTGACGTAAGCGGGGTCACTGTGCGAACGGGTAGAGTAAGCAGGGTGAAGAGGAACCAGGGGTAGTGAGAGGGATCGAATAGGGATTCTAGATTTGAAGCTTTCGTGACTGCAAGGATTCATATTCTTAGGTTTTTCGGTAAAGTCACGTAGGTAAAAAAATCTAAATTAATAAAAGTAAAATAAAATAAAAATCACGACGTTTCGGAGGCAACACAAGCTTCCGTCTTCAGGTGGATTTTTTACCTACGTGACTTTACCGAAAAACCTAAGAATATCGAATAGGGAGTCTGGGGAGAAGCCGGTGGTAGTAGCCGTAGAGGTGCTTCTCTCTCCGCTCGGCGGAGTCGGCAGAGTCCACGATCCGACACGAGAGAGAGGCCGGAGAAGCCGGCAGGGACCCGCACTCAGAGTAGGAGCCCTCCTAGCCCCTGGGAGTTGTGCACCCTGCTGTGTGTTACTGATAAGCTTTAATAAACCCTGGCGGAAGCCCTTAACTTACCTCCGTCTACGAGTACGTCTGTCGGAACTTCTCTACATATGTACGTGTGCGTGTGTGTGTATGTACGTGTGCGTGTGTGTGTATGTGCGTGTGTGTGNGTCTGTGTGTATGTACGTGTGCGTGTTGTGTCTGTGTGTATGTACGTGTGTGTGTCTGTGTGTATGTACGTGTNCGTGTGTGTGTGTGTCTGTGTGTATGTACGTGTGCGTGTGTGTGTGTCTATGTGTATGTACNTGTGTGTGTCTGTGTGTGTGTCTGTGTGCGTGTGTGTGGAGTAGTACGTGCGCTTGCGTGCTGCGCTACGAACCCGGCCACCCGAGTTCGTTCCCGCTTACGATTATCCGAACCGGTCCTAGGCCTCGCTAGGTGAATGCACTTGTCCCAACAGTCTGTTAAGGCTATATGGGGGTCTTTGAGTGTGTAGGTGAGTGTGTGTGTGTGTAAAAGTGAGTGTGTCGACTCAGCCTCAGTGAGCAGCTGTGCGGTGTGTAAAACATCGCCACTCGGGGAGACAAAGGCGGCCGTCGTGTTGGCCACCCACCCGTCTGTCCGTGCCGTTCCTCGGTGGCGCTGGCTAGCAACACCTGGACGAACAACCGGTTGAGGCGACACGGGGGATCTTTGTCTTGCGTGCGTGTGTGCTTGTGTGTGAGTGCGTGCGCCGCGCGCGCGCTGCCCCGGTGCGCGCGCGGGGTGTACGTGTGTGGGTTCCCCGTGTGTGTGTGTGACATTGCATGTGTGGTGTGTGTATCCCCGCGTGTGTATATTGCTTGGTGTGTACGTGTGTGCCCCGTTGGTGTGCTGTGTGTGGTGTGTGGTGGTGTGCCCGTGTGTGTGTGTGCCCCGNTGTGTGTGTGTGCTGTGTGTGTGTGTGTTCCCGCTGTGTATATGTGCTGTGTGTGTGCGTGCCCTGNTGTGTGNTGTGTGTGTGTGTGTGTCCCCGTTGGTGTGTGCTGTGTGTGTGGTGCTGTTGGTGGTGTGTGTGTGTCCTGTGTGTGGTGTGTTGTGAGTGTGTGTGTGNTGTGTGTGTGTGTGTGTGNTGTGTGGTGCTGGTGGGTGTGTGTGTGCTGTGTGTGTGCTGTGCTGTGTGNTGTGTGTGCTTGCTGTGTGTGCGTGTGTGTNTGTGCTGTGTGTGTGTGTGNGCTGTGTGTGTGCTGTGTGTGTGTGCTGCTGTGTGTGGTGTGTGTGGTGTGTGCTGTGTGTGNTGTGTGGTGTGNGTGTGNATGTGCTGTTGGTGTGTTGTGTGTGTACNTGTGTGTGTGTGCCCAGTGGTGTGTTGTGTNTGTGGGGTGCTGTGTGTGTGTGCTGTGTGTGTGTGTGTGTGTGTGCCCGTGTGTGTGTGTGGTGTGNTGTGTGTGTGCTGTTGCTGTGTGCTGTGTGTGTGTGTGTGCCGTGTGTGATGCTGTACTGTGTGTGTGTGTGTTGTTGGTGTGCTATGTGTGTTGTGTGTGTGNTGTGTGTGTGTGTGTGTGTGTATGTGTGTGTGTGTTGGTGTGTGTGTGTGTGNGTATATCCCGTTGGTGTGTGCGTGTGTGTGTGCCTGTGTGTCACGTGTGTGCTGCGTGTGTGTGTGATTCTGTGTGTGTGTCTTGGTGTGNGTGTGTGTGTCTGTGTGTGTGTGTGTGTGTGTGTGTTGTGTTGTGTGCGTGTGTGTGTGTGTGTCTGTGTGGTGTGTGTGTGTGTGTNTGTGTTGTGTGTGTGTGTGTGTGTGNTGTGTGTGTGTTCTGTGTGTGNATGTGTGTGTCGTGCATTGNGTGTGNTGTGTGTGTGTGNTGTGNGTGTATGTGTGTGNTCTGTTGGTGTGCACACTGTGCGTCGGGNTGTGTGTGTGTGTGTGCTGTGTCTGNTTGTGTGNGTGCNGTGTGTGTGTGCCCGTGTGTGTGTGCTGTGTGCGTGCGCCCGTTGNGTGTGCTGTGTTGTGTGGGTGNGNGTGNTGTGTGTGTGTGTGTGTGTGTGTTGTGTGCTGTGTGTGTGNTGTGTGTGTGCTGTGTGTGTGTATGCTGTGTGCATTGNGTGTGTGNGTTGTGTATGTGTGTGCGTGCATGTGTGNTTGTGTGTGTGGTGTGGTGTGNTGTGTGTGTNTGCTGTGTTGATGNTGTGTGTGTGTCGTGTGTGTGTNTGTGTGTGNGNGTGTCGCTGTTTGGTGTGNGGTGTGCTGTGTGTGTGTGTNGTGTGGTGTGTTGGTGGTGTGTGTGTGCTGTGTGTGNATGTNTGTTGCTGTGNTGTAGTGGTGTGNTGTGTGTGTGTGGGTGNNNGTGTGTGTGCTGTGTGTGTGTGNGTGGTGTGTGNGTGGGTGTGTNTGTGTGTATGTGNNGTGTGTGTGTGGTGTNTGTGTGTGGTGNGTTTGGTGTGTGTGTGTGGTGCTGTGNGTGGNGTGTGTGTGTAGTTGGTGTGCTGTGTGTGGTGCTAGACGTGTGTGTGTGNTGTACGTGGTGTNTCGTGTNGTGTGTGTCTGTGTGTGTGTGTCNGTGGTGTNTGTGTGTGTNGTGTGTTGNTGTGTTTTNTGTGTGGTGTNGTGTGTGTGCTGTNTGTGATGTGTNNGTGTGTGTGCTGTGTGTTGTGTGTTGTGTGTGTNCGTGTCGTGTGGTGATGTGTGTGTNNGTGTGTGTGTGNGTGCTGTGTGTGTGTGTGTGATTGGTGTTGTGTNGTGTGTGTGTNTATGTGTGTGTGTGGTGTNTGTGCGTGTGTGTGTTGTCATGTGGTGTGTGACTGTGTGTGGTGTGTGTGTGTGTGGTGTGCATGTGTGTGTGTGTCTGTGGTGTGGTGGTGACTGGTGTGTGTGTGTGTGGTGTGTGTGTGTTGTGTGGTGTGTGNGTGTGGTGTGTGTGTATACNGTGTGTGTGTGTGNTGGTGTGTGTGTGGGTGTGTGTGTGTNCTGNTGTGTGTGTGNTGTGTGTGTGNTGAACAGTGTGTGTGTGTGTGTGTNTGTGTGAGTGNTGTGTGTGTGGTGTGTGTGTGTACTAGTGTGTGTGGTGTGTGTGGTGTGTGTGTGTGTGTGTGNGTGTGTGTGTGGTTGNGTGTGACTGTGTGTGGTGTGTGTGTGTGTGGTGTGGTGGTGTGTGTGTGTGNGNTGTGATGTGCTGTGATGCTGTGTGTGTGCTGCGCTTTGTGCTGTGNGTGTGNGTGTGTGTNTGNGTGTGTGNGTGTGGTGTGTGNGNGTGTGTGTGTGTGCTGGCTTGGTGNGTGTGTGTGGTGTGTGTGNGCTGTGTGCTGTGTGCGCCGTGTNTGTTTGTGTGTGNGTGTGNTGNGTGTGTGTGNGTGTGTGGTGTGTGTGTGNGTGTGTGGTGNGTGTGTGNTGNGTGTGTGGCTATGTGTGTGTGTGTGTGGTGTGCTGTGTGTGTGNGTGTGTGTGTGTGGTGCTGNGTGTGCCTGTGTGTGTGTGTGTGTGGTGTNNGTGTGTGTGTGNGTGTGTGTGTGTGNGNGTGTGTGTGTGTGNGTGTGTGTNGTGTGTGTTNNGTGTGTGTGTGNGTGGTGTGTGTGGTGTGTGTGGNGTGTGTGTGTGTGNTGTGTGTGTGTATGGTGTGTGTGTGTGTGTGTGTGTGTGGTGTGTGCCGTGTGTGTGTCGACNCTGTGTGTGTGTGTGTGTGTTGGCATGTGGTGTGTGTTACTTGTGTGTCTGNGTGTGTTTGTGTGTGTGTGTGTGTGCTGTGTGTGTGTGTGTGTGTNTGTGTGTGTGCTGTGTGTGTGTGTGCTGTGTGTCGTGCTAGTGTGATTGTGGTGACTCACTGTATATGCACTTCCAGCNGGCCCGCAAGAGCTCGGCAAGTGAAAACAACNAAACATATTTCATTTCCTGTTTCGGCCAGTTACTTTATTAGTTTTATTTATAATGTTTTTTGCGGTGTTACTGGCAACAAACGTACAAGATGCTTAATATTCATGAGTTCAAAGAAAACTTGCCTTTAGTCGAACCGTCAATCCCTGCAGTCACATTTCAGAACACTCACCGTATCGACTTTAAACGCAGTTGCGTGCTCCACTTACGAACCGTTCCCTTAGAACGTCATTTCACTTTGTCTCCCATCCGATGACACAAAAAAAACGCGCAGGCACACCACTCACAGACACAGATCCCCCGTAACAGACTGCTGGGGCGAGTGCTGTTAAACCTATAGGGCGGTACGACACGCCAGAGTTGGGTGGCCAGCACCACGCCCGACCGCCTTTGTCTCCCTAGTGACGATGTCTACAACACCGCACCAGGCTTCGAGGGGTGGCCCAGGACATCTCGGCTCTAGGATAAAATTGCCACCGAGATCCAATTCAACTCTTTACAAATCGCTCATTTTTCGATTTAAAGCTTTCGTGACTGCAGCAGGGATTCATCTTCTTGGTTCTTTCGGTAAAGTCACGTAGAAGGGAAATAATAAATAATAAAAATAAAACATNATAAAATACAATTCTCACGACGTTTCGGCCACAACGCAAGCAGCCGTCCTCAGGTGAAGAACAGGTCTGTCGAAAAGACCATTCAGACTATTTTTATTAAAATAATAAACCTAAATCTTTTTATTATTTTATTAAATAAATATTTTTATAAAATAATGCAAAATAAATATTTTTATTATTTTATTATTTCCCTTCTACGTGACTTTACCGAAAGAACCAAGAAGACGAATCGCTCAATCTCGGTCGTACGCGCCAATGCCGCACGCAATGAAGTTGGGCATCAGTGCTCATCCCGGTGGGAAGGGGGGGGCACAGAGCAACGGGGGTGGGGGTGGGGGTCACGCCAGGGGAAAGACCCCGTGACGACCTCGGCGGCTGTCGTCCGCTGAGTAGGGAGAATGGCGACCGCGTGAAGAGTGATGGGAGCGCAAAGCCGTGCGCGCGAGCAACGGTGACGGATCGCGTACGAAAGGTAAATATTCTTGGGTTTTTTCGGTAAAGTCACGTAGGTAAAAAAATTTAATTAATAAAAGTAAAAAAAAAGAAAATAAAAAAATCACGACGTTTCGGAGGCAACACAAGCCTCCGTCTTCAGGTGGAACCGTCACAGCACGATAGCTGTATCAAGTGAGAGAAATTCCAAGAGGGTGGGAGGACGGTTTTCTTGGAATTGCTCTTACTTGATGCAGCAATCGTGCTGTGACGGTTCCACCTGAAGACGGAAGCTTGTGTTGCCTCCGAAACGTGATTTTTTTTATTTAACTTTATAAATTTAAATTTTTACCTACGTGACTTTACCGAAAAAACCCAAAAATATGAATCCTTGCCGTCACGAAAGCTTCAAATCTAGAACGAAAGGTAAAGTTGTAAATAACAACAACAACAACAGAAATAAAATACATTTTACATTTTAGATGTTACGGAAAGGCGATTCCCGATCAGGTGAATCTTGCACAGACCACGGAAGTTAACAACAACAATAATGATGATGATGTTGATTTAAATGTAGATAAAGCGCTCATTAAACAAACGTACTCAGGGCGGTGTGCACGGAACGAGGAGAATAACTTAACGACGCCGACCGCGTCATGAAGAAAGTGAGAAAGTCGTTTGCGTGTACAGCAAAACCTTGGATTGCGCGTAACTTGGTCTGCGAGTGTTTTGCAAGACGAGCAAAACAATTAAATAAATATTAATTTGATAAACGAGCGAGGTCTTGCAATACGAGTAGCACGTGCATACGCTTTGTCTGCCGAGCGTCACGTGATCACAACTGATATACGAGTTGCTTTGATATATGAGTGCTTTGGATTACAAACACGTTTCCAGAACGAATTATGCTCGCAATCCAAGGTTTTACTGTAACTAAAAAGGGAGAGAGAAAAGTCGAGAATTTAAAGATCTTAGGGGCCTCCATAAATGACGTCACGCGATTTTGGACGATTTTTGACCACCCACCCCTCTCGTCACACGTCGTCACAAAAAGTCAGACCCCCCCCTCAAATATGACGTCACAAAGCTCTGCCCCCCCAAAAAAAATATAAACCATGCTTCAAATCGCTTTTAACTGTTTTCATTATAGTGCGTATTTAATGTGGCGCTGCACTCTGATGTTGTAGGAGAAAACATTTATTACAAAGTCTATATTTAGACAAAGTTGCGCATTTTGATGTGACGTCACATTTCTCAAACACCCTCCCCTCCCCTCGTCACACGTCGTCACAAATGTCTGACCCCCCCCCCCCCAGGTGCGTGACGTCATTTATGGACGGCCCCTTACTGATACTTGACGTATGTGGCTGGAGGAGGTCACGAATGTTTAGAGTCGTTGTACGGCCTCCAATACCATTGTGTATTATAGCTATTTTATATTTTATTTCATTCCAAATGTTTACATACTTTAGCCCCTGAGTATTAGTTAGACTTTGTACCTTTAGTATAGTTAGACTTGTACACCACTTATTTCAGATTTAGATTCCTACATGTTGAATGTATGTACCTTCCTGCCAAAGTAAATTCCTTGTCTGTGCGAACTTTCATGGCGAATAAAATCCTTTCTGATTCTGATTCAGAAAGTGAGTGAGAGAGAGTGAGAGAGTGTGAGTNAGTGAGAGAGAGAGTGTGTGAGAGAGTGTGAGTGTGAGAGAGTGAGTGTGAGAGAGGTAAGAGTGTGAGAGAGTGAGTTAGTGTGTGAGTGTGAGAGAGGAGAGAGTGAGTGTGAGAGAGTGAGTGAGTGAGTGTNAGTGAGAGTAGAGAGAGAGAGTGTGAGAGAGTGAGTGTGGGGAGAGAGAGTGAGTGAGANANTGAGTGAGTGAGAAGTGAGTGTGAGAGAGTGAGAGAGTGAGTGAGAGAGTGAGTGTGAGAGAGTGAGAGAGAGTGTGAGTGAGAGAGTNTGAGAGAGAGTGAGAGTGAGAGAGTGAGTGTGAGAGAGAGTGTGAGAGTGAGTGTAAGAGAGTGTGAGTGTGAGTGANTAGAGATGTGAGAGTGAGAGAGTGTGAGTGAGAGAGAGTGAAGGTGAGAGAGAGTGTGAGAGTGTGAGAGAGTGAGTGTGTGTGAGTGTGAGTAAGANAAGTGTGCGTGGTGGTGGTGTGTGAGTTGTGGTGAGTGAGAGAGGTGAATGGTGCGAGTGTGTGAGAGTGTGAGTGTGTGTGAGTGAGTGAGAGAGAGAGTGAGTNTTGAGAAGTGNAGTGGTGGTCGGTGGTAGTGTTGTCAACGGGGCGGGGGTGGAGTTCAGATCGTGCCACCTGGCAATTGGGTGGGGGGGGGGGGCTTAGGCCAGGCAAGTGCTCTGTGTGTCAAGCGATGAAGACGACTTTGCCCCGCGTGTAAACGATGGTGGTGGGGGGGCTTTGATTCGCGACAAACTTGGCGGCAGAGCTGATTGAAGACTGCTAAACAGCAACAGACAAGGTTGCTTTGCGTGAGTTCGCGTAAATATAAATACGTCGTTAAACCGCCACCATCCGACACAGCCAATCGTAAGGGGCAACTGCTGTTAGCGAACACCTGTGAAGGCCGGCACGGCGCACGAGGGGTGGGTGGCCAACACCACGCCCGGCCGCCTTTGTCTCCCCAGTGGCGATGTTTACACACCGTACCCATTAGGTTGAGTCGACCTAGTGGAGGCCCACGACCGGTTCAGTATCACCGTCACCGGCGTTGACCGTAACGGGAATCGAACCCGGGCGCCGTTGAGGACAGCGCGCTAACCGCTACCCACCGCTCCCCACAACAACATCCACACCCAAACACGCGTNCCGCCACCACCCCACAAACCCCAAACACGCAACTTCCTTCTTACCCTCCTGCTGACAGACAAAACCCAAACAAAGCACGCGCAACCCGGCCCGGTGAAACACGTGACCGGTCACGCGAGCCTCGTGATCGGCCTGCGTCACCAGAGTTCAGGGAACAGTTGTTGCAGGAATGTCATAATCAACGTTTTTGGGTTAGATCGGTTATTTTAAATGTGTCGTAACCCTCCACCACCCGCACGGTGCCACCTAGAGGCGGTTAAAAGTCGCGGCCTCCTCTTTCCCGAATCGCATCGTCGTTAATCACTGGGGCTCCTTAGGGTTCTGTGTTAATCACTGGGTGTCATTATGATTCAGTGTTAATCACTGGTGTTAATCACTTGGGTTCATTAGGGTTCAGTGTTAATCACTTGGGCTCATTAGGGTTCAGTGTTAATCACTGGGGCTCCCTTAGGGTTCTGTGTTAATCACTGGGTGTCATTATGGTTCAGTGTTAATCACTGGTGTTAATCACTTGGGTTCATTAGGGTTCAGTGTTAATCACTGGGGCTCATTAGAGTTCAGTGTTAATCACTGGGGCTCATTAGGGTTCTGTGTTAATCACTGGGGCTCCTTAGGGATCAGTATTAATCACTGGGAGTCATTAGGGTCAGTGTTAATCACTGGGGCTCATTAGGGTTCGTTGTTAATCATTGAAGCTCCCTTAGGGGTCATGTTAATCACTGGGGCTCATTAGGGTTCTGTGTTAATCACTGGGGCTCATTAGGGTTCTGTGTTAATCACTGGGGCTCCTTAGGGATCAGTATTAATCACTGGGGGTCATTATGGTTCAGTGTTAATCACTGGGCTCATTAGGGTTCACTGTTAATCACTGGGGCTCATTAGGGTTCATTGTTAATCACTGGGGCTCCCTTAGGGATCGTGTTAATCATTGGGGTCATTAGGGGTCGTGTTAATCACTGGGCTCATTAGGGTTCAGTGTTAATCATTGAGCTCCCTTAGGGTCAGTGTTAATCACTGGGCTCATTAGGGTTCAGTGTTAATCACTGGGCTCATTAGGGTTCAGTGTCAATCACTGGGGCTCATTAGGGTTCAGTGTTAATCACTGGGGCTCCCTTAGGGTTCGTGTTAATCACTGGGGTCCTTAGGGTTCAGTGTTAATCATTGGGGTCCTTAGGGTTCTGTGTTAATCACTGGGGATCCCTTAGGGTTCGTGTTAATCTCTGGGATCCTTAGGGTGCGGTGTTAATCACTGGGGCTCCCTTAGGGTTCAGTGTTAATCACTGGGGATCCTTAGGGTTCAGTGTTAATCACTGGGGCTCCCTTAGGGTTCGTGTTAATCACTGGGGTCCTTAGGGTTCGGTGTTAATCACTGGGCTCATTAGGGTTCACTGTTAATCACTGGGGATCCCTTAGGGTTCGTGTTAATCACTGGGGTCCTTAGGGTTCAGTGTTAATCACTGGGGATCATTAGGGTTCGGTGTTAATCACTGGGGCTCATTAGGGTTCACTGTTAATCACTGGGCTCCATAGGGTTCGGTGTTAATCACTGGGCTCATTAGGGTTCACTGTTAATCACTGGGGCTCATTAGGGTTCAGTGTTAATCACTGGGCTCCCTTAATATTAACGTGTTTAAGCAAACAGATCTTCCACACCGCCGGACTATCTAACTCAGTTGAAGGCCAATGTAGACACATTATTATTGAGGCTTCACCCCCCCCCCCGTTTCCAATCGTAGTAGACCCCCCCCCCATACTCAAGCGGCACGCGTTTGGTCAACCCACCCCCATGCGTACGTACTCAATGGATGGCCTCTGATCGTATCAACATTCCTGAGAATGTATTACCGTGCAATCTCTTTGCTTACTGCAACAACAGCCGTCCATAAATGACGTCACGCACCTAGGGGGGGGGGGTCAGACATTTGTGACGATGTGTGACGAGGTGGGGGAGGGTTTGAGAAATGTGACGTCACATAAAAATGCGCAACTTTAAATAAATATAGACAACACGTTCTACTTAATTCAATTGACTTTTTAATAAATGTTTTCTCCTACAACATCAGAGTGCAGCGCCACATTCATTACGCACTACATTGACAATAGTTTAAAGCGATTTGAAGCATGTTTTTTTTGGGGGGGGGGGGGCAGAGCTTTGTGACGCCTTGTGACTAGCGGGGGGTCAAAAATCGTCCAAAATCGCGTGACGTCATTTATGGACGGCCCTAAATGCCGCGTAAGTCGGACCGCGACGTCGTCGAGCCGAACGCGCACAGACACCGTCTCTCTCCACGTTGTCCGTGTCGTCTGAGAGACACCGTCTCTCTCCACGTTCTCCGTGTCGTCTCAGAGACACCGTCTCTCTCCACGTTGTCCGTGTCGTCTCACAGACACCGTCTCTCTCCACGTTGTCGATGTCGTCTCACAGACACCGTCTCTCTCCACGCTCTCTCCACCTTGTCATCTCAGAGACATCGGTCGGACAGACGGACGTAACGGTCGGAGCGAGTAATGCTGCCTCTGTTTCTNAAAAAATTTTTTTTTAAAAGACGTGGAACTTCGAGAGAGAGGCGGGGGGGGTCAAAAAGTTTCCCAGTTAACCCACAAAACCGAAGCGTCAGATCGTTATCCTTGTGGTTTGGGAGGTTGTGCCGGTCGCGTGCTTCGCCTAGAGGCGTTGGAAAGCCACAGCCGTAACGCGGTTACGCAATGCGGCGGTGGTGGCGACAGTTGTGGTGGTGGTGACAGTGGTTGTGGTGGTGGTGACGCGGAGATATGAAGAATGTTGCTGTGGTCGCGTCACTCCGACGTTCTCCGAGACGTGGAACCTCCCTCCCCGCAGGCGACCGCACGCAGCGAGAGGTCAACAACTTCCGTCACGGCTGACAGCGAGGGGCTGTTAACTACCTCGCCTGGTGTACAGGAAGTCGTGGGTTCGATCCGACCCTGACGCCTGCTGCTGCTGTATATTTGGAGTTTGTGGTGTCTCTCTCTCTCATCATCATCACGGTGGCTATGAGATGTTAACTACCTCGCCTGGTACACAGGAAGTCGTGGTTCCATCCCGAGCCTGACGCCTGCTGCTGCTGTATATTTGGAGTTTGTGGTGTCTCTCTCTCATCATCATCACGGTGGCTAGGAGATGTTAACTACCTCGCCAGGTGTACAGGAGGTCGTGGGTTCCATCCCGACCCTGACGCCTGCTGCTGCTGTATATTTGGAGTTTGCGTCTCTCTCTCCCCGTGTTCGCGTGGATTCTTCTCCGAGTCCTCCGGGTTGTCACTCCACATCGTTTAATCAATCGACATCGTCCACGCGCCTCGAGTAGCTTCACATTCACGGGGTTACACGTCACCCTCGGCCCGCTCTCACCCAGCCCACAGCACCCGGGAGACAAACACGGCCGGGCGGACGCGGTGTCGGCCACACACCCACCCAGCCAGACCCCTCGTGTAGGTGCGACGTACACTAACAGCACTTGCCCCCCCCCGCCCCTCAACCGCCTTGCGTGTGCGTACACGGGTGATTGTCTCTTTGGGTTGGTGTGCGTGCGTCACCGTGGGAGCGGTGGTGCAGCGGTGCGCGCTGCGCTACGAACCTGGCGACCGAGTTCGATTCACGCTCACGGCACACACCGGCGACGATTATCCGAACAGGTCCTGGGCCTTCCCTAGGTCGACTCAGCCTCAAATGAGTACCTAGCGCGATGTGTAAAAATCGCCACTGGGGAGACAAAGGCGGCCGGGCGTGGTGCTGACAACCCANCCCTCGTGGGCGTGCCGGCCTTTATAGGTGCTCGCTAACAGCCCTTGCCCTACAGTGTTAAGGCTATACGGGGGATCTTTGTCTTTGTTGTTATGATTAGCGCGCTGCGCTACGAACCCGGCGAGTCGAGTTCGATTCCCGCTCACGGCCAACACCGGCGACGATTATCCGAACAGGTCCTGGCCTCCCTTAGGTCGACTCAGCCTCAAAGGAGTACCTGGTGCGATGCGTAACATCGCCATGGGGAGACAAAGGCGGCCGGGCGTGGTGTTGGCCACCCANCCCCTCGTGTGCCGTGCCGGCCTTCGTAAGTGCCCGCTCACAGCACTTGCCCCGACAGTCTGTTACAGGCTACACGGGGGATCTTTGTCTTTGTGTGTGATGTCAGTCTGCCTGCCTGGATGAGTGGGTGGGTTTGGGACGTTTTTTTTTCGTCTTTTTCTCATTCTTCTCGCCGTTCGTCATTCTCTGAAGGAGTCGGTTGACGATTTCTTTCCGTTGCCCTGGGACTTCGCCCTGGGGCCTGCAATCCACGCAGTTCTTGTGAGCTGGGGGTGTGGACAAGGCTGAGAGGGGTTTTGTTGTTGCTGTTCACGCGGTGCACATTTAAACAAAATAAAAAATGAGTCCATACCTCAGTGAGCTTTGCCTGGTAGGATGGGATGGTTTGTTGTTGTTGTTTGGGTGATTTGTTTACCTGTATCGTACTTTGCACCCCTGTTGTGTTGTTGTGCTGATGGTTGTTGTCACGTTCTGACCACGTGCCCCTCCTAGACATGCGTGAAAAAGAGCTTTATAGCTAATCGGATTCCTCCTCCAGTATGAATACAGATTCTGATTATGTTACTGTTGTTGTTGTGTTGCTGTTCCGCGTGTTCACCCAGGAGGGCCCGAGTGAGTCTCAAGACTTTCTTATCCCTCGGAGGGTCCTGCCACATTTACAAAGCGGGGCCACAGATGTTTCCTGCTGCTGTTGTTGTTGATGTTGCTGTTGTTGCTGCTGTTGTTGTTGTTGTTACTGTTGTTGCTGATGTTGCTGTTGTTGTTGTTACTGTTGTTGCTGTTGTTGCTGTTGTTGCTGTTGTTGCTGCTGTTGTTGTTGCTGTTGTTGTTGCTGTTACTGTTGTTGCTGCTGTTACTGTTGTTGTTGCCGTTGTTATTGCTGCTGTTGTACTACTCTGCTATTGTTGTTGCTGCTGTTACTGCTGTTGTTGCTGCTGTTGCTGCTGTTGTTGCTGCTGTTGTTACTGCTGCTACTGTTGTTGCGACTGTTGTTGCTGCTGTTGTTGCTGCTGTTACTGCTGCTACTGTACTGTTGCTACTGTTGTTGCTGTTGTTGTTGTTGCTGCTGTTACTGCTGCTGTTACTGTTGTTGCTGCTGTTGCTGCTGTTACTGCTGCTACTGTTGTTGCTGTTGTTGCTGCTGTTACTGCTGCTGCTGTTACTGGGATGTTTAACGTCCCACTGGGAGGTCAACTAACTTAGTATCCCTCTTCATCCCACGTGACACGAGGCACCCCACGGGCACGTCCAGACCGCCGCTCTCTCCTGCGGATACGACGAGGACGCCGCTGGGAGACTGCCGCGCTCGATACGCGATATCGGATCGCAAAGGAATCTCTCTCAAACGGCTTCTTGCGTTTCATATTCTTAGGTTTTTTCGGTAAAGTCACGTAGATAAAAATTAAAATTATAATTAATACAAGTAAAATAAAAATAAAATAAAAATCACGACGTTTCAGAGGCAACACAAGCTTTCGTAACGTCGTGATTTTTCTTTTATTTTTATTTTACTTTTATTAATTTTAATTTTTTATCTACGTGACTTTACCGAAAAAACCTAAGAATATGAATCCTTGCAGTCACGAAAGCTTCAAATCTAGAATTGCGTTTCGTTTGTGGTCCTACCCCACCCCCGATCAGCGCCCTTGGCTGCGTACGGCGCGAAATAAGTTCAGCGCACAGTGCCCATGGCACATACTGTGGCACTTACCGTGGCACTTACCGTGGCACATCCCGTGGCACATACTGTGGCACGTACCGTGGCACATACTGTGGCACGTACTGTGGCACATACCGTGGCACATCCCGTGGCACATACCGTGGCACATACTGTGGCACTTACCGTGGCACTTACTGTGGCACTTACCGTGGCACATACCGTGGCACATCCCTTGGCACATACCGTGGCACATACTGTGGCACATCCGTGGCACTTACCGTGGCACATCCCGTGGCACATCCCGTGGCACATCCGTGGCACATACCGTGGCACATCCCGTGGCACATCCCGTGGCACATACTGTGGCACTTACCGTGGCACTTACCGTGGCACATCCCTTGGCACATACCGTGGCACATACTGTGGCACATCCCGTGGCACTTACCGTGGCACTTACCGTGGCACATCCCGTGGCACATACTGTGGCACTTACCGTGGCACATCCCGTGGCACATCCCGTGGCACATACCGCGCGTGAAGCGGATGGGGTCGTGGCAAAGGTTCTTAACCTTCTACTGCAGACCTCTGCACCCCTCCACCCCTAGCTAAGGGGCCGTCCATAAATGACGTCACGCGATTTTTGACGATTTTTGNCCCCCCCCCCTCGTCACACGGCGTCACAAAAAGTCAGACCCCCCCCCTTCTCAAATATGACGTTACAAAGCTCTGCCCCCCTTCCAGAAAATAAAACATGCTTTAAATCGCCTTAAACTATTGTCATTGTAGTGCGTATTTCATGTGGCGCTGCACTCTGATGTTGCAGGAGAAAACATTTATTAATAAGTATATTTAATTAGGTAGAACGTGTTGTCTATATTTATTTAAAGTTGCGCATTTTGATGTGACGTCACATTTCTCAACCCCCCCCCTCGTCGCGCTTTGTCACAAATGTCTGACCCCCCTCCCCCCCCCCAGGTGCGTGACGTCATTTATGGACGGCCCTTAATGTGAACACGCAGAGGTTTGATGACACGAAGTGGGTTGTCGCTGAATGCGGCTCCCGTGCTGAATTTGCGTCCTTCGATGATTTACCGTCTTAGAAATACAAATCTGGGCACGTCTCGCACCCCCCCCCCCCCAGAAAGGGGCATCATCCCGCCCCCCACCAGAAAGGGGCATCTCAGCCCCCCCCCCCCCCAGGCGCGGGGGGGGGGGCATGCACGCTGCACCCCTGGTGGTGCAGCGCCACTGCTCCACACTCTCGTGCTGCTCATGCGCCGTGGGTGTTCACGGAGATGCGCGCTGGGGGTGGAGGGGTTTGTGAGGCCGCTGGGAATAGCGAAGCCGCCAGATCTGTCCCGCGTTGGCCCGTGACGAGGGAGTCGTGTTGAGGTTACTCGTGGCCAGTGGGCGAGGAGGCGGAGCGAGGCGGCGGTGGCGTGGTGAGGTTACTGCCGGCCATCGTCACGCTGTCCGCAGACGACTGCCAGCCCCGCGCGCACAGTTGATGATCGAGGGCAGGGGAATGCGCCGGGGAAAGCAACGCGATGGGGTGGGAGTGGTGGTGGTGACGACGATTTCCCCCCTCTGTGCGAGACACGCGACTTCGTCGTGTCCGATGTTGAACTCTCTTACTCGAAACACAACTACCCCCGCCCGTCTCCCCTCCCCCGGGCCCCCCCCCCACTAGACCTCCCCCACTCCCCTTTCCTAGGTCCCCATTCCCAGGTCCCCTCCCCCATCCCCTCCCCAGGTCCCCCCTCCCCAGGCCCCCCCTCCACCAGGTCCCCATCCCCCCTCCCTCCCCCAGTCTCCCTTCCCNGCACCACGCTCGCCACTGCGCACTCCGACTGGCTGAGTGAGTTACGGTGGAGGAAAATCCCCGACCCGAGTCACGCGATCTCGTCTCTCCGAGCCGTGCCCTGGGCTCGAGTCACGTGCTCCCGTCTCTCCGAGCCGTGCCCTGGACACGAGTCACGTGCTCCCGTCTCTCTCCGAGCCGTGCCCTGGCACGAGTCACGTGCTCCGTCTCTCTCCGAGCCGTGCCCTGGGCCCGAGTCACGTGATCTCGCCTCTCTCCGAGCCGTGCCCTGGGCACGAGTCACGTGCCTCGTCTCTCTCCGAGCCGTGCCCTGGGCACGAGTCACGTGCTCCGTCTCTCTCCGAGCCGTGCCCTGGGCACGAGTCACGTGCTCCGTCTCTCTCCGAGCCGTGCCCTGGGCACGAGTCACGTGCTCTCGTCTCTCCAGCCGTGCCCTGGCACGAATCACGTGCCCTGGGCCCGAGTCACGTGCTCCCGTCTCTCTCCGAGCCGTGCCCTGGGCACGAGTCACGTGGGACCCGCCAGGCGCCGTGGCCTGAGATCCCGTTCAGCAGAATCAGAGCCTTTGTTTGACCCCCCCACATCCTCCCCGGGAAATATCCGATGAGCTATGAAGCTCTTTGTCACAGATGTACAGTCGGCGCAGAAAGTTACAACAGCAGACAATATGAAAACACGATGGGAGCCCAAAGTATAAGAAAGTGTAAGCAAATCACTTTAAATAAGTAATATTTTTAAACTTGTTTTTTAAACACGCTTTTATGAAATGTACTAGGAATGGCAGAACTCCACGACTCCAGGAAGTGGCCCGAAGCTTGCCATAACGAAGGGGCTGTGGACACTTAGACCCAAGCCGAAACATAACATGTAAAAAATACTGTTTAAAAATATTTTTTTCTGATATAATATAGTATTGTCATCAGTATGACATAAGTATACCAAGTTTGCAGTCCATACTGCAAATCACATTGGGAAGTGGGTTAAAGTTGAATTACAAGATTTGAGGATACACCAACGACAACAACAACAGAGTGAGTTAAATAAAAGCGTGTAAAATAGACACAGATAAAACTCAACTATTGTTTTGTAATCGTTCAAGGTAAAGCCCGCTGAGCTTATCATCTTTTATTTTTCAGAAGCGACCTGGCCACAAATGATTGCTCAACAGTGGCCTATCGCGTGGGACGTTTTTATTATAGCAGCAAAATAATCGTGCAGAGCGACCGTGTGCTTCAAACAACAACAACAATCACTACTGTCTCCCACACACAACAACAATCACTACCGTCTCCCATACACAACAACAACAATCACTGCTGTACATCATTAGACCTCCTTTGCCAGTACCAAAATATAATAATAGGCTTTCCCCCCCCCCCCCTTTTTTCTGGCAACAAAACTGAAACTATTTTACAATTATTCATATCTGCATTAACCACAATACTTGCAGTCAAAATGCAAACAAAAAACACACTCTGGTAATATATTGGCATTGATAGTGGCATTGTCTTTGAGGTTGAGCTGCACGCCTTTTGGCGTCTTCTGGTCGAGCAGCAATTGGGTCGAGGCTCAAAAGAAAGCTGTCTCTGGTGTGGACCAATCAGTTTCAAGGACAATGCCAATATATTATCAGAGTGTGTTTTTTGTTTGCATTTTGACTGCAGGTATTGTAGTTAATGCAGACATGAATCCTTGTAAAAAGGTTTCAGTTTGTTGCCAGAAAAAAGGGGGAGAAACCCCATTATTATAATCACTGCTGTCTCCCATGCATAACGATAACAATCACTGCTATCTCTCATGCACAACAACAATCACTGCTGTCTCCCACACACAACAGCAGCAGCAGCACACGTGAATGATCACATCCCATCAGCCACACGCTGCCGCCTTCCGAGAATCCATCTCAATGGTTAAAAACTAGAAAATACTCTTGATTCATATTCTTGGTTCTTTCGGTAAAGTCGCGTAGAAGGGAAATAATCCAATAATACAAATAAAACAATAAAATTCTCACGACGTTTCGATCGCAAAACCATCATCATAGGCCTTTGTGTCTCGAGAGACAATTCTTTTGCGCCTTACGAGGTCAGCTGTAGGTTTTGCAGCGCCTAGAACGACTTAGTAGGCCAATCGTGAGTGGCAATCCTTGCCACAGCAATTGCAAGTGAATGCGGTGGCAGCTCCAGAGGTGTTTGTCGCTTGTTCTTTACGTCGCCCTCTTGGTCTGCCAAGCGGTGCGGCTTTTCTCCTCGCCTGTGCTGGATTTAAGGGGGCAAGTCCTCCTGATGTTTGGACCGAAGGCTGTCTTGATGCCTTCATACATGGCACGGATATTGCCAGTGTCAGAGGCGAGTTGTATCCTACTGCTGAGGTTCAGCCAGTAGTTGTTGGCGCAGCGTCTGGCGGTCGTTTGAGCTGCACTGCGAGCAGCTTTCAGAGCCCTTAATGATCCTGTACTTGGGACTTGTTTGTACTTCAGGAGTGCCATGCGCTTGGCTTGGAGGATGGGTTCCAATATAGCCAGGTGTTCCTCAAACCAGTCTGTATTCCGCCTTGTCTGCTTGCCGAAGGTATTGATGGCTGCATTGAAGATGGCGTCTCTGATGTATGCCCACTTTGTCTCCACGCTTCCATCTGGTGTGTCGTGTAGGGGCTGCTCAAGGCTGTGTTGCAATGATTGAGTGAGCTCTGGGAGGGAGGTCTTGGCAGAGTTGATGCGTAGGTAGCGTTTTGTTTGAGGCGGTGTATCTTTTTTGGGCGTAGTCTGACCTTGCTGGATACCAGCGAGTGATCGGTGTCACAGACTGCGCTGTGGTAGCTGCGTGTGATGAGTAGTGAGTTGAGGGCTCGTCGGGTGATGACGAGGTCCAGTTGGTGCCAAGAGACCTTGGATGTCTCCATGATACTTGATGTAAAGGTTTAGTGAGAAAGAATGAGTTTGTGATACAGATATTGTGGTATGAACAAAGCTCCAGTGATCTTTGGCCGCTGGCATTCATCTTTCCACGCGTCGTGATCAGCCCCAACCCTTGCAGCATTGAAGTCTCCCAACAGGAACATGTGCCCAGAGCTGGGGATTTTGCGAATAATATCGTGAAGCTCTTCATAGAACTGGTCATGAATCTCCGGAAGTGAGTAGAGTGTTGGGGCGTAGACACTCAGGATGTTTACATGGCCAGAAGCAGCGAGCAGTCTCATGAGCAGAATCCGCTCGGAGCCTGAAGTCGGTGGCTCTATCATGCCGAGGAGTGTGTTTTTGACGGCAAACCCAACACCGTGTTGCCTTGGTTCGTTCTGCTGTTTTCCTTGCCAGTAGGAAGTGTAGTCACTCTCTCGTAGTGAGCCACTGCCAGCAAGCCGGGTCCCCTGCAGTGCTGCAATATCCACATGAAATCTCGCCAGCTCCCTGCGATAACTGCAGTTTCTTCTTGGTTCTTTTGGTAAAGTCACGTAGAAGGGAAGTAATAAAATAATATTATTACTTCCCTTCTACGTGACTTTACCGAAATAACCAAGAAGATGAATCCCTGCAGTCACGAAAGCTTTAAATCGAAATTTAACTGCAGTCTTGCGGATGTCCTCAATCTGCAAAGATCTTCGGAGAGTCCAGAACACATTGTACGTACATCCCAGCTTGCAAAATGAAGGGCTGGAACCTTCTTTCGTTTTGTTTTGCTTGTGTCTGGTGCAGGTGTTGCAGCCCACTTGTCTGGTGATGAACCATAAGCTCCAATCACCCATTGGAGCAGGTGACCGTGGCGGGAAAGCACCTGATTGGCTGGGGGCTGCCCAGCTTGAGGCGGGCGGTAGCTATCCATTGGGGTGCAATGACCCCTCCTCCCACCGACGATGTCTCATCAGCAGCAGAGTCCGGACTTGACTTGTGCCAATGCCGCTGAACTGCCCAGATGTTTATAGACAAGGAGTGGTTTCGACATTCAGTGCCTCATCAGCAACAGAGCTAGGCTTGCTTGAACCATACTCTTAGTTCTTTCGGTAAAGTCACGTAGGTAAAAATGAAATTAAAATAATAAAAATGAAATAAAAATCACGACGTTTCGGAGGCAACACAAGTCTCTGTCATCAGGTGGGACCGTCACAGCTAGATTTGCTGCATCAAGTGATGCAGCAAATGTGGCTGATGACGGAGACTTGTGCTGCCTCTGATAACAGCAGAGCCAGAACTTGACTTGGACCAAAGCTGTGATCTGCCCAGATGTTGTCGGCAAGGACACTCTCTGTTAGATAGCCCAACCAAAGACTCTATGATAGATCGACAGACATGGGGATAGACATGCGGATAGACATGCACGTGTTCAAACATACGGGCAGAGAGATGGACATTAGTGAAAACTAATTTCTTCATGACAATTGCGTTTCGTGTTCAGCTTGTTGTTCTGCCCCCCGAAAAAATCTCAACGTGCACACAGAGGGAAATAGCGGCAGTGCCGATTACCCAAAGCCCACGTGTGCCCGTGCCGGCCATAAAAGTGCTCGCAAACAGCACTTGGCCCAACAACAGCCTGTCATAAGACGATAGGGGCAGGGATTTTTGTCGAGTGTCTATTGTGTGTGTAATGTGTGTGCGTGACTCGTGTGTGTGTACATTGTGATGACTCATTACGTCACTTCCGACAATCAGCACGGATTTTTTTAAATATTTACTTAACTTTATTTAATTTTAGTTTGCTGGACAAGCAATATATTTTTACAGTGTGCATGCTAGTGTACGATATTGCGTCTTATTTATGAGTTTAACAATGCTTCACTTTTTATTGAACCGTAACACGTTTCATAACACTGGCAGTGTGGCTATTTAAATGAAATTCCATTGTGGTGTTTTCAGATTTACGAACCGATCGATTTATAAACGGGTCCCAGGAACAGTGTGGTTCGTAAGTCGAGACCGTCGCTTACATACGGACAGACGAGCAGGCAGACAGAGATGTTAACTCCCTCGCCTGGTCTACAGGAGGTCGTGGCTCCAACCCGACCCTGACGCCTGCTGCTGTATATTGGAGTTTGCGTGTCTCTCTCTCTCATCATCATCACGATGGCTAGATGTTAACTACCTCGCCTGGTCTACAGGAGGTCGTGGACTCCAACCCGACCCTGACGCCTGCTGCTGTATATTGGAGTTTGCGTGTCTCTCTCTCTCATCATCATCACGATGGCTAGGAGATGTTAACTACCTCGCCTGGTCTACAGGAGGTCGTGGACTCCAACCCGACCCTGACGCCTGCTGCTGTATATTTGGAGTTTGCGTGTGTCTCTCTCTCATCATCACACGGTGAGATGTTAACTACCTCGCCTGGTCTACAGGAGGTCGTGGGCTCCATCCCGACCCTGACGCCTGCTGCTGTATAATTGGAGTTTGCGTGNCTCTCTCTCTCTCATCATCATCACGATGGCTAGGAGATGTTAACTACCTCGCCTGGTCTACAGGAGGTCGTGGACTCCACCCACCCTGACGCCTGCTGCTGTATATTGGAGTTTGCGTGTGTCTCTCTCTCATCATCACCACGGTGGCTAGGAGATGTTAACTACCTCGCCTGGTCTACAGGAGGTCGTGGGCTCCATCCCGACCCTGACGCCTGCTGCTGTATATTGGAGTTTGCGTGTCTCTCTCCCGTGTTCGTGTGGATTTGTCTCCGGGTCTTCCGGTTTTCCCCTCGCACGTTGAGATCAACATCACGCGTTCAGAATATTTGGCTGCTATACATTTCCACGTGGTGTACGTACACGCAGTATGTTGAACTGCTTCGCACCCGTACATGCCCACCGTGCTAAGCTACTTCGTCAGTATCTCGCCAGGTCACTCCTTTACTTACAAACGATTAGGTCTGTTCGTAAGCGATTTGTATAATCCAACTTTTCCTGTCTCAACATGTTGTACATACATAAACATGGGGAATGGCTTTAAAAGTTGTATAATCTCCTGTAGATGCCACTGGTCTTCAGCAGATGTAGACGCCACTGGTTCTTCATGTTCTGTAGATGTAGATGCCACTGTTCCTTCTGTTCTGTAGATGTAGATGCCACTGGTTCTTCACGTTCTGCAGATGTAGACGCCCTGGCTTCATGTTCTGCAGATGTAGACGCCACTGGTTCTTCACGTTTGCAGATGTAGATGCCACTGGTTCTTCAGTTTGCAGATGTAGATGCCACTGTTCCTTCATGTTCTGTAGATGTAGATGCCACTGGTTCTTCACGTTCTGCAGATGTAGACGCCACTGGTTCTTCATGTTCTATGTAGACTGGTTCTTCACGTTCTGCGGTACGACTGGTTTTGTCTGCAGGTATGCCACTGGTTCTTCACGTTCGCAGATGAGACGCCACTTCTCACGTTCTGTAGATGTAGAGCCATGGTTCTTCACGTTCTGTATGTAGACGCACTGTTCTTCACGTTCTGCAGATGTAGATGCCACTGGTTCTTACGTTCTGCAGATGTAGAGCCACTTCTTCACGTTCTGCAGATGTAGACGCCAGGTTCTTCACGTTCTGCAGACGAGACGCCACTGTTCTTACGTCTATATGTAGATCACTGGTTCTTCACTTCTGCAGATGTAGAACTGGTTCTACGTTCTGCAGACTAGACGCCACTGGTTCTTCACGTTCTATAGATGTAGATGCCACTGGTTCTTCACGGTCTGCAGATGTAGACGCCACTGGTTCTTCACGTTCTGCAGATGTAGACGCCACTGGTTCTTCACGTTCTGTAGATGTAGATGCCACTGGTTCTTCACGTTCTGTAGATGTAGATGCCACTGGTTCTTCACGTTCTGCAGATGTAGATGCCACTGGTTCTTCACGTTCTGTAGATGTAGATGCCACTGGTTCTTCACGTTCTGCAGATGTAGATGCCACTGGTTCTTCACGTTCTGCAGTTGTAGATGCCACTGGTTCTTCACGTTCTGCAGTTGTAGATGCCACCACCACAATCTTTTACGCTGCAGTTGAACTTACGACTCTCGGTCCGAACGGGCAACTCGACACACGGACAGGTTTGTTCGTATCTCTGAACGTTCGTAAGTCGAGTGTTCGTAAGCGGAGGAGTCCCTGCACAGCTCAGGGGCCTTGTCTGGTAAATAAATAAATAACTGTATTGGGGTCAAGAGAGACCGCGTATAGGGCAGGCTTTGACCGGGGGAGGGAGAGGGGGGAGAAACAACGCATCAGGATGCGCGTTCACGCATGGCGCCACATCCGGAGATGCGAGGTGCTGTTGCCTGCGGGGTGACTGGGGTTGCGGTGCACGTGGAGGTATGCGTACCTGGAAATACCCGTGAATGCCGAGACTCGACACTCGTGACAAGCAAGATCCCTCCCATCCCCCCTCCTCCTCCTCCACAGACTGTTNGGGCAAGTGCTGCTAGCGAGCACCTATGAAGGCCGGGGTGGGTGGCCAACACCACGCCCGGCCGCCTTTGTTTCCCTCGGGTGTGTTTGTTATAAATCGTACCAGGTACTCATTTGAGGCTGAGTCGACCTAGGGAGGGGGCTGATCACTTTGTCGTGTGGATAGTGCACATGCNCCGTTCCCCATTCACTGCACTTTTCCAACGTGATCACGACACCGAGCTCTCTCCCTCTCTCTTGTTTTACGATCAGAGGAAACAAGAAGATGCTCGGTGTAGTCGGCACTTTGCTTCGTTCATCATTTCGTTTTTTTAATGCATTGCTTTAAGTNACCCACCCCCTTCCTTTTTAAATGAAAGATTACACATTAGATTTCACGCTCTCTCTCTACCCCTCCCTCTCTAGCTGCCTACGTCACCCTCCCTCCCTCGGTGTCTGTGGAACGTGCGAGAAAGGAATGTGTGGGCCCAGCACGACTTGGGGCTTGGGAAGAATGCTGCAGAGCCAGAGGGCTCGGCCACCAAAACATTTTTAAAGGAAACCGTGAACATCCCCCGCCCCCAATATCTACAGAGCCACACAGCGTCACGTGGTGAACACGGAGACGGTGACCTTTATAAAAATGATGTCACAAAATAATCCTTGATGAGCCGCAGGTTGCGAACCCCTGCCCATGGTAAACTGGACTCCATGGTAAACTGGACTCCCATGATAAACTAGACTATCATGGTGAACTGGACTTCCATGGTAAACTGGACTCCCATGGTAAACTGGACCCATGGTGAACTGAATTCCCATGGTGAACTGAACTCCCATGGTAAACTGGACTTCCATGGTGAACTGGACCCATGGTGAACTGAATTCCCATGGTGAACTGAATTCCCATGGTGAACTGAACTCCCATGGTAAACTGGACTCCCATGGTAAACTGGACCCTCATGGTCTGGACTCTGCAAGAAGAGTATTTATTTTTCCCTTTCGAATGTTTGAAGAGCCGTCACTGCAGTTTCACGCTTGAGGGTCCACTGAAGATTGCGTAACCGGGAGGAGACATGAAAGCAGCAACGGAATTGCGACAGCCGCACGGGTTCGCGTGCGCCCTGCTGGTGGCGGTGGTTGGCGCTTGTGGTCAAAAGGACGCGGGCGGTCAGCTGGAGGCAGTCGCCCTCTCAACAACAACAACACAGGGCAGAGGAGCGGCCGCTCACAGCGACGAGCGGAGCGCCGGCGGATAAACTGAGGCAAGTTGGCAAAGCTGAGTGCATCTGCCGGTCATCTCAGTCGGTCTGTCCGTGACCTCCTCCTGCACCTAGCCTGGCACAGCAGTCAAACCCATGGCACCTGCAAGGTCTGTCCCGTGACCTCCTCCTTCTGCACCTAGCCTGGCACAGCAGTCAAACCCGTGGCACCTGCAGGGTCTGTCCCGTGGCCTCCTCCTCCTGCACCTAGCCTGGCACAGCAGTCAAACCCATGGCACCTGCAGGGTCTGTCCCGTGACCTCCTCTTTCTGCACCTAGCCTAGCACAGCAGTCAACCCACGGCACCATGCTGGGTCTGTCCCGTGACCTCCTCCTCCTGCACCTAGCCTGGCACAGCAGTCAGACCCGTGGCACCTGCAGGGTATGTCCGTGGCCTCCTCTCCCTGCACCTAGCCTGGCACAGCAGCCAAACCCGTGGCACCTGCAGGGTCTGTCCCGTGACCTCCTCCTCCTGCATCTAGCCTGGCACAGCAGTCAAACCCATGGCACCTGCAGGGTCTGTCCCGTGACCTCCTCTTCCTGCACCTAGCCTGGCACAGCAGTCAAACCCGTGGCACCTGCAGGGTCTGTCCCGTGACCTCCTCCTCCTGCATCTAGCCTGGCACAGCAGTCAAACCCGTGGCACCTGCAGGGTCTGTCCCGTGACCTCCTGCACCTAGCCTGGCACAGCAGTCAAACCGTGGCACCTGCTGGGTCTGTCCCGTGACCTTCTCTTCCTGCACCTAGCCAGGCACAGCAGTCAAACCCATGGCACCTGCAGAGTCTGTCCCTTGACCTCTTGCACCTAGCCTGGCACAGCAGTCAAACCCGTGGCACCTGCAGGGTCTGTCCCGTGACCTCCTCCTCCCACACCTAGCCTGGCACAGCAGTCAAACCGTGGCACCTGCAGAGTCTGTCCCGTGACCTCCTCTTCCTGCACCTAGCCTGGCACAGCAGTCAAACTCATGACACCTGCAGGGTCTGTCCCGTGACCTCCTCCTCCTGCACCTATCCTGGCACATCAGTCAAACCCGTGGCACCTGCAGGGTCTGTCCCTTGACCTCCTCCTCCTGCACCTAGCCTGGCACAGCAGTCAACCCGTGGCACCTGCAGGGTCTGTCCCGTGGCCTCCTGCCAGGGAGCCTTCGACACTTCATGTGGCCTCAAAGTGCACCTGGCCTGGCACAGGCGCCGCTGTGATATGAACGTCACTTAGTGGATTGTGGCTACGCCTCCCCTAGGTCAACTCAGCCTCAAATGAGTAAGTAGGTGCGGTGTGTAAACGCCGCCACTACGGAGGCAACGGCATCCGGCGCACCGAGCTGGATTCCCGCTCACGGACACCGACACCAGCGAAGAATACCTGAACCGGTCCTGGGTCTCCCCTAGGTCGGCTCGGCCTCGAACGAGCACCTCGTGCGATGTGTAAACGTCGCCACTGGGAGACAAAGGCGGCCGGGCGTGGTGCTGGCCACCCCACCCCCTGGCTGGCAGCACTTGCCCGAAAGCATCGGCGGAGTTTGACTTCTATATTCGTGGGTGGGAGGCAGGGGTTCGTTTCGTCACCCACTCACATAAAACATCGCGGGTGCAAATAATTTACTTATTTTTAATCTTAGTTGTAAACTACTGAAAATAAATTAATGAAGGTGTCCAGTTTTAGGGGGGGGGCATTACCCCCCCCGTGCCCCCCCCCAACCCCAAACACCGCCCATGCCCCAGAGTCTGTTGAAGCTGTACGGGGGATCTTCGTCTTTGCCTGTGCTGGAGTCAGCAGCGGCAGCGAGGGGATTGGTGGATCACGTACGGATCGTGGGAAACTCCAGTCCGTGGGTGGGCGGCGTCAAAGAGAAGACGGTGCAGCAGCGTCAATCATCGCCGCGACGCGATCACGCCATCCTCACCGAGCCCTCCCTCTCCCCCCATCTCTCTCTTTGTTTACAATCAGTGGAAACAAGAAGATGCTCGGTGTAGTCGGCACTTTGCTCCGTTCATCATTTCGTATTTTTTGTAAAACTTGGCTTTATGTAAACCCCCACCTCTCGTTCTCTCTCTCGCTCTCTCTCTCTCGTTGCCCTTCCTCTGCCTCAAGCACACCACACGCGTGCCGGGGTGACGTGCGCGTCTTCCTGGACCGCTGGGGGGGCCTGAAGCGCCCTCTCTGTCGTCAGCGTGGTGTGTGGCGGCGATGACTGCCACCACAACCACCACAACCACCACGTGACTCTTTTTGTGTTGTGCGTGGCGCGTAAAGCGCCACAACGCGGGGTTTTTTTCTATTGTGTGTTATTTGTTGCTGTATTTGGGTTTTTTTTATTGTGTTTGTGTTATTTGTTGCTGTATTTCGTATCGAAATCGCCTCCAGTGCTGTTGCTGCTGGCGGCAATAAAAATTGTTTGAAAGTCAAAAGTCTCTCTCCCTCCCTCTCTACCTCTCTCCCCTTTCTCTCTTTTTTTAACGATCAGAAAAAAACAAAAAGCTCAATTTATTCGGCACTTTGCTTCGTTCATCACGTCGATTTTGTGTGTTTTTATTGCTTTGTGTCCCCCCCCCCCCCGCCTTGTTGAATGAAAGATGGTCCCGTGTTTTTCATTTTGGGCAAAACAATAGTGTGCTACATTCTTCGTAGACACAACAAACAACAAGTACGCTCTGTTCCTCCTTCTTACTCCTTCCCTCTCTCTTCATTTTACGATCAGTGGAAACAAGAAGATGCTCGGTGTAGTCGGCACTTTGCTTCGTCAATTTTTTTTACTTTGCTTTATGTAAACCCCCACCTCTCGCTCGCTCTCTCTCTCGCTCTCTCGTTCTGCACGCACCCTTCTCGCAGTCCGACGGCCTCGACGGGTAGCTCATAACTGCATGCAGAGCTCCCCGTCATCTGCTACCGAGCACACGGCCTCCTCCATCGCCCACTGCTCCTTGAAGGCCGGCACGGCGTGGGTCAGCCGCGCCGCATGGCGGAACTCCAGCCACACACCCTGGCTCCGACCAGAGCGCGGAAGATGCCCAGGCTGCTGGCCGGACGTTTCCCCTCCAGGGCCACCTTCCTCGCCCTGTGTACGGCGAGCTTGGCGTAGCCGACGAGCACGTTGACCAGCCCCTGAAGATGTTGGAGTCCGTCGCCCTTTTAGTATCCAAAGATGAGGACCGTCTGGGAGAAGTGGAGGCTGAACCTTAGGAGGATGTTTCGATTTAAAGCTTTCGTGACTGCAGGGATTTATCTTCTTGGTTCTTTCGATAAAGTCACGTATAAGGGAAATAATAAAATAATAAAAATAAAACAATAAAATAAACATTCTCACGACGTTTCGGCCACAACACAAGCAGCCGTCCTCAGGTGAAGAAACAGAGCTGTCGGAAAGACAGCATCCCAATGAACACCGCCAGCTTAAATATACGCTGCTTGTGTTGTGGCCGAAACGTCGTGAGAATTTTTTTATTTTAGCATGTTTTATTTTTACTATTTTATTATTTCCCATCTACGTGACTTTACCGAAAAAACCAAGAAGACTTTAGGAGGATGTTGCGTAGGACCTTGAACAGCGAGTCCAGGCTCTTGCACTCCACGTATTGGTGCGCCACCATCTCCACTTTACCGCAGAAACGTCACTCGGGGGACGTGTCGGTCACGCGCGCCAGGGAGGCGTTGGTGGTGACGGTGCCGTGGGCGATGATCCAGCTGAGGTGGCCGATGCGGTTTACGTCGGCCTGGAGTAGAGATGCCCCCTCTCCCTATCCACCCTCTCTCCCTCTGCCTCCCTCTCTTAGCATCTCTCTCTCTGTTTTACGATTAGTGGAAACAAGAAGATGCTCGCTGTAGTCGGCACTTTGCTTCGTTCATCATTTCGTTTTTTTTTATAACTTTGCTTTATGTAAACCCCACCTCTCTCTTTGCCTCCCCTCCCTCTCTGTCCCTCTCCTTCCATCTATACAGGAGGGTGGGGATAGAGCGTTGCTCCCTTGCGCGAGGCGTGGGTTGTCTCCGAGTGCTTCGGTCTCCTCCCCACGTACATAATAAACACGACGACTCGTCATTCATCGGCTCTAAACATCTTTAGTAAATAAACACACGAAGTGGCAGCAGCAGGAGCAGCAGAGACCTGGCGACTCAGTATGGCTCTCTGTTAACATCTCACGGTGGCTAGGAGATGTTAACTACCTCGCCTGGTGTACAGGAGGTCGTGGGTTCGATCCTGACCCTGACGCCTGCTGCTGTATATTTGGAATTTGCGTGTCTCTCTTCTCATCATCACGATGGCTATGAGATGTTAACTACCTCGCCTGGTGTACAGGAGGTCGTGGGTTCGATCCCGACCCTGACGCCTGCTGCTGTATATTTGGAGTTTGCGTGTCTCTCTCTCTCATCATCACGGTGGCGAGGAGATGTTAATTACCTCGCCTGGTGTACAGGAGGTCGTGGATTCGATCCCGACCCTGATGCCTGCTGAGTATTTGGAGTTTGCGTCTCTCTCTCCCGTGGTCGCCTGGATTTTTTTTTCTCCGGGTCCTCCTGGTTTTTCCCTCCACACGCAGAATCAACCTCGCGCGTTTAGAGTATTTGGCTGCTATAAATGTCACACGATGATGAGCCCATCTCGTTGAGCTGTTACTTCAGGCCAGGTCGCTTCTGGAAAAAAAAGAGCTAAAAAGCTCAGTTGGGACGTTACCTGCAAAACTAAAGTCGAGTGAATCAGAGGCACGGAAAACCAGTGTCACCAATAATTGCCCAAGGTCTGTGCTCCTATCTTGGGATGCGATAAATAAGCGATATCCTAACTATACTCTTTGGTTCTTTCGGTAAAGTCACGTGGAAGGGAAATAATAAAAAAATAAAACTCTCACGACGCTTCGATTGCAACACAAGCGTTCAGCAGGTGCGAAACCCACAGCAATACATTTTTTGAAAAAAGTGGCGGTATTCTCTTAACGTTAAGAAAAAAACCGCCACTAGGTGACTTTACCGAAAGTCACGTGGCTATAAAATAAAATCAATCACGACGTTTCGATCGCAACACAAACGGTCGTCCTCAGGCGGAAAAAGATATAACCCAGCAGTGGAACAGCTGAACCAGCGAGAGAGCTGTTACACGCGATAACCTCTCCACGTTAAGAAAAAAGCGAGATTATTTTTTACGCATCCCAATCAGGCGCACGGCCTCCCTCCTGGCAATGCATGAGTTCAGCAGCATTGGTTCAACACTGGCAACACTCGGGACTGGTTTAGACTCGCAGTGTCTCATCACCGGCAGTCAGCCTTGACTTGAACCAATGCTGGAAGTTGAAAAAACTAATTTGATCGCAAAAAATAAATTACTCAAATAACATCTAAACAAATAACGTTACCTCTTCTTGGTTCTTTCGGTAAAGTCACGTTGAATGGAAATAATAAAATAATAAAATACAACAGAAGAACAGGTCTGTCGAGAAGACAGAGTCTGAATGAAACACCCCAGGCTTGGAGCGTCTATTTAAGCTGGGTTGGAGGGGAAGAGCGCCTTGACAAAATGATTTGCATATGAAGAGGAATTTAGCATATATTATTTTATTTTATTATTACCATTCTACGTGACTTTACCGAAAGAACCAAGAAGATGAATCCCTGCAGTCACGAAAGCTTTCAATCGAAAATAACGTTACATTTTGAAACTTTTTAATAACTGAAAGTGTTTAAAATTAAATACTAAAATATCCGAAAGCCGAAAGCATAAATACCAAATGATAAAACGTGAATATTCGCCATTCCTCTACGGCGGAAGTTCTCCCTGCTCTGCTGTCTAAAGATGTCCGATCAGTGCGGTTGGCTACGTACGGTGTGAAAGAAGTTCAACAAAGACAAATATCCCCCGTGTAGCCTTAACAGACTGTTGGGGCAAGTGCTGTTAGCGAGTGCCAACCTTTGAAGGCCAGAACGGCACCTCCGGCCGCCTTTGTCTCCCTACAACATAGGAGTTTAAATTCAAAATAGGAGTAGCCATAAGAGGGTTTTTTTGTTACGTCGCATAAATATGATTTATTATTTACGCGATGTATCCCTATGGATATTGGTTGCGAAATCCTAGGTTTTAACTGTCAAAGGAATGCAACTCAACGTCTCCACTGACAATCTTTCACTTCCCACTCACGGATGAGGGCGAGTTGAGAAGCAGTTGGGGGGAACCCCCTCTGGCTGACGTCATCCACAGACTGCGCCGGGGGGGGGGTGCGGTGTCTATATAAAGAGCGACATCATGTGAGCAGCCCCCACACGCGGAGTCGCTCCGTGTCGCTCACTCGCTCGCTCACTTAGCCAGCCATCCAGTCAGCCCGCCAGTCGTTCGCTCAGTCACTCACTTAGTCGCTCTGTCACTCACCGAGTCACCCAGTCGCTCAGTCACTCAGCTGGCCACCCGCTTACTCGCTCAGTCACTCACTCGCTCAGTCACTCACTTAGTCATTCAGTCACTCACTTAGTCATTCAGTCACTCATTCAGTCGCTCAGTCACTCACTCACTCGGTCACTCACCCAGTTACTCAGTCACTCGCCCAGTCACTCACTCGCCCAGTCACTCACTCGCCCAGTCACTCACCTAGTCACTCAGTCGCTCAGTCACTCACCTGATCACTCGCTCAGTCACTCACTTGACCTGCTAAAGCAAAGTGTTTAGTAAAATAGTCGCTCCGTCAACTCCGCGAGTCACTTCAGCCCAGCAAAGAAGTCGGCGTGGATATATTACTACCTGCCCGGGCGACCGGTGAGTCGAGCGTGTGGTGAGGGGTGGGTGAGGGTTGGGTAAGGGTTCTAAGTTGTCTTGTGGTTGTTGTTGTTGTTTGACTTGCATCCCACTGGGATTTTTGCACACAGCGTTGGTGAACGGTGCCTTTTCTGTAAGATTTTGCAGTTTTTTACCTGGATTTTTCTGTTTGCGCGTAGTCACTTTAAAATGTTGTCTTGTTCATGTTTTTGGTTTTTGTTTTGTTGCGGTTGCACCCGATTTAAGAGCCGAATGGCTCACCGTGTTGGGTAAGGTGAGGGTTGGGTGAGGGTGAGTGTTGGGTGAGTGTTGGGTGAGGGTAAGGGTTGGGTGTAGGTGAGTGTTGGGTGAGTGGGTGAGTGTAGGTGAGTGTTGGGTGAGTGTAGGTGAGGTTGGGTGAGTGTTGGGTGAGGGTGAGGTGGGTGAGTGTTGGGTGAGGGTGAGTGTTCGGTGTAGGTGAGTGTTGGGTGAGTGTTGGGTGAGGGTCTCGCACTGTGACTGTGAAGTTACTTCCGGGTTTGATTCGCCATCGGTGGGATTCCACGCGGCATTTGCACACAAAGATCACCCCCGACCGGCCTGAACGGACTGTTGGAGCCAGCACCACGCCCGGCCACCTTTGTCTCCCCAGTGGCGATGTTTACACACCGCACTCATTTGAGGCCGAATCGACCTAGGGGAGGCCCAGAACCGGTTTAGATAATCGTCACCGGTGTTGGCCGTGAGCGGGATTCGAACTCGGGTTGCCGGATTCGTCGCGCAGCGCAGCGCTAACCACTACACCACCGCTCCCCACATAGAAACACAGACACACACACGCAGAGACACACACACACATGTATACACACACATGTATACACACGCGGAGACACACACGCAGACACATGTATACACACACGCGGAGACACACACACATGTACACACACACACACGCAGACACACACATGTATACACACGTGTGTATACACACACACGTATACACACGTGTATACCACACACGTGTACACACACACGTGTACACACACATACATACACGTGTACACACACATACATACACGTGTACACACACATGTACACACACATACACACACACGTACACACACACACACGTGTACACACACACACACGTGTACACATATACACACGTGTACACATATACACACGTGTACACACACGTGTATACCACGCACTTGGACACGGGGCCCGTCGCGACCGTACCGGTGTGACGATCGATGGGGAGCGGTGGCGCAACGGTTAGCGCGTCTACCACCAAACACCGGCAGACGATTGCCCTGTGCCTCCCCTAGGTCGACTCGACCTCAAATGAGTACCACTCCACCCCCGTCGCGTACCGTGTACGGCCTCATCGCTTGCTGCTGCTAATCGCTACTCGGCCCTGGTGATCAGTGTTGGCGGTCTGTGTTGAAGTCTACGGGGGGGGGGGGTGGAATCGCTCCTCGTCTGCCTTTTCTGGGGGGGGGGGTAACGCCGCGCGCGCGCCTGCTCGACGTGGAAGAGTAGGCCAAAGTTCGTGGCGGTGGTGGGTGGGGGGACTGTCACGGGTGCCGGCGCGTCATCTCGAACGGGGTGGGGTGGAGGGTGCGGCCGAGTCACGCGCTCGGGTGTGACGTGAGCGGGCAGACGTGGGGCATGGGGGTGGGTGGGGGTGGGGCATGGGGTGGGTNGGGGTGGAGGTGCGGCCGAGTCACGCGCTGGGTTGTGACGTGGGGCATGGGGTAGGGGTGGGTGGGGTAGGGCATGGGGGTGGGAGCAGAGATTCACGAGACGGGGCACCCGTCAGGGACGCAGGTCCACTCTACACCCACCCACCCAGTCACCGATCCACCCATACACCCACCCAGTCACCCACCCATTCGCCTACCTACAAAACCCATTCACCTACCCACCCACCCGCTCACTCAAGCTCCCATTCATTGATTCACTCACTCACTCACCCACTCGCTCACACTCTCACTCATTAATTCACTCACCCACTCACGTATCCGTTCGCTCGCTCACGGCACGCACTCATTCATTCACTCGCCCACCCCTCGTTCATTCACTCACCACCCGTTCATTCACTCACCCACTCGTTCACTCACCCACCCGTTCACTCACCCACCCGTTCACTCACTCACCCACTCGTTTAATCATTCACTCACCTACCCGTTCATTCACTCACCCACTCGTTCATTCACTCACTCGTTCATTCACTCACCCACCCATGTACTCACCAATTCACCATCTCGACTCACCCCTCCAAGGTGAGTCGCGTGGCGAGCAGATAAAGACAAAGTCCCCCGTGTAGCCTACACAGACTGTTGGGACAAGTGCTGTTAGCGAGCAGTAAGGGGCCATCCATTGAGTACGTACGCATGGAGGGGAGGGGGGTTGACCCAAATGCGTTCGCTTGCCTATGGGGGGGGGGGTCTGCTGACAATGTGCGCATAGGACACGGGGGGGGGCGGTGAAGCCTCGATAATAATGTGTCTACATTGGCCTTCAACTGAGTTAGATAGTCCGCCGGTGGACATTCTGTCAATATTATTAATCCTTGATCGTTTCTACGTTGATCAATATCGGCCATTCTATAGGATTCGGGGTNGGGGGGGGGTGTACAAAGTCTGCGTGCGTACGGGGAGGGAGGGGGGGGGTCAAGTTTTGACAGATTTTTGCCACCGACTCGATGGATGGCCCCTGACCTGTGAAGGCCGGCACTGTGGCACGCGATGGGCCGGGTTGGCCAGCACCACGCCCGGCCGCCTTTGTCTCCCTCGCGGACGTGGTTTACACACACCGCACCAGCTACTCGTTTGAGGCCGAGCCGACCTAGGGGAGGCCCAGAACGTTACACACAGACACTGATGCCGTGATGTGGTGTCTCTCTCCCTCGGGGCTTCAGAATAATCGCGAGGAGGAGGAGAAGACGACGAAGAAGAGGCGAGAGATTAGAGAGGAGGAGACTCGCCCCTCCGAGTTGCTGAGTTCGGAGAGGGGCGAGGGGCAGGGAGCCACGATGACTACGCCGAGCTTACCGCCAGCTCTCCTGCTGGGCTGCCTCCTCATCCAGGTTGGTGTGTACGTAGGGTGTGTACGTGGTGTGTGTACGTGGTGTGTGTGTACGTGATGTGTGNTGTGTGTGTGGTGTGTGTGTGTACGTGGGTGTGTGTGTACGTGTGTGTGTACGTGGTGTGTGTGTGTGTGTGTGTACGTGGTGTGTGTACGTGGTTTAGTGGGGAGCGGTAGTGTAGTGGTTAGCGCTACGCTACGAGGCGCGGCAGTCCGGAGTTCGATTCCCGCTCACGGCCAACACCAGCGACGATTATCTGAACCGGTCCTGGGCCTCGCCTAGGTCGACTCAGCCTCAAATGAGTACCTAGTGCGGTGTGTGGTAAACATCGCCACTGGGGAGACAAAGGCGGTCGGGCGTGGTGTTGGCCTTCATAGGTGCTCGCCAACAGCACTTGCCCGACAGTCTGTTAAGCCTACACGGGGGATCTTTGTCTGTGTGTGTCTATATCTGTATGTATATGTCTGCATATTTATGTAAAATGCAGATATGGATTAGTCACTACTTGTGGAATGTGTAGGTGATTGGGGGGGTCTCAAAGTCATATTACATCTTGACTTAAAGCTTTTGTGCAGGAATTCATATTATTTGGGTCTTTCGGTATAGTCACCTATCTAGTGACTTTGCTGAAAGACCCAAAGAATATAGAAAAACATGATTGTGTTAAGATGTTCAAACCACAAGGCCGTAGCCATGGAGTCAACATTGGGGGGACCAAATCTCCCAGGGGGCTGGGGTCTCAACCCAGAAAAATATCTACATTTGAAAACTAATTTCCTGCCTAAAATATTTAAAAATTCACTACATATGTATTCAATAATGCCTAATAGTGTATTGTATTACATTCTCTGTTTTTCTTTTTTACCATTTCTTGTTTCATTGTATGTAATGTTTGATTAGGATTAAAGTACAACCATAACCACAATCATATAAACAAATCTATGCATTGTTATATGACAAGGCCAGATATTGTGGCCAAGGTTTAGCAAATTGTTGTTTTATTTACATAGCATAGCAATTTTTTATATAGCAATATATTGGGGGGGGGACATTTTGAGCATATTTGAAATTGGGGGGGGCAATATATATAATTAAGGCCTTGGTTCAAACACCCAATTAGATACCTTTCTGCAAAAAAATAAAGTATTGCATTAGCCACACACACTACTCGTGGCAAAACATGCAAACCAACGTGCTCTGATAACACTGGTCAACAAAAAAAATTTCTGGCCTAGACTTTTGCAGCTGTTTTAGACTAATTTCAGGGTGATGATTCCAAATCTGATCTCAGATTTGCTCTATCACATCTCATTTTATGCTATCGGCATACCCCATTTTCATTGATTTTACCCGAAATTAACTCTGTCACTTATGATTGCAAGTTGTTGCGAGTCAGTGACTGCTTTAGTGTTAAAATGTGGTGCAGTATTTTTAGGATAGTGTGTTTATAATATAATTTTACGTAGATATCCACATTTATTTAATATTTTTCTTCTGCAGTTTTTATTGAAAGTGCAATATTTTATATCTCAAAAACCTGATGTGATAGACAAAAACTGATGCCAGATTTGGAATCAGCACCCCAAAATTACATTGAAACCGTTGGAATACCTTATGCCAGAAAAAGTGTGTTGACCAGTGTAATTATAATTGTCTTTGAAACTGAGGGCTACACCAGACACTGCTTTCTTCTTTATGGCCTAGTCCACCAGTGTTAGAGCAGGGAAGTGGTTCTCAAGGCCATAAACAAGCCAATCGCTTTTAAAGACAATGCAAACACTACTATCAGAGCATGTTTGTTTTCCACAAGTGCCGTGTATGGTTATTGCAGACTTGATACCTTGCAAAAAAGGTTTCTATTTGGGTGTTTGAACATCTTGGCACAACTCCTGTTTTATTGCCCGAGGGTTGTCTCGCCCAGCCTTACACAAGGCCTCGGCAAGGCGAGGTAATTTACCCTTTTTACCGGGTAAAAGGGTAAAGGTAAAGGTGTCGACATGCCAAGGGGTAAGGGTAAAGAGTATGGTAAAGGTAGGCTCGTTGCTTTTTACCTTTTACCTTACCTTGCCCGAGGCCTACTTACACACTCGCACCACACAATCAACACGGCATGCCTTCCGCACTCGACATCGCACACATCAATCGCGCGCACGGGTGATGCACCAGGGGAGCGTGGGAGGTCAGGGGTGACGCACACAGCACGGCCTTGGGCAGGGAATCGAGATTGGGGGGGGGGGGGTGTGAGCCCTGGTGGCACACGACACACAAACCCGACGGGTGGGTGGATGACCACTGATCGGATCAGGGAAGAGCCGTACATCGGAGAAGGGTGATTGGTGGAGAAGGGCGGGGAGGCGGTTTAAAAGGGACTGTGGAACGAGGAAACGGGTTGGTTGTGATGACGAGTGTTGCTGTGGTTTACGAGCGGTGATGGCGCAATAAATCAGTTGAAGAACACCGGCCCAAGTCTCCTTTTCACTGCGAAAAAAAAGGTCCCATAGACTTGGCCATCACGCCACAGTGACCGACTCTCGCCAATGGGCGCCACGGTGGCCAGGAGATGTTAACTACCTCGCCTGGTGTGCAGGAGGTCGTGGGTTCAAGCCCGACCCTGACGCTTGTTGTATATTTGGAGTTTGCCTCTCTCTCTCTCATCATCATCATNGGGGCTAAGAGATGTTAACTACTTCGCCTGGTATGCAGGATGTCGTGGGTTCAAGCCCGACCCTGACGCTTGTTGTATATTTGAGTTTGCGTGTCTCTCTCTCTCTCTCATCATCATCATGGTGCTAAGAGATGTTAACTACNTCGCCTGGTGTGCAGGAGGTCGTGGTTCAAGCCCGACCCTGACGCCTGCTGCTGTATATTTGAGTTTGCGTGTCTCTCTCTCATCATCACGGTGGCTAGGAGATGTTAACTACCTCGCCTGGTGCACAGGAGGTCGTGGGTTCGATCCCGACCCTGACGCTGCTGCTGTATATTTGGAGTTGCGTGTCTCTCTCTCTCATATCATCAGGTGGCAGGAATGTTAACTACCTCGCCTGGTATACAGGAGGTCGTGGGTTCAAGCCCGACCCTGATGCCTGCTGCTCTTATTTGAGTTTGCAGTCTCTCTCTTCCCTGTGATCGCGTGGATTTTTCTCCGGGTCCTCTGGGTTTTCCCCCCTCCACATTTAGAATCAACGTCACGTGTATTGAGCTGTCGTTTGTGATAGCCAGGTCGTTTCTGAAAAAGAGCTACAGAGCTCAGGGGCCTTACCTGGTAAATAAAAAATGTAGTTAGACTCCAGTGGATCTTTAACACCACCATCAAGAAGGCGGGCGGGCGCGTGGTAGTATTGTTTTGCGGTTAATACACACGACACACGCGGGCGTTTGTGGTTTCTTATCTTCCAGCTGTACGATCAATCGGGCCTCCTCACACCACAGACCTCCCCTTTCAACCATCACCCCAACCACAACCATCATGATCATCGTCATCACCACCGCCATCGTCATTATGATCACTGTTACCATTGTCATTAGCACCACCATCACCACTATTATCATCATCGTCACCGTCATCGCCATCACTTTTATCGTCATCATCCTCATACCAGTTAACCCCTTATGAGTGCCTCCCTGATTATAGACCAATCGAGACCTTATTAGTCAACCCGTGCCCTTATAAATGTCAACGTTCATCCTACAAAGTCCCATCACAAGGGAGAAACGCAACACAAATAGACAAAAAAACATGTTTTTGTCCGTATTGAAACGGCTGTATGCCGTATGGACCTGAAAACTCAAATTTCCCTGCACAAGAATACGGGGAAACCGTGTGGGTTGACACGGTATGCTATCATCACTGTTGTCCTCATTGTCATCATCACCACCACCATTGTCACCACCAACATCATCACCAGTATTGTCATTATCATCGTCGTCATGAGTAGCAGCCGGAGCCCCTTTACCCGAACTTGGAGCGAGATGAGAGATCGTGACGTCTCCCTTACCTGTCTCCTCGCTCACCTGTGTGTCTCCCTCGCCCGAGGCTCTCGCCTGTCACTCTGACCTGCCCCTCCTGTGTCTCTCACCTGTGCTTGTCTCACCTGTGTTTGTCTCACCTGCATCTCACCTGTGTGTCTCACCTGTGTCTCACCTGTGTCTCACCTGTGCCCTTCACCTGACTCACTCACCTGTGTTTGTCTCACCTGCATCTCACATGTGTCTCCTGTGCCCCTCACCTGAGTCTCCTGTGCCCCTCACCTGCATCTCACCTGTGTCTCCTGTGCTCCTCACCTGCGTCTCCTGTGCCCCTCACCTGCATCTCACCTGTGTCTCCTGTGCCCTCACCTGTGACTCACTCACCTGTGCGTCTCTCACCATGTCTAGATGCTGTGCGTGGGCGGGACTCCGGTCACGTTGCCTCCGTGCACCCAGCCTGGGCCCTGGGGCATCCGATGTCTCCCAGGTGAGTCACTGCAGTCTAGATATAGACTGTTTCCCAGTCGCGGGCGCTGCGGTGGCTAGGAGATGTTAACTCCTTCGCCTGGTATACAGGAGGTCGTGGGTTCGATCCCGACACTGACGATGCCAGTTGTCTATTTAGACTTTGCGGTGTCTCTTCTCTCTAATCATCATCATCACGGTGGCTAGGAGATGTTAACTCCTTCGCCTGGTATACAGGAGGTCGTGGGTTCGATCCCGACACTGACGATGCCAGTTATATATTTAGACTTTGCGGTGTCTCTCTCTCTCTAATCATCATCACGGTGGCTATGAGATGTTAACTACCTCGCCTGGTATGCAGGAGGTCGTGGCTTTGATCCCGACCTTGACTCCTGCTGCTGCTGTATATTGGTTTGGCCGCGTTGGGTTGTGGCGGGTGGGGGGGGTCCGACGACACGGACGAGGCCGGATTATAACGCGCACGCTGCCCGCCCGCCCAGGGAGACCGATGGCGATGGCGGGTTGGCATGGCTGCGAGCTCGCCTCTCCGCTGCCTGGCCGTTGACGATTTATCTCTTTTTCTTCTCGTGCGCCGTGGGGTGGGCGCCCAGGGTGCTTCCTGGAGGAGGAGAGCGGCACCTGCGCCCCGTGCCCGCGCGGCTCCTTCATGGACCACATCAACACCGAACACAAGTGCCTCAGGTGCAGAAGCTGTAACGCAGGTACCGCTCCTCACGAGCCGCTCACGAGCCACGCACGAGTCACATGACCACGTGCGAGCCACATGACCACTCCCAAGCCTTGCATGAGCCACATGACCACAAGCCACGCACAAAACACACACGAGTCACATGACCACAAGCCACGCACGAGCCACGCACAAATCACACACGAGTCACATGACCACGCACGAGTCACATGACCACGCGCGACCCAAACCGCATTCAGGCAAGTTGACGCCCAGTTTGATTCTGTGCTGCGGGTGAGAACGCAGCAGCAGCATGGAGACTCGCCAGCCCAGAGCGCACACCAACCCTCGCTCTTCCCCACCCACCCCCTCCCCTCGTCCCCTGGAGCAGAGGCCGGCTTCGAGGAGGGGCGGCCGTGCAGTGCGCAGGCCAATGCGGAGTGCCGCTGCCGCCCCGGCCTGCACTGCGTGAGCCCCGACTGCCCGCTCTGCCAGGGGCAGCCGCTGTGCCCCCCGGGGCAGCAGCCCGGGCCCCCCCGGAGCCCAGCTCCTGCACGCCCTGCCCACCCGGCTCCTACTCCGACTCCACGTCCGCCACGCTGCCCTGCAGGGAGCACACGCGGTGAGTGCCGTGTTGGGGAGGTGATGATGGTGGTGTGTGGGTGTATGGTGGTGATGGACATGGTGGTCATGGTGTTGGTAGACATGGTGGTGATAGTGACGGGTGGTGGTATTTATGGTGGTGATAGGGATGGTGGTGGTATTGATGGTCGTGACGGTGGTGACGGTGGTGACGGTGGTGTGTGTGTGTGTGTGCAGCTGTGAGGATTCTGGGTTGAGAGCCGTTGCCAATGGCACGGAGACCACGGACACAAAGTGTGAGGACCGAGGAGCGGCCTACTTCGCATTTGGTAAGCAAGGGGGAGGGGTACGGGGGGTGGCACGGGGACGTGGAGATAGAGCCACACGAAGACAAATATCCCCGTGTAGCCTTAGCAGACAGTTGGGGCAAGTGCTGTTAGCAAGCAGCACCTATGAAGGCCGGCACAAGGGGGCGGGTGGCCAGCACCACGCCCGGCCACCGAGCGGCGATGTTGTTTACACGCCGCACCAGGTACACATTTGAGGTTGAGTCGACCTAGGGGAGGCCCAGGACCGGTTTAGATAATCGTCACCGGTGTTTGGCGGTGGCCATGAGCGGGAGTCGAGCCCGGGTGGCCGGGTTCGTAGCGCAGAGCGGTGACCGCCACACCACCGCTCCCCACCACACGCACACCGTGACACAGAGTACGCCGCATTCGTGCTGGTGCTGAGAGCGAGTTGCCGCTGCTGTGCCCCAGGATCGATTTGGGTGGTGATGGTGTCGCTGGTGGTGCTGGTGGTGCTCACGGTGCCGGCGGCGGTGGGGCTCTGCATCGTACTTTACCGCAAAGGTGAGAGGCACGGCGCCCTCCGCACCGAGGCCGGCACCACCGCCCCAGGTCAGAGGCCGAGCCAGGAGGGCCCAGGTTCCAATCCGGGTCTCGGTCGCCCAGCCACAGCGAATCACACCAGGGGCCGTAGACTCATGCGTGGGCCCGTAGACTCGCACGGAGGCCCGTAGACTCGTGCGGGGGATCGTAGACTCGCACGGAGGCGCCCGTAGACTTTCACGTCAAGTTATTTTGATGACAGCGATGACGATGATGATGACGATGACAGCGAGCCACTGACGATGAGATGCGAGGTGGAGCCACTGTGGGTGGGGCTGATGACACTTTCCGTGGCGCTCTCTGTAGGCTGCTGCAACAAGGAAAGAGGCAACGCAGCGGAGTTGGACGACAAGGAGGACAGCACGACGCACCTGCAGCCCTCCGACGAGGTGAGTGACACCTCCCTCCCTCCCCACTCTCTCCCTCCTCCCTCCCACCACCCCTCCCTGGGCTACCACTGCATGTGCGTCTCCATGCTCGCTGTGGCCCCTGAGCGTGCCTTCTTCTCTTCGTGTCCTGCAGGAGAATGAAGATGACGCCACCAACGTCGCCAGCGTCGCCAGCGTCCCAGCGTCCCCAGCGTCGCCAGTGCTGTGGCCCCTCATGGTACGGTACACTCTCCCGTCACTCTCCCAATCGCACTCTCCCGTTACTCTCCCCATCGCACTCTCCAATCGTCTTCGTAGCTGCGCTTGAAACGTAACAACATAAACAACAACACGCGTTTACCTTTCTGCCCCCCCCCCCCTCCCTTAGTTTCCAGCATCCAGTTCAACGTGAACGCTCAGTACGTGCAAGTGGGAAACTGGAATCGCTGCTCTGTGGACGGACCTGAGCCGGGCTCCTCGGTCACATAATCAATAGGGGGAGCAAACTAAGTCTAACTCACGGTTGGGGGGGGCAGATAGATGACCCCCCAGGGAAAGCCCCCCCCCCCACACACACCCGCACCTCGTGAGGGAACAGCAACAGCGTCGTCGGAACTGTCGCGGATGAAGAATGCCAGAAGAGGAGCCGAGGATGAGGATGAGGCCTTGCTGGTGGCGGTGGATCGCGGCTTCAGCAGAGGAGCGATGGACACTGGCCGAATGAGGGGGGGGGGGGCCACAATGGGGGGCCCGCATCGCGGACTTTCTCGACGACGTCCTCAAGCGTACCGTGGTTACCTCGCCATCGCTTACCCCCACGGGGGTTACGAACTTTTACCGTGCGAGGTGCCCGAATGTTTTTGGGCTGCGTGGCGATGCGCTGGTACCCAGGTGGCAGCGCTGGTCCTGACTGCGGCAGTTTCTCTCACGGCGACTCTTTAAATGGGTGTTTTTCTCACCCGCAATGCCGGCTTTTACGTTGACATTTCTTGTACCTGTCATATAATTAAGGGTTGCGAGGAGTGAGGATTGAACGCGGAAAAGACAAAGGCGACGGTGTTCGGAAGGGAGGACATCGAGAAAGAAGTATAATGGCGGGAAAGTGGCAAGGTTTGCGAACGTCAAGGAACTTGCATAGTTGGGAATGCTCCGGACATGGGAAAATGACCGCGCGGGAGACACGGGAGACACGGGGCGCGAGGAACGCAAAGGCAAAAGGAGGAATGGCAGCGCTTCATACATCTGGAGAAGCAAGCGAATCGGCACAAGACCAAAGTGACCATCTGGAGGACGTGTGAGTGTTCAGTACGGCTTTGTACGCCGGCGAGAATTGGAGGTTTGAACAAAGACTGGCGGAGATACGAGACTGGCACTCAACATTGCATTGCTGCAGGATGATGCTGCATCTACGCTGGAACCCAACAGTGAACCAAGGCAGAAGTGAGAAAAATGCCTATAGATTGATTGTGGTTATATATATTCTTTATACATCGGTTGTGCGGTTGGGATTGTATTTATCAGAGTAATCGTGATGGGGTGGTTGGTACATCCCGGTGATTGATTGAATTGACTGTTCGGCGCGATGTCCGATGTTTCGATGCGTGATGCTCGGCTCAATAAACCCGCAGCTTCCACCCGACGCACCTTCCGATTCGCGTGGTTGGCTACACGCGTAGGGTGTGAAAGAAGTTCAACGCGCGATACGAAACAACGCACGCCTGGGACCTGCTCGCTCATCGCCACGCACGGAGACCAACCCACCAGGAGGGCCCAGGCATTATGACCTCACTGCTGCCCCCCCATCCAAAACGATGACATCACCCCGCGCGTAATTTTGGTGACATCATAACCCCCCACCCTACCCGTTATCCACCGCCCACCGACCTGAGCTCAGATAGCCCGGCCCATCAATTAAGTAGCCCGCCCACTATGGTGGCCACGCCCACTACTCGGGTAACTACTCAGGTGGTCCCGCCCACCAATCAGAGAGCCCGGCCCACTGCTTTTGTCGCTCCATCCACTGCTCAGGTCGGTATGGCTGACCTGGTATGGCCCACCCAATGTCTCACCCGGGATGGCCCAAGTGGTATGGCTGACCTGGTATGACCCACCCAATGTCTCACCCGGATGGCCCACGTGGTATGGCTGACCTGGTATGACCCACCCAATGTCTCACCCGGGATGACCCACGTGGTATGGCTGACCTGGTATGACCCACCCAATGTCTCACCCGGTATGGCCCACGTGGTATGGCTGACCTGGTATGGCCCACCCAATGTCTCACCCGGTATGGCCCAAGTGGTATGGCTGACCTGGTATGACCCACCCAATGTCTCACCCGGGATGGCCCACGTGGTATGGCTGACCTGGTATGACCCACCCAATGTCTCACCCGGGATGGCCCAAGTGGTATGGCTGACCTGGTATGACCCACCCAATGTCTCACCGGGATGGCCCACGTGGTATGGCTGCCTGGTATGACCCACCCAATGTCTCACCCGGATGACCCACGTGGTATGGCTGACCTGGTATGGCCCACCCAATGTCTCACCCGGTATGGCCCACGTGGTATGGCTGACCTGGTATGGCCCACCCAATGTCTCACCCGGTATGGCCCACGTGGTATGGCTGACCTGGTATGACCCACCCAATGTCTCACCCGGTATGGCCCACGTGGTATGGCTGACCTGGTATGGCCCACCCAATGTCTCACCCGGTATGGCCCACGTGGTATGGCTGACCTGGTATGACCCACCCAATGTCTCACCCGGTATGGCCCACGTGGTATGGCTGACCTGGTATGACCCACCCAATGTCTCACCCGGTATGGCCCACGTGGTATGGCTGACCTGGTATGACCCACCCAATATGGCTCGCTCAGTGTGGATGTCTCGCCCAGAATGGCTCACCCGGTACGGCTGTCCTGCTACGGTTTGCCCGGTGTGGGTCACTGGGTATGGCTCACCTGGTACGGCTCACCTGGTACGGCTCACCTGAACACCACAGAGTTGCATGTCAGGCTGAAGGATGACCGCGGTCTGCTTCGAGTTCAGCCGGAGTGGCCAGTGGGTCTCCATCTCTTGCAGCCAGGGCGAGGTTCATCCGGGGTCGAAGTATGGACACCACGGTGGCTAGGAGATGTTAACTACCTCGCCTGGTACGCAGGAGGTCGTGGGTTCGATCCCGACCCTGACGCCTGCTGCTGTATATTTGGAGTTTGCGTGTCTCTCATCATCACGGTGGCTAGGAGATGTTAACTACCTCGCCTGGTACACAGGAGGTCGTGGCTTTGATCCCGACTCTGACGCCTGCTGCTGCTGTATATGTAGACTTTGCGGTGTCTCTCTCTCATCATCATCACGGTGGCTATGAGACGTTAACTACCTCGCCTGGTCTACAGGAGGTCGTGGATTCGATCCCGACTCTGACGCCTGCTGCTGCTGTATATGTAGACTTTGCGGTGTCTCTCTCTCCCCGTGGTCGCGTGGATTTTTCTCCGGACCCTTCCGTTTTTTCTCCCCCACGTTTAGAATCAACGTCACGCGTTTAGAGTTATTTGGCGGCAATATCTTTCCGCGCGATGAAATCAGCCGCTTTCTTTAAGCAATCATTTGTGATAGCCAGGTCGCTTCTGAAAAAAATTGCTTATACAGCTCATTGGGGCCTTACCTGGTAAAAGTAAAAAAAATCAAACATCCGGCGTCAACAACACAAGAGCTCATGTTTACTTTGGTCCATTGCACAATCTCCTGGAACGTGGTGTTGGTGGTTGTTCGTTACCTGCGGGCAACAACCCCTTGCGACTGCGTCACCGATGTCTCGGGCTGGAAGACCATACAAGGCAACTTCGATGAGCACGGTTGGCTATGTACGGTGCGAAAGAAGTCGCAACACAAAGGGCACGGTGTGACGTCACCTCGGGTCACGTAACCTCAACGCCTCCGCACCTCGCTTGTTTTATTTGTCAATCACGATGGTTTAATATTTATTTACTTATTTTTAACCACGATGCTTTATTTTATGGTTATTTCTTTTTTAATCACGATGCTTTATTTTATATACTTATTTTTCAATCATGATGACTAGTTTTTTATTTTTGATTTTTAAATCACGATGTTTCTTTTTATTTATTTATTAAGCATGATGCTTTACTTATTTATTGTAACCCTCGTGTTCTCTCTGTGTTAATCCGACCCTCAGTTGGACCGCCGAGTCAATTGGCAAAACTCGAGCCGTCGAGGCATTATTAATGTTTTATTATTATTACTAGCCTAAAGCCCGTCCAAGGACGAGTGTATTGCAGTTAGGGGCCGTCCATAAATGACGTCACGCGATTTTGAACGCNTTTTTACCCCCCCCCCTCGTCACACGGCGTGACAAAAAGTCAGACCCCCCCCCCCTCAAATATGACGTCACAAAGCTCTGCCCCCCCCCCCAAAAAATAAACATGCTTCAAATCGCTTTAAACTATTGTCATCGTAGTGCGTATTTAATGTGGCGCTGCACTCTGATGTAGGAGAAAACATTTATTAAAAAGTCTATGTAATTAAGTAGAACGTGTCGTATATATTTATTTAAAGTTGCGCATTTTGATGTGACGTCACACTTCTCANCCCCCCCCCCTCGTCACACATCGTCACAAATGTCTGACCCCCCACCCCACCCCACAGCAAGAAAATATTTTTTTTTCCAAAAAATGTCTTGCTGTGGTTTTCACACCTGATGATGATGATTGCTTGTGTTGCAATCGAAACGTCGTGAGAATGTTATTGTTTATTATTATTTATTATTTCCCTTCTACGTGACTTTACCGAAAGAACCAAGAATACAAAAATAATAAATCACGACGTTTCGATCGCAACTCAAGCGCGGTCGTCCTGCTGAACCAGTATATCAGTAAAGCTTTTCACACCGATGGTTGTGCTGTGTTGATGCCCAGTGGGTCACCATGCATCCCCTCTGTAGGTGCTGTACCACGTTACAATCCACCATCGATCCCTGTGCTGCTGTTTCAGTACTTTCAATTAACGCCCTGGTCTTCAGGAGTGCACCCTGGGCATAAATCGGGGTTTGACGAAATATTGCTTTTGGCTAGATATTGTTATACATCGGTTGTGGGATCGACTTGGTATTGCGATTATATTGATCGTGATGGGTGGTGGTGAAGCCCAGCGAGTGCTAGGCGCCATGTCCGACGTTTCGATGCGTGATGCCCGGTGGAGTTAATAAACCCGCGGCCTCCACCCGACGCACCTTGGGGCCGTCCATAAATGACGTCACGCACCTAGGGGGGGGGGTTCAGACATTTGTGACGATGTGTGACGAGGGGGGGGTCAAATATCGGAGTGCCCCAGGCATTTTGACCTCACTGCTGCCCCCCCCCCCACACATCAAACGATGACGTCACCCGCACGTGATTTTGGTGACGTCATACCCCCCTACCCGACTCGTTATCCACCGCCCGGCCCATTAACTAAGTGGCCCCGCCCACTTGTCGGTAGCCCCCACCACTACGCAGATAGCCCCGCCCACTATGGTAACCACGCCTACTATGGTAGCCCCGCCCACTACTCAGATAGCCCGCTCACTATGGTAACCACGCCTACTTATCGGTTAGCCACGCCCACTACTCGATAGCCCCACCCACTACGCAGATAGCCCCGCCCACTATGTTAACCACGCCTACTTATCTGGTAGCCACGCCCACTATGATAGCCCCACCCACCACTCAGATAGCCCCGCCCACTATGGTAACCACGCCTACTTATCTGGTAGCCACGCCCACTACTCAGGTACCCACTGCTCGGCTCAAACCACTGCTCAGGTGGCTGCTGCCAGACGCAACAGTCGGTGTGCCTTGAAGACCAAAGTGTCGTCAGCATGTTGTTATCACGACGACGAGGCGGGTTTACCAGGCAGATCTCGTTTGTCAGGTCCTGCCAGGTTGCTACGGTGGCGTTGGGCGATGTTGCCGCTGTGCGTGACCCCATTTTAGTGATGTGAAAGTCACTCTTGAACGTGGCCGATACCAGTTACAAGCCATGGCAAAGGTTTGTTTATTTGGGTTAGGTCACGTAAATATAAACGTGTCGCTGAACGCGACCTAACCGAAAGCAATCTTTGCTGTGGATGATATTGGTCGCGAAAGGCTACACGTGTTAAAGCGACCGGCTACCACGTGTGTGTGTTAGAACTGGGGAGAGAGAGACACACAAACTGCACACGGAGTGGCGCCCCAGTCGGGACTCTAACCGAGGCCCTGTTTGTCGTGAGGTTCGAGGGCCCCACCGCCGCCACCCACCACCCACCACAGCCACCACCACCACCACCCACCCACCACCACCCACCACCACCGCCACCACCGCCACCCACCACGCCACCACCCGCCACCGCCACCCTCCACCCACCACCCACTGCCACCCACCACCGCCACCCACCACCGCCACCAACACCGCCACCACAGCCACCACCGCCACCCACCACCACCCACCACCACCACCACCACCACCACCACCACCACCCACCACCACCACCATNCCCGCCACCACCGCCANCCACCACCACCCACCCACCAACACCCACCACCACCCAACACCCACCACCGCGGGGTTGCGAACACCGTCGACAGAGCTCAGAGGAATGGAATGTGAAGCTCTCTTCTTGTTCGACAAATCTGTAGGTATTTTGGCAAACATCGTTCCACCTGCTGACGTGCGTTTGAAGGCGCGTATGAACTTTAAACTCTTCATTTTACCATTTTACCATACAAGGCCCTCTGAACTATGAAGCTTGTTTTTTCAGAAGCGACCTGACCGCAAATGAAAGCTCAACGAAGTGGCTTATCGCGTTGAAATGTATGTCAGCCAAACACTCTCAAGTCTAAAGGCACGTTTTTCAAAGTGGCAGGAAAAAACCGAAGAACCCGGAGAAAAAAATCCACGCGATCACGGGAGAGAGACACGCAAACTCCAAATATAGAGCAGGCGTCAGGGTCGGGATGGAACCCATGTTCTCCTGCATAGCAGGCGAGGTAGTTAACTCGCCACGGTGGCACCCTATCCTGGTGAGAGGCACGGGACAGGTGAATCCCATCCTATTTGATGTTACTATTTTTATTTTACCAGGTCAGAAGCGACCTGGCTACAAATGACAGCTCAAATGAGTGGCTTATCACGTGGAAATGTTTAGTAGCAGCCAAACACTCGAAACGCGTGATGTTGATGCTTAATGTTGAGGGAAGACACCGGAGGACTCGGAAAAAAATCCTCGCGATCACGGGAGAGAGACACGCAAACTCCAAATATAAGCAGGCGTCAGGGTCGGGATCGAACCCACAACCACCTGTATTCCAGGCGAGGTAGTTAACATCTCCTAGCCACAGTGGTGATGATGAAGGGAGAGAGAGACGCAAACTCCAAATATAATGCCGGCATCAGGGTCGGAATCGAATCCACGACCTCCTCCTGTACACCAGGCGAGGTCAGCTGCATCTCGCCACCGCATCGCCCCTAACCAGGCGGCTGTCCCGAGTACAATGACGAATTGATAGGATTGACTTTTGTTTTGTTCCGCAAGTCATTGCTAAACTTGGCAAGCGCCGGGCGGCTAAAATTCAGCAAGTTAGTACAGTAGGGAGCAAAGGGCTTCCCAGTGAACCCATGGTACCTGGGTCTGTGCCGTGACCTCCTCTCGGGTATGATGAAGCAAATATTGTCAGATTCTGAGATGCCTCGCATGTAACGGATGCATTGTCAAACGCATTTCAAACACACACACACAGATAACACATTCCTGCGGAGGGAGCTGGTAGGAACGTTGGGTTGCTCGGTCAATGGCCAGGGCCAACGGCGGCGTGGTGTATTCCGCACATATGCCCGACTGTGAGGGTGGGCACAAGCCGGCGTGAGTAGGTTAAACGTTGAGTTTTATAAGGGCACCACGGAGTGACCAGCCCCTCCCCACCCAGCCCCACTCCCACCCAGCCCACACTCCCCACCCAGCCCCTGGCTCTGCCCCGTGACCGCCCGCCAGCGAGTCTTCCACATTTCACGTGGCTCAAGATGCACCTAGCCTGGCACAAGCGTCGTGGTGACCACTTCGTGGCGAACGGCGTCTGTTGTTGTAAAAGGTTTCTGCCCTACAATCGCTCGCTCGTGGCCACTGCTGTCGGGATCACGTCCCGCGAGACGCAAATTATTTCTTGGCCAGGTTCATTTTTAAAATCCTTTATATTAGTTCGCTTGCTTGCTTAGGACCGTGCAAATCTTTCGGTCGTTTTTTAACCCACTTCCCGTGATCCAATCGAGCTGACATTTTGCACACAGACTCGTTGTGCGAGACAATTAATGTTCGTGAAATTTTTTTTCCAAAATTGTACACTTTTTAGGCAAAAATATTATATTTAATTACCAATTGCTTAATGGTGGCATGCAATCATCTGACCCATAAGTGGCAGCCATCTCAAGCCAGAGGACGAGAGGACTCAAGCCGCCACGCATATAAAGGATTTATAGTGAAAACTTTGTTTTTACTGGTTTACTTGTTACGCAGTAAAAATCTTGAAGAGTATTTGGCGATGCTATAAATGACCACGGATGGCCAATTTCGTTGAGCTTTCGTCTGCCAGCCAGGTCGTCTTGACACTACGCAGCTCGGTGACATTACTGGTAATAAAAATCTACATACTGTATATAAAAGGGCATTTGTGAATGTGTGTCTGTTCGAAATGTTGCATACTTCTCGACATGCAAGCAACTAGAAATTTGGCATGTGGGTAGCTTCCAGTTGTACACAAGCAAAAAGTATAAACATACTTTTGATTTGGGGGTGGGATGACCATGAAGTGTGTCCGTGAACCGATACAGGACTGCGATAACGATATCTAGTGAGCATTGTGGTATCAAATAGGGGAATCGATTCTAAAGAAATCTACAATCTTCGATTCCTTTGTTTAAAGAACCGAATCTGGCGCCGAGCGTGTTTTTTTGCCATTGCGCGTTGGGTTTTATTTAATTTAATTAATGAGGTGATCAAAGTTTTCTTTTCATTTGTACATGTTATGTTTTAAGTTTGATTTCCCCCCGGGCAACGCCGGGCTATTCCCTTGTAAATATAGATTTCCTAGCTGGCTGCTGCAGTTCTGGCAGGAACTGTCATTTTTATATTTTTATCTCGGTGATGAAGCATTGTCCAGATTCTGGATACCTCCTGTACGGATGGATTCCGCATTTCACACACTCACAGATAACACATTCCTGCGGAGGGAGCTGGTAGGAACGTTGGGTTGCTCGGTCAATGGCCAGGGTCAACGGCGGCGTGGTGTATTCCGCAAATATGCCGACTGTGAGGGCGGGCACAAGCCGGCGTGAGTAGGTTAAACGTTGAGTTTTATAAGGGCACCACGGGGTGACCAGCCCCTCCCCACCCAGCCCCACCCTCCCCCCCCACCCAGCCCCACCCGCTGCTCCCCACCCAGCCCTCCCTCCCACCCTCCCCACCCAGCCCTCCCACCCTCTCCTCCCCACCCAGCCCCTCCCTCTCCACCCAGCCCCTCTCTGCACTTTTGACGGGAGTAATTGACTTTAAGGCAACGCCTCTCAGAGAGAGAGAGGGGACGACTCAGAGGCGGCAGCCACAGATGAGCAGCAACCACGTGGTGCAGAGCTGGTGCCAAATCCCGTCCCCCTCCAAGCTCTGCGGTCCTCTATATAGCATGGCGGTTTCAGTCACTTCATGAGTGTTGAAGGAAACACGGAGAAACCCACGTGTGCGAGGGGGCAACACTCGATCCCATACCGATGGGAATCACTCGACTTGCTCTACCGGCCTTCCAATGGCGAGCCTAGAGGTACGGCAAACCCCTCGACGCACGTGGCAAGGGAGTTTCACGACGTTTCGAGTGCGGTCCACCAACCCACGCTGCTACCATCCCACGTGCAGCGTGGGAAGCCGCCACCCTGTGTGTTTTTGCGTTTTCCCGACTCGCCCGGAATGGCGTGCCCCATATGGCTCACGTGGTATGGCTCTTCTGGTACGGTTTGACCAGAATTGTTTGCCCGGTGTGGCTCACTCGGTATGCTCACCTGGTACGGCTCACCCGGTATGCTGACCTTGTATGATCAACCCAAATGACTCACTCAGTATGGATGGCTTGCCCAGAATGGCTCACCCGGTACGGCTCTCCTGGCTTCTCCGGTGTGGCTCACATGGTACGGTTTGCCTGGTATGGCTCGCCCTATATGACCAACCTAATATGGGTCACCTGGTACGGCTCACCTGGGCACCACAGAGTTGCATGTCAGGCTAGAGGATGACCGCGAAACTGCTTCGAGTTCAGCCGGAGTGGCCAGTGGCTCTCCATCTCTTGCGGCCTGCAGTCAGGGCGAGGTTCAGCCGGGGTCGAAGTATGGACACCACGGTGGCTAGGAGATGTTAACTACCTCGCCTGGTACATAAGAGGTCGTGGGTTCAATCCCGACCCTGACGCCTGCTGCTGTATATTTAGACTTTGCGGTGTCTCTCTCTCATCATCATCATCACGGTGGCTAGGAGATGTTAACTACCTCGCCTGGTACACAGGAGGTCGTGGGTTCAATCCCGACCCTGACGCCTGCTGCTGTATATTTGGAGTTTGCGTCTCTCATCATCATCATCACGGTGGCTATGAGATGTTAACTACCTCGCCTGGTGTACAGGAGTTTAGTGTTATTTGGCCGCTATATATTTCCACGCGATGATATCAGCCGCTTTCTTTCAGCTATCATTTGTAATAGCCAGGCCGCTTCTGACAAAAGAAACGAGCTTATACAGCTCAATGTGGCCTTATCTGGTAAAAGTTTTAAAAAATCAAACATCCGGCGTCAACAACACAAGAGCTCACGTTTACTTTGGTCCATTGCACAATCTAATGGAACGTGGTCTTGGTGGTTGTTCGTTACCTGCGGGCAACAATCCCTTGCGACTGCGTCACCGATGTCTCGGGCTGGAGGACCATAAAAGGAAGCTTCGATTAGCACGGTTGGCTATGTACGGTGCGAAAGAAGTCGCAACACAAAGGGCACGGTGTGACGTCACCTCGCGGCATGTAACCTTAACGCCTCCTCACCTTCGCTTGTTTTCTATTTTCAATCACGATGCATTCTCGTTTTTTAATGTATTTTTAACCCTCTTGTCCTATCTTTGTTAATCCGCCTCTCAGCTGGACTGCCGAGTCAATTGGACATGTGAGCCGTGGAGCATTATTAATTATTTGGTCCATTTTTTGGGTTAGATCGCGTAAAAATATAAATGTTGCGTCGTTAAAACCCGCCACCAACCCGACACAGCCAACTAGTAAGGGTTGTCACGTAAACAGAACGTGCCAATTCATCACTAGTACAGCACTAGTGTGTAGTGTATAGTGTAGTGTATAGTAGTGTAGTGTATAGTAGTGTAGTGTATAGTAGTGTATAGTGTAGTGTATAGTAGTGTAGTGTATAGTAGTGTAGTATATAGTAGTGTATAGTGTAGTGTATAGTAGTGTAGTGTATAGTGTAGTGTAGTAGTGTATAATGTAGTGTATAGTGTAGTGTGTAGTATAGTAGTGTATAGTGTAGTGCATTGTAGTGTAGTGTATAGGGTAGTATATAGTAGTGTAGTGTATAGTGTAGTGTATAGTGTAGTGTATAGTGTAGTGTACTAGTAGAGCACACCGGTGTGTTGGAGAGCCAAGCCACAACATTTACAATCTGAGTACGACGTTGCGCCAGTAATTACAACTGGCATCATCAGGCTTTCGCCTCATTAAGCTAGTTGCAATCTAACCCAAAGAAACCTCTATTATGGATGATATCGGTGGCCAAAGCCAACTTGTTGTACTGATTACTGGTTTACATTATTGATTCCTTACAAGCCGTGACGTCGCCGTCGTCACCTCGCCGCTCCGTGCTCGCTCAGGACCCGGGGGAGCCGAGTTCCAACGGTGCGACCGACGTCCTCTCACACGAAGACCGTCCCCGTCTCCCCCTGTCATAGCCCCGTCTGTCATCGCCCTGTCATCGCCCCGTTTGTCACCCCCTCCCTGTCCTCCCCGTCTCTCCTCTCTCAACCCCGTGAAGCGCACGGAGTTTGAGACCCGCGCAGTGTCAACAGCCCCAAGCGCGTGCCACCACTACCACCGTCACCACCGCCACCACCGCCACCACTGCCACCACCGTCACCGCCACCACCACCACCACCGTCACCGCCACCACCACCACCACTACCACCACTGCCACCACCGCCACCACCGTCACCGCCACCACCACCACCACTACCACCGCCACCACCACTACCACCGCCACCACCACCACCGTCACCGCGGCGATGTAAGTGCCACTGGTTCTTTGTGTTCTGTGGATGTAGGTGCCACGTCTTCACGTCTGTGTGTAGGTGCCACTGGTTCTTCGTTCGTGGATGTAGATGCCACTGGTTCTTTGTGTCTGTGGATGTAGGTTCCACTGGTTCTTTGTGTCTGTGGATGTGTCTGGTTCTTTGTGTTCGTGGATGTAGGTGCCACTGGTTCTTTGTGTTCGTGGATGTATGCCACTGGTTCTTTGTGTTCGTGGATGTGCCATTTCTTTGTGTCTGTGGATGTAGGTGCCACTGGTTCTTTGTGTCTGTGGATGTAGGTTCCACTGGTTCTTTGTGTCTGTGGATGTAGGTTCCACTGGTTCTTTGTGTTCTGTGGATGTAGGTGCCACTGGTTCTTTGTGTCTGTGGATGTAGGTCTGGTTCTTTGTGTTCTGTGGATGTAGGTGCATGGTTCTTTGTGTTCGTGTGTAGGTTCCACTGTCTTTGTGTTCTGTGGATGTAGGTTCCACTGGTTCTTTGTGTTCTGTGGATGTAGGTGCCACTGGTTCTTTGTGTTCTGTGGATGTAGGTGCCACTGGTTCTTTGTGTTCTGTGGATGTAGGTGCCACTGGTTCTTCATGTTCTGTGGATGTAGGTGCCACTGGTTCTTTGTGTTCTGTGGATGTAGGTGCCACTGGTTCTTTGTGTTCTGTGGATGTAGGTTCCACTGGTTCTTCATGTTCTGTGGATGTAGGTGCCACTGGTTCTTTGTGTTCTGTGGATGTAGGTGCCACTGGTTCTTTGTGTTCTGTGGATGTAGGTGCCACTGGTTCTTCATGTTCTGTGGATGTAGGTGCCACTGGTTCTTTGTGTTCTGTGGATGTAGGTGCCACTGGTTCTTTGTGTTCTGTGGATGTAGGTGCCACTGGTTCTTCACGTTTTGCAGATGTAGGTGCCATCACCGCCATCTATTGCGCGGAAGTTGAACTTACAGCTCTCGGTCCGAACATCAAAAACACAAAGTAAGCACGGCCACGTAGGTACAACAACAACTTTGTTTCATTGACCCTATGTATTTATTGACACTACATTTCTTTTACGATTGAGAACCAACGAGGTGGCAAGGCTGCGGTGAAAGTTTAAGAACCACCGAGCAAAGCCAACAGGACCAGCCTGACAATCAGTTTGTGTTCTAAAAGACGCGGCGATGTTTCGCCAAAGAATCCCCGGCGAGCATGGACCGCAAGGCTCGCGTGACGATGACGAGCGGCGATGGCGACGAAGATCAAGTTCAAGTTCATTGATTAGGTATCAAGCCCTGTGAGCCATTCGGCTCTTGAATCGGGTGCAATCGCAACAAACAGAAAACAAAACATGAACAAGAATACATCTTAAAGTGACTACGTGACTAAGTGTAAACAGAAAATCCAAGAAAAGACAGCAACATACTGCAGAAAAAGCACCGTGCACCGTACACCGACACTGTGTGCAAAAATCCCAATGGGATGCAAGTCAAACAACAACCACAAGACAACTTAGATTAAGGCCATCAGTCTAACTCTGTACTACAACAAACAAACATGGCCAAACCAAAAAACTTTTCGAAAATCACCAAAATAAATCCGTAAAAGCAATGAAACAGTGCAGGTCATAGGAACTGTTACCGAATTTTCACAATAAACGACGTAAAAAACATGTACCACCAACCCTCTGCAGCCATAGCTGGCTGCATGAGTCACTCCACAAGATGATGATGATGATAGTGGTCTATTGGCGGTTTAAATGGAAAAAAAATTTGGTTTCTCAGCAAAAATCGCCGAGAAACAGGCGGACAGGGAACGCCGATCGGAAAGTCGAAGACATCGCGCGTGCGAGTTGAAGGCTCTTTCGCCATCGCGCACCGACACGCGCGTGGTGAAGTATGGTCAAACGAGTGCCGTGAGAGGCGTGATTGGGGGGGGGGGGGCGATGGATATTATCGCGGCGTCGTTAAACCCGCCACCACCCGACACGGCCGATGAGTGAAGGTTGTCACGTGAACAAAATCGGCCAATTCGCGTTGGGCACAAACCGGTCGTGTGATGGAGAAGCTACAACGACGTTGACAATTCCAGCATTTTATTGGCATCCGAACGGCAGAGGTCGCAACCGGGTACCCGATACCCGTACCCTACCCGATACCCGGCTACCCGTACCCGGCCGGGTAGCCGTTTGCGACCCTGGTGCGGCCGGGTACGGGTACGGGTAGGCCGTGAGTCACTGGTGAGTCACCGTTTGTCACTCCGGGTACGGATAAGGAATCAAAACCCGTTTGCGACCTCTGCCGAACGGTAGGGGAAATCTCTTTGACCACGAAATCACATCCCCAACTCCACCCACCTCCCCCTACCCCGCACCTCCCCACCCCCCAACTCCACCCACCTCCCCAAATCTCCCCCCACCACCACGTCGCCCACCCCCTCCCGCCCACTCCACCCCACGCAGCCCCTCCTACCTCGCATAAGACCCACGTCGGTGAGACGGGGCGAAGGGGCAGTCCCCAGTTCGCTTCAAGTTCTCATTCAGCAACATCGTTCTAGTCGTCGTCGTCTTATTCAGAAGACGGATCAACTCGTCCACCACCAACTCCACCACCGACTCAACCACCAACTTAACCACCAACTCAACCACCGACTTAACCACCGACTCAACCACAAACTCCACCATCAACTCCACCACCAACTCAACCACCAACTTAACCACCAACTCCACCATCAACTTAATCACAAACTCCACCACCAACTCCACCACCAACTCCACCACAAACTCCACCACGAACTCCACCACCAACTACACCACCACCGACTCCACCATCGACTCAACCACCGACTCCACCACCAACTCAACCACCAACTCCACCACCACCAACTCCCCAGGTGAGCCGAGTCGCTGAGAATGTGGAGTTGACTTGATGGGCAGGTGGATTGTTTGTACCGCATTGATTCGCTCAACACACAGGCAAAGGTCCCCCGTGTAGCTGAGGCACGGCTGTTGGGGCAAGTGCTGTGGGGGAAAAACACACACACCCGGCCGCCTTTGTCTCCCCGGTGCTGATGTTTTATACGCGCCGCACCACTGTGTACTCGGTTCAGGCCGAGTTGACCTAGGGGAGGCCCAGGGAGCGGTTCGGATATTCGTCACTGGTGTTGGCCGTGAGCGGGAATCGAACTCGTAGCGCAGTGCGCTGACCACTACGCCACTACTCCCACGCCCACAGACACACACAGACACACAGACAGACATAGACACNCACAGACAGACATAGACACACACAGATAGACACACATAGACATAGACACACACAGACAGACATAGACACACACAGACAGACATAGACACACACATACAGACAGACACACAGACACACATAGACACAGACACACACAGACACACACATACAGACACAGACACATACAGACATAGACACACATAGACACAGACACACATAGACACACACACACATAGACACACACACACATAGACACACACATAGACACAGACATAGACATAGAACAACACACATCGCCATTAACGGTGACTCACCAACCTTGTGCCAGCCACACCTTGACACGAAGTGTCGAACGCCCGCTGGCAGGTCACGCAGACCCAGGTACGCACTGACTGAGAGACTAGACACACACTGACACGCTTAGCCACCCGGCGCTCCGCTCTGTTGTAGCCCCGCCCTCAGACTGCCTCCAACTGCCATAGTCCTTCACAGCCCCCCACAGACACACACGTACGGTCATCGGCACACTCAGCCACGTCCTCCTGTACACACACCCACTCAGCCCTGCCGCGCCCGTTTACCCCTCATCCACACACACATCATAGACACACACACAGACACACACATACAGACATCAGACACACACTCAGACTAACNCAGACACACNTAGACCACACACAGACACCGACAGACACACACATAGACACNCAGACACACACATAGACACACAGACACACCATACGACATAGACACACACACATAGACACACACACACAGACAGACATAGACACACACATAGACACACACAGACACACACACACATAGACACNGACACACATAGACACACACACAGACACACATAGACACACACACATAGCACACACACACACACACACGAGACACNGACACACACACACATAGACACACACACATAGACACACACAGACATAGACACACCATAGACACACATACATACAGACATAGACACACACACATACACACACAGACACAGACATAGACACACACATAGACACACACATAGACACACACAGACACACATATAGACACAGACATAGACACACACAGACACACACAGATACACATAGACACACACACAGNCATAGACACACACACATAGACACACACACAGACACACACAGCACACCACACACACATAGNCACACACACAGACACACACACAGCATAGACACACACACATAGACACACACACACAGCACACACAGACATAGACACAGACACACATAGACACACACAGACACACACAGACACACATAGACACACACACACATAGACACACATAGACACACACATACAGACATAGNCACGGACACACATAGACACACACGAACACACAACACAGACACACATAGACACACACATAGNCCACACACAGACATAGACACAGACACACATAGACACACACACAGACACACATAGACACAGACACACACACACACACATAGACACACACACATAGACATAGCACACAGACACACACACACATAGACACACACACAGACACACACAGACATAGACACACACACATAGACATAGACACACACACACACAAGACACACACACAGACACACACTACAGACATAGACACACACATACAGACATAGACACAGACACACATAGACACACACACAGACACACATACAGACACACATAGACACACACACACAGACACACACAGACACACACATAGACACACATAGACACACACATACAGACACGTAGACNCACACACATAGACACACACACAGACATAGACACAGACACACATAGACACACACATAGACACACACACAGACACACACAGACAGACACAGACACACACACACACACAGACACACACAGACATAGACACACACAGACACACACACACACATAGNCACAAAGATACACACATAGACACAGACACACACACATACAGACATAGACACACACAGACACACATAGACACACAGACATAGACACATAGACACACACACACACATAGACACACACAGACACACACACATACAGACATGACACACAGCACACATAGACACACACACACACACATAGACACACATAGACACACACAGACACACATAGACACACACATGACACAGATATAGACACACACATAGACACACACACACATAGACACACATACACACACAGACACACATACAGAATAGACACACAGCAACACATAGACACAGACACACACCATAGACACACACAGACACACATAGACACAGACATAGACACACACACATAGACACACAGACAAGACACANAGACATAGANACACATAGATGACACAGACAACACACATAGACACACACACAGACTTACACAGACACAGACATAGACACACATAGACACACATAGACACAGACATAGACACACACATAGACACACACATACACACAGACATAAACACAACATAGACACACAGACACACACACAGACATAGACACACACACAGACATACATAGACACATACATAGACACACACAGACACACAGACATAGACACACACACATAGACACACAGACATAGACACACACAGACACACATAGACACAGACATAGACCGACATAGACACAACAGACACACACACATAGACACACACACAGACATAGACACATAGAAACACAACATAGACACAGACATAGACACACACACAGACACACATAGACATAGGCACACACACAGACATAGACACATAGCNGACATAAACACACAGACACACACACACAGACATAGACACACACACAGACATAGACACACACACAGACACACAAGAAGACACACACAGACACACACGAAGACACACACACACATAGACACACAGACATAGGGACATAGGCACATAGACACACAGAGACACGCAGACACAACGGCACACACCGACGTAGACTCACGCAGGGCCGGATGAAGGGTTTTGTGGAGTCTTATTGTGTCTTTTGGTCTTGTCTAACATGGGCCGGCACGTCCACTTCACCAAGAGCATGGCCATACAGCACCCCAAGGCCGTAGCCATGGGGTCAACATTGGGGGGGACCAAATCTCCCTGGGTGTCTGGGGTCCCAACCCAAAAAAACATCTAAATTTGCAAACTCATTTCCTGCCTATAATATAAAAAAAAATCACTAACACATGGATGGACTTTTTGTTTTTTTTTACAATAATGTCTAATAGTGTATTCTATTACATTGCTCTGTTTTTACTGTTTTACCATTTATTGTTTCATTGTATGTAATGTTTGAGATTAGGGATTCATAAAGTACAACCATAATCATATAAACAAATCTATGCATTGATTTATATGAAGACAAGGCCAGATATTGTGGCCAATGTTTAGTAAATTGTTGTTTTTATTTACATAGATAGCAATTATATATTTTATAGCAATTTATTTATTTGAATATTGGGGGGGGAGATGTGTCGTCTTAGTCTAAATATGTACCGGTGTTTTCTCAGATAAAAAAAAGTTTCAAAACCCGTTCAGCCTCCCTAATACTAGACAATGGCATTAGAACTTTAAAGATTCGTAACCACGTATTGATCACGACTAAAGATCTATAACCATGCATTGATTACAACTAAAGATTTGTAATCACGTATTGATTACAAGTAAAGATTTGTAATCACGTATTGATTACGACTAAAGATCTGTAACCATGCATTGATTACAAGTAAAGATTTGTAATCACGTATTGATTACAATGAAATATGTGTAATCACGTATTGATTACAATTAAATATGTGTAATCACGTATTGATTACGATTAAATATGTGTAATCACGTATTGATTACGATTAAATATGTGTAATCACGTATTGATTACAATGAAATATGTGTAATCACGTATTGATTACGACTAAAGATCTATAACCATGCATTGATTACAACTAAAGATTTGTAATCACGTATTGATTACAATTAAATATGTGTAATCACGTATTGATTATGACTAAAGATCTATAACCATGTATTGATTACAACTAAAGATTTGTAATCACGTATTGATTATAACTAAAGATCTATAACCACGTATTGATTATAACTAAAGACACGTGTCGTGTATTCACTACAGTCACGTGACGTGTATCACTAAGGCAAAGATCCCCCGTGTAGCTTTACAGACTGTTGGGGCAAGTGCTGTTAGCGAGCACCTATGAAGGCCGGCACGTCACACAGGGGTGGGTGGCCAGCACCACGCCCGGCCGTGTATTCCTTAGTCTCCCCAGTGGCGATGTTTAAACACCGCACCAGGTGTTCATTTGAGGCTGAGTCGACCTAGGGGAGGCCCACGACCGGTTGAAATAATCTCACCGGTGTTGGCCGTGAGCGGGAATCGAACCCGGGTCGCCAGGTTCGTAGTGCAGCGTAGCGCCAACCGCTACACCACCGCTCCCACCCAATATAGACACACACAGACACACATAGACACACACACAGACACACATAGACACACACACAGATGTAGACACACACAGACACACAGACACACAGACACACATAGACACACACACAGACACGTAGACACACACAGACACACATAGACACACAGACACACAGACACACATAGACACACACATAGAGACACACAGACACACATAGACACACACACACAGACACACACACACACACAGACACACATAGACACACACACAGAACCCCAGTGTAGACACACACAGACACACATAGNCACACACACGATGTAGCCAACACCACAGAACACTAGAACACACACAGACACGCATGACGAAACACCAGGTAGACACACATAGACACACACCCANTGTAGACACACACAGACACACATAGACACACACACGATGTAGACACACACAGACACACACAGACAATAGACACACACACAGACACGCATAGAACACACCCAGATGTAGACACACATAACACCACACACAGACAAACAGACACACATAGACACACACAGACACACNTAGACACACATAGACACACACAGTGACACACACACAGACACACATAGACACACACAGACACACATAGACACNCACACACACAGACACACATAGACACACATAGACACACACAGACACACATAGACACACACAGATGTAGACACACACAGACACACATAGACACACACAGACACACACATAGACACACACACACAGATGTAGACACACGTAGACACACACAGATGTAGACACACACAGACACACATAGACACACACAGATGTACACACACACAGACACACACACAGACACATAGACACACACATAGACACACACAGACACACACACACACAGACATAGACACACACAGACACACAAGACAATACAGCCTTTAACAGACACGGTTTTGGAAAGCACCATGAACCGCGGTACACGAGGGGTGGGTGGCCAGCACTACGCCCGACGCCTTTGCCAGGCAATGTACACACCGNACCAGGCCATTTGAGGTGTCGAAGGCCCGCCGGCAGAACGTCACGGGGCAGACATCGGTGCCGCGCAGCCGCTAACCCTGCACAGACACACACACAAAGACACACATAGACACACACACAGACACACAGACACACACACACGTGTAGACACACACATAGACACACACAGACAGACACACACAGATGTAGACACACACAAACGTAAACACACACAGACACACATAGACACACACACACACACATAGCACACACACACAGACATAGACACACACGCATAGTAGACACACACAGAGTAGACACACACAATAGACACACACAGACATAGACACACACAGAGTAGACACACACAGACACAGACACACACATACAGACATAGACACACACAGATGTAGACAACAACAACATCGCCATTCCCACTAAGGCGTAGTCACACNACGCCTAGTAGGCACGTTAAGACGTAGACGCCCGCGCAGGAGTCACGGGCAGACTAGATAGACACGTACAGACATAGACACACACACATAGCACACACATACACACATAGACACACACACATAGACACACACACATAGACACACACACACATAGTAGACACACAGACATAGACACACACACACACAGAACAGACACACACAGNCACACACACAGACACACNTAGACACACACACAGACACACACATAGTAGACACGTACAGACATAGACACACACACAAAGACATAGACACACACACATAGTAGACACGTACAGACATAGACACACACACATAGACACACAAAGACATAGACACACACACAAAGACACACAAAGACATAGACACACACACAAAGACACACAAAGACATAGACACACACACATATAGACACACAGACATAGACACACACACAAAGACAGACACACACACATAGTAGACACGTACAGACATAGACACACACAGACACACAAAGACATAGACACACACACATATAGACACACAGACATAGACACACACACATAGACACACAAAGACATAGACACACACACATAGAGACACGTACAGACATAGACACACACACAAAGACACACAAAGACATAGACACACACACATAGTAGACACGTACAGACATAGAACACCACAAAGACACACAAAGACATAGACACACACACAAAGCCATAAAGACATAGACACACACACATAGTAGACACACAGACTAGGCACACACAAAGACACAAAAGACATAGACACACACACATAGACACACAAAGACATAGACACACACACATAGTAGACACGTACAGACATAGCACAAAGCACAAAACACCACACTAGACACATACACATAGTAGACACACATAGACACACACACATAGACATAGACACACACACAAAGTAGACACACAGACATAGACACAAAGACATAGACACACACACATAGACACGTACAGACATAGACACACATAGACACACACACATATAGACACGTACAGACATAGACACACACATGTAGACACATACAGACACACATAGACACATACAGACACAGACACACACACATAGACACATACAGACACAGACACACACAAAGACACACAAAGACATAGACACACACAGACACACATAGACACACACACATGTAGACACGTACAGACATAGACACAAAGACATAGACACACACACATGTAGACACGTACAGACATAGACACAAAGACATAGACACACACACAAGTAGACACGTACAGACATAGACACACACACATATAGACACAAGAACATAGACACACACACAAAGACACAAAGACATAGACACACACCAAAGACACATAAAGACATAGACACACACACATAGTAGACACGTACAGACATAGACACACAAAGACATAGACACCACACATAGTAGACACGTACAGACATAGACACACACACAAAGACACACAAAGACATAGACAGACACACAGTAGACACGTACAAACATAGACACACACACAAAGACACACAAAGACATAGACACACACACATAGTAGACACGTACAGACATAGACACACACACAAAGACACACAAAGACATAGACACACACACATAGTAGACACGTACAGACATAGACACACACACAAAGACACACAAAGACATAGACACACACACAAAGACACACAAAGACATAGACACACACATAGTAGACACGTACAGACATAGACACACACACAAAGACACACAAGACATAGACACGCACACAAAGACACACAAAGACATAGACACACACACAAAGTAGACACGTACAGACACAGACACACACAAAGTAGACACGTGCAGACACACACACACACACAAAGACATAGGCACACACACATAGTAGACACGTGCAGACATAGACACACACACAAAGACACACAAAGACACAGACACACACACATAGTAGACACGTGCAGACACAGACACATGCATAAGCGCACACAGACAAAACACATGGATGAAACAGACACAGACGTAGGACACACAGAACGCACCCAACCCACTGACCCTGGCCCAATGCTCGCCGCGTTGTTGTCCACTCGCAGGACCGGGCCAAGGTTCACCACCCAGCCCAGCCTGCTCGGTCAGGGAAGGTACCCGTGACCTGGCAGAGAGAGAGAGAGAATGCTGGTGGCAATCTACGTTCTGCTTGCCGCGGTGGTGAGTCTCCACGTGAAGGCCAGGGACACCTGGGATCGGGGGTGACACTTGGGGTCTGGGAACACCTGGGAGCAGAGAAACCTGGGAGCAGGGAGACCTGGGACCAGAGACACCTGGACCAGGGAGACCTGGGAGCAGGGAGACCTGGGACCAGAGACACCTGGGACCAGAGACACCTGGGACCAGAGACACCTGGGACCAAGGAGACCTGGGACCAGGGAGACCTGGAATAGGGGGTCACACTTGGGTCTGGGAACACCTGGGAGCAGGGGAACCTGGGAGCAGGGAGACCTGGGACCAGAAACACCTGGGAGCAGGGAGACCTGGGACCAGAGACACCTGGGACCAGGGAGACCTGGAATCGGGGTCACACTTGGGGACTGAGAACACCTGGGACCAGGGGAACCTGGGAGCAGGGAGACCTGGGACCAGAGGAACCTGGACCAGGGAGACCTGGGATCGGGATGACACTTGGGCACTGAGAACACCTGGGACCAGGGGAACCTGGGAGCAGGGAGACCTGGGACCAGAGACACCTGGGACCAGGGAAACCTGGAATCCGGGTCACACTTGGGGTCTGAGAACACCTGGGACCAGGGAACCTGGGAGCAGGGAGACCTGAGACCAGAGACACCTGGGACCAGGGAGACCTGGAATCGGGGGTCACACCTGGGGACCAGAGACACCTGGGAGCAGGGACACGCGGGCTTAGATCCAGGCACTGAATGTGGGGGGCTGGGTGGTATGTTGTTGATCGTCTTCGTCTCTATGGCAGATGTTTCTGTTTGGTGGCTTTTGGCTCTGATTTACACCTTTGGACTTTTTGTACGGTCCACACCCTGGTGATGTGCGTAGGTACGTAACATGACTCACGGGAAATTTTCTTACTGCCTCTCGGCCCGTGCCGCCCCGTCTCCACCTACTCCACCTCAGTGCCCCGAAGCTAATTCTTCTGGATAGGCGTCACCTACTATATATACACACACACTCACCTGTATAGGCACCTGCATGTTTCACTCACCCACCCACTACCCACTCACACACCCCCACCCACTCACCCCCCACCCAACCATCCACTCACCCACCCACTCACCTACCCACCCACTCACCCCTGACCCACCCACCCACCACTCACCCACCCACTCACTCACCCACCCACTCAATCACCACCCACTCACTCTCCCACTCACCCACCCACCCACTACCCACTCACACACCCCCACCCACTCACCCCACCCAACCACCCACTCACCCACCCACTCACCTACCCACCCACTCACCCCTGACCCACCCACCCACCACTCACCCACCCACTCACTCACCCACTCACTTACCCACCACCTACCCACTCACTCCTGACCCACCCACTNCACCCACCACCCACTCACCCCACCCACTCATTCACCCACCTACTCACCCACTCCCCACTCACTCACCCCCACCCACTCACCCCCACCCCACCCACTCACCCCACCCACTCACACCCACCCACTCACCTACTCACCTACCCACCCACTCACCCCTGACCCACCCACACACTCACCCACTCACCCACCCACTCACCCACTCACCCACCCACTCACCGACTCACCGACCCACCCACCCACTCACTCACCCACTCACCCACCCACTCACCCACTCACCGAACCACCCACCCACACACTCACCCACTCACCCACCCACTCACCGACCCACCCACCCACTCACCTACCCACTCACCGACCCACTCACCGACCCACCCACCCACTCACCCACCCACCCACCCACTCATCCACACACCCACCCACTCACCCACCCACCCACTCACCCACCCACCACTCACCCACCCACCCACCCACTCACCCACTCACCCACCCACTCACCCACTCACCCACTCACTCACCCACTCACCCACCCACTCACCCACCCACCACCACTCACCCATTCACTCACCCAACTCACCCACCCACCCACTCAACCACACTCACCCACNCACCCANCCACCCACTCACCCACCCACTCACTCACCCACCCACCCACCCACTCACTCACTCACCCACTCACGCACCCACTCACCCACCCACCCACCCACTCACCCACCCACCCACTCACCCACCCACTCACCGACCCACTCACTAACCCACCCACTCACCCACCCACTCACCCACTCATCCACCGACTTACCCACCCACTCACCCACTCACCCACTCACTAACTCACCCACCCACTAACTCACCCACCCACCCACCACAACGCAGGTTCCACGCGCACTCTGGAATCCGCTCCTCCCATCATCGTCGCCATCCCCCCCCCCCACTTCCCCTGCACGCTCTCACAGCAAGACCCTCCCTGAGCGCAGTGGACTTTGTGCCGTGCCACAACTGCCCTGAGCCATGACGACTGCGACAGTGCTGTTTGTTGCGGGCCAATTGACGTTGTGGGCCCTGTGCACAGCACCTCGAATTCAATACCGCAGGCAGCGGGCAGCCAGCGACCCCTAGCGGTGGCACTCGGGATATAGACTCGCGTGCCTCTCGTGCCTCTGCTGCCTCTCACCTGTGCCTCTCTCACCTGTGTCCCTTACCTGCCTCTCTCACCTGTGACTCTCACCTGTACCTCTCACCTGTCACTCTCACCTGTGCCTCTCACCTGTGCCTCTCACATGTGCCTCTCACCTGTGCCTCTCACCTGCGTCTCTCACCTGTCTCTCTAAACTGTGTGCCTCATCCAAGGCTCTCATCTGTCACTCTCGCCTGTCTCACCTGTGTCTCTCACCTGCTTCCCTCACCTGTTACTCTCAGTTATGATCCTCACCTGTGTCTCTCACCTGTGCCTCTCACCTATGACCCTCACCTATCACCCTCACCTGTGCATGTCACATATGACCCTCACCTATGCCCCTCACCTGTGTCTCTCACCTGTCCCTCTCTCTCACCTGTCTCTCCCGTGTCTCTCACCTGTGACTCACCTGTGCGTCTCTCACCATGTCTAGATGCTGTGTGTGGGCGGAACTCCGGTCACGTCGCCTCCGTGCTCCCTGCCGGGGCCCTGGGACATCCGATGTCTCCCAGGTGAGTCGCTGCAGTCTGTGGTGTGTACTGCACATCCACCCATTGTGGTGAGGATGGAAGAGTCGGTGGTGGTGATGGTGGTGGTGGTGATGATGGTGGTGGTGGTGGTGGTGTGAACGATGTTTGTGGTGGTGGTGGTGATGATGTGAACAATGTTTGTGGTGGTGGTGGTGATGGTGGTGGTGTGAACGATGTTTGTGATGGTGGTGGTGATGGTGTGAACGATGTTTGTGATGGTGATGATGATGTGAACGATGTTTGTGGTGATGGTGATGATGATGGTGGTGGTGATGTGAACGATTTTTGTGATGGTGGTGATGATGATGGTGGTGATGATGGTGGTGATGATGGTGGTGATGTGAACGATGTTTGTGATGGTGATGATGATGTGAACGATGTTTGTGGTGATGGTGATGATGATGATGGTGGTGATGTGAACGATGTTTGTGCGGCCCCAGGCTGTTTCTTGCAGCTGGAGACCGGGACCTGCGCCCCGTGCCCACACGGCTCCTTCATGGAGCACACCAACACCGATCACGCCTGCCGCAGGTGCAGGAGATGCGACGCAGGTACCGCTCACGAGACACGCGCGAGTCACACGGTGGCTCGGAGATGTTAACTACCTCGCCTGGTGTACAGCAGGTCGTGGGTTCTATCCTGACTCTGACGCCTGCTGCTGTATATTTGGATTTGCGTGTCTCTCTCTCTCTTTCCCCGTGGTGAGATGTTAACAACCTCGCCTGGTGTACAGGAGGTCGTGGGTTCAATCCTGACTCTGACGCCTGCTGCTGTATATTTGGAGTTTGCGTGTCTCTCTCCCTGTGGTCGTGTGGATTTTTCTCTGGGTCCTCTGGTTTTTTGTTCCACATTTAGAAAGGTCCGTGTGGAGTATTTGGCTGCTTTGAATTTGCACGTGACGATAAGCGACTTCGTTGGGGTATCATTTGTGAGAGCCAGGTCGCTTCTGAACAAGAGCTACATAGCTCAGTGAGGCCTTACCTGGTAAAGTTTAAAATAGTTTAGTAGTTTATAACTTGACCATGCACCAGCCACGCACACCACCCAGCGCAACCAACCAGCGATCACGATGGATGTGCCACCGCATTCGGCACGGTGTCCGACGTTTCTCACCACGTCCTGGGGGCTTCTACAGGAACCGAACTGATCACATTTGTAACCAGGAATTGACTGCAAAATAAGCCACATGTGACTTATCCCGTCCAATCGCAGGCAGCTATGACCAAGAAGTTGTAGAATAACCTCTGACCCCCTCCTCCTCCCCCCCTGCTCCCTCCCCATGTTCCCTGCCCCACCCTGCCCTGCTGCCCCCACCCCTGCCCTGCTGCCCCACCGATGCTTCCCCCATCCCCTTGTCACCCTGGAGCAGGTGCCGGCTTCGAGGAGGGCGGCCGTGCGGTGCGCAGGCCGACGCGGAGTGCCGCTGCCGCCCCGGCCTGCACTGCGTGAGCCCGACTGCCCGCTCTGCCAGGGGCAGCCGCTGTGCCCCCGGGGCAGCAGCCCGGGCCCCCCCGGAGCCCAGCTCCTGCATCCCCTGCCCAGCCGGCTCCTACTCCGACTCCACGTCCGCCACGCTGCCCTGCAGGGAGCACACGCGGTGAGTGCCGTGGCTGTGGTGGTGGTGGTGATGAGAGTCGGGGAGTGGTGGTGTAGCGGTTAGTGCGCTGCGCTATGAACCCGGCGACCCGAGTTCGATTCCCGCTCACGGCCAACACCGGTGACGACTATCTGAACCGGTCCTGGTCTCAGTTAGGTCGACTCGGCTTCAAATGAGTATCTGGTGCGTCGCCACGAGGGAGACAAAGACGGCCGGGTTTGGGGTGCTGGCCACCCACCCTCTGTCATCTCAGTCAGTCGACCCATGGCACCTGGTCTGCCCTTGACCTCCTGCCAGCGGGCGTCCGACACTTCACGTCGCACATAGCCTGGCACAAGCGCCGTGGTGAGGTCACCGCCGCGTGGTGGCGAATGGCGGCTGCTGTCGTCGTTGATGGTGGTGACGGCGGCGGCGGTGACAGGATTACTCGGGAGACGCTTTTACTGTACACGTGACCTTCACACAGTGCACCAGCCGCACGTAAAAAAAAATCTCCTTAAATAAATGCTTACACACACGCGTATGTCGGTGTCATATCGTGAGTGAACGTCAGCCCACGTAGCCACAGAGCCACCCACTCCTGCGTGTGCAGGGTGACCAGTTCCGCTCCGGCACGCCCGGACGGACTTCACCGCCAGAGTTGAGGTGCGCCATGGTCTCACTGCTCCCTGCATCCACGCCGCGGTGGTGGTGATGGGGCGTGTGTGTTTTTGTGTGTCTCTCTGCAGCTGTGAGGATCTGGGAATGTCAACGTTCATCAACGGAACCCAGGAAGTGGATGCCATTTGTCATAAGCAGAATTATCCCATGGGTACGGAGACACAGGGAGACACACGTGGAGACACACGGACACACACGGAGACACAAGCTGAGGCACGGAGACACACGGGGGCCCGCAGAGACGCACGGAGACACACGTGGAGACACACGGACACACGTGGAGACACACGNGGAGACACACGGACACACACGGACACACACGGAGACACAAGCTGAGGCACGAACACACGCAGAGACACACGGGGGCCCGCGGAGACGCACGGAGACACGGACACAACAAACATTTACACAGAATGAGTGCAGCGGTGAGTGAATGTGTTGGGGAGTGAATCAGTGAGTGAACGGGTTGGAGAGTGAGTCAACGAGTGAATGGTCGAGCGAGCGAGCGGGCAGATGAGCGGGTGGGCGAGCGAGCGAACGAGCAGGCAGACGAGCGAGCAGGTGGGTGACTCTTTGTGTTGTCTGTTCTCCTCAGTCCTCATTGCGTACGTCGGTGTTGGAGTGATCGTGATCGTGATCGTGGTGATCTTCATAACCCTGTTCTTATACAAAAGTGAGCATCATCATCACACGTACAACTCACCACCTCGTCACACCAATCATCGTCATCATCACACTCACAACACCACCCACCTCGCCACACCCATCATCTCATCACTCACTCCTTGCTCTTTGGTTGTTTCGGTAAAGTCACGTAGAAAATAAATAAATTAAATACTAGCATACGACGTTTCGATTGCAACACAAGCAACCATCATCAGGTACAAGTGAAAGAGAAAACAAACATAGTAAACTTAGAAATATAATGTAATACAACACAGAGATTCGGCTAACATAACAGTCAACACCATACCTGGTTGATTAACGTTTTCCAAAGATTGCTACATTTGAGAGAGAGACAAAACACAGACACGGAGACACACAGACAGACACACAAGCAGAGAGAGACAACACAGAGACACACAGAGNCACACAGAGAGAGACACAACATAGACACACAGACAGACACACAAGCAGAGAGAGACAACACAGAGACACACAGAGAGACACACACATAGGCATACAGAGAAACAACGCCTCTGTGTCGAGGCCTTAAATAGAGGGGGGGGGTAGAGAAATTCGCATGTCAATGCGAGATTCGGAGCTTTTTGACTGCAGGAAATACTACAACACGAAGACACNGAGAGAGAGAGAAAAAACACACTAAATCAAAAAACTTTGAAAATGTAATGCAATGCAACACAGACAGTCGGTCAACAAACAATTCATCCTTCATAGCCACTATGATTACATTCTTAATTACCACCGTCAAACAACTTCACCAACTTCAATCACGACCAACGCCATCAGTATCATCATCATCCTCCATCACCCATTTGCAACGAGCCTTGGTGCTGACACGAATCCTCCGCGTGTTTACGATGGCTATGAGCTGGCACTGCTGATGAGAGCCCCTGTGGTTGAGACCGTGTGCTGTGCCGTGTTGCTTAGGACGTCATCGCTGGTCGCGTCCCATAAGATGGTGCCAAACCAAGGAACTGGTCAATGTGATCACGCCGGTGAGGAAGAACTCCTCACCGCAAACAGCTCCTCACCACCACAGGGACTCACCCACAGAGACTCACCACAGAGACTCACCCACAGAGACTCCCACCCATAGGGACTCACCACCCACAGAGACTCACCCACAGAGACTCACCACCCATAGGGACTACCATCCACAGAGACTCACCACCCACAGAGACTCACCACCCACAGAGACTCACCACCCACAGAGATCACCATCCACAGAGACTCACCACCCACAGAGACTCACCACCCACAGAGACTCCCACCCACAGAGACTCACCANCCACAGAGACTCACCCACAGAGACTCACCACCCATAGGACTCACCATCCACAGAGACTCACCACCCACAGAGACTCACCACCCACAGAGACTCACCACCCACAGAGACTCACCATCCACAGAGACTCACCACCCACAGAGACTCACCACCCACAGAGACTCCCACCCACAGAGACTCACCACCCACAGAGACTCACCATCCACAGAGACTCACCACCCACAGAGACTCACCACCCACAGAGACTCACCACCCACAGGACTCACCACCACAGAGACTCACCACCACAGAGACTCACCACCCACAGAGACTCACCACCCACAGAGACTCACCACCACAGAGACTCACCANCCACAGAGACTCACCACCCACAGAGACTCAACCACCACAGAGACTCACCACCACAGAGACTCACCACCCACAGAGACTCACACCCACAGAGACTCACCACCCACAGAGACTCACCACCCACAGAGACTCACCCACAGAGACTCACCACCCACAGAGACTCACANCCACAGAGACTCACCACCCACAGAGACTCACCACCACAGAGACTCACCACCCACAGAGACTCACCACCCACAAACTCACCACCCACAGAGACTCACCACCCACAGAGACTCACCACCCACAGAGACTCACCACCCACAGAGACTCACCACCCACAGAGACTCACCACCCACAGAGACTCACCACCCACAGAGACTCACCACCACAGGACTCACCACCCACAGAGACTCACCCACAGAGACTCCCACCCACAGAGACTCACCACCACAGAGACTCACCACCCACAGAGACTCACCACCCACAGAGACTCACCACCCACAGAGACTCACCACCCACAGAGACTCACCACCCACAGAGACTCACCACCCACAGAGACTCACCACCACAGAGACTCACCACCCACAGAGACTCACCACCCACAGAGACTCACCACCACAGAGACTCACCACCCACAGAGACTCACCACCACAGAGACTCACCACCACAGAGACTCACCACCACAGAGACTCACCACCACAGAGACTCACCANCCACAGAGACTCACCACCACAGAGACTCACCACCACAGAGACTCACCACCCACAGAGACTCACCATCCACAGACTCACCACCACAGAGACTCACCACCCACAGAGACTCACCCACAGAGACTCACCACCCACAGAGACTCACCACCCACAGGGACTCACCACCACAGAGACTCACCACTCACAGAGACTCACGACACACAGAGACTCACCACCCACAGAGACTCACCACCCACAGAGACTCACCACTCACAGAGACTCACCACCCACAGAGACTCCCACCACAGAGACTCACCACCCACAGAGACTCACCACCCACAGAGACTCACCACCCACAGCTCCTCCCACCCACAGAGACTCACCACCACAGAGACTCACCACCCACAGAGACTCACCACCCACAGAGACTCACACCCACAGAGACTCACCCACAGAGACTCACCCACAGAGACTCACCACCCACAGAGACTCACCACCACAGGACTCACCACCCTCAGGGACTCAGCACCCACAGAGGCTCAACGTGCACCTAGCCTGGCACGAGCTCGTCGCCATGATTCACTTGTGTTGGGTGCCAACGATTTGAGATTAAACCCGGACTGTGTCGCCTTTGTGTCTTGCAGCCACCGACAGAAGAACGTCCCCCAAATGGTGAGTAATTCACACAGACTCAGCGTCGCGCTCGCTCACAGACAGAACTTTGCCAAATCCGTTGTTTGTTTTTGCACTCGCTGGCCATGGTGCTGATTTAGTGAGACTCTGTGAGAGCCCAAAGAGACCAGGCCCCGGTTTCATAGCGGGTAGCGGCAGAAACACCTGGAGTCGATCCAGGTACTCGGCGCCTGTGGCCTCTGGACGCACCACGTGGCCACCTCCTCCTGCCTCCTCTTCGTCCAGACTCCCATCTCCCCAATGGAACGGGTTTCTGGGTTAACCAGAAAAAACAAACATTGGAGGGAGGTGGTGGGGGGGGTTCAGTGTCTCTGGGGAGCACTCATTGGCCCTTGAGACCCAACAAGAGAGGGGGGGCGAGACAGAGAGAGAGGGGGGGCGAGAGAGAGGGGGGCGAGAGAGAGGGGGGGCGAGAGAGAGGGGGGCGAGAGAGAGGGGGGGGGCGAGAGAGAGGGGGGGGGAGCCCAGTTGAGTCTCCGGACGAGGCCGGGCGACACGCGGAGTCGAGCCCAGGCCCTCGGCACTCTGACCCCTCCCTTTCACCAACACCGCCGCCCCCCCCCCCACCCTGCCCGTGTCCCCGTGTCGTGCCTGCAGGCGGGACCGTCATCAACATCAGGACGGAGCACTGTCAGATCGGCAACGAGAACGTGATGAGAATCAACGGAGGCGAAACCGAGCCGCTTCGTGCAGACGGACCGGACGGAGAGGACCCGGACCCCCTAGTGGGGAAGGGGGGCATGAGTGTGAACATGCACTGTAAACCCTCTGTATATTTAACATAATGTATTGTCTGATTTGTACTATAGTATTTGCATTTTGTATTCATAAACTATTTCCGCCTATTCTGGGCATTACTTGAAGTTTCGTCCGAGTCTGTTACTGTCAGCGCGAGGAGTCGAGGGTTCGAGTGGCCGATTCAGAATGGCAGAGGTCCGTTCTGTTTCGCGTGCGGTGTCGCAGCAACGGAGACTCCACGCAATAGCCGGCAGGGTCCGGGCGGTCCCCCCGACTGACGTAACGGGTTTCCGTCCCCGGAGCCGTTCATCGGTCGAACGGCTCGTAAGTCGGAATGCAGTCACTTGCACAGGCGCATCGTCGCCGTGTGACGAGGGGAGCTCTACGTCTCCCGAGTAAATTGCTCGTCGGGCGAACGTGTCGTGAAAACGATCGCCGCTTTTCACATCGACTCTTGCGCAACNTTTTTTCTCTCACAAAGTTATAATTTTAAAATCAATAAAACATCGAATGTGATGCTTGCAGGTGCCTTTCCACAGCATCATCAATTAGCCTCCCCCACCCCTCCCGCCATGACAGTGCCACGATGAGGCCCCCCCTCCCCCCACATGGTGAATCACGTGCGCTGCATCACGTGGCCCAGCACGGTTGGTCACCAAACAGCTGTGGGCCGCGGTGCGCCCTCTGCCGGCCGCCGCTCGTTATGCGAACATTTTGCTCGTTCTGCGAACAAATCGGTCTCAATTTAAATCGCTCGTTGATGGCGGCATTCTCGTGGAAAGAATGGCTCGTGAAACGGGCACCGCCTGCGAATGTATTTGAAATGGCCATACGTTCAGTGTTATAAATTGTGTCGCGATTTGACAAAAAAAGAACTTTGTTCAAATAAATGTGTATATTGATGTGTGATACTAGTGTAGAGATGGTGCGCCGACTAGCGGCCGTAAGGGCAAATTACGGTTGGGGAGCAATACACAAACAACCATGAGAGTATGCACGCAAGCGACCACAAGGGGGGCAACTAGGGCAAGGGTCAAAGGGATCGATCTGGAAGCTCCTAGAACCCGCGGGAGAGTTCGAGAAGAGGGGCGTGGCCAGGGGCGGGCATGGCCACGCTGGGGGATAAAATGCGGAGTGGAATTGGGTTCTGGGCTGCCGTGGGGGTTCGTCGTCGCTGTCATCGCTGTCGCCGCTGTATCGTCAGCCGGCTATATAGGCAGTCAGCGCTAAGTTACACTCACTGTAAGTCGTCGAGAAATAATAAAGAAGCCCTCTGCAGTTTGTGCGTCTGAATTTATTATATTATAACATCTCAGATGTCACTGTGGTGCTGGCCCTAGAACGGCACGGCATGCGATGTACTCACATCGCGGGCACCACGTGTGTAGCGACATCGTGAATGTCGCTGATTAATGCCGGCTTTAGTAAGACACGGCGTGCGATGCGTCATCGCGGACACCCCGTAGGTGGGTGTAGTACCAGCCCTAAAGGGGGCTCCGTGAGCGCTCAGTGACACCACGCGAGGCGTGCAGTGCTGACCCTACAGGAGGGAGTGTGGGAGTATCGGCCATGGGATGAGGTTACCCTAGGCCATGGCATGCGGCTCCGGAGCCGTAGGTTGCCGACCGCTGCCCTCTGGTTGACCCGGAAGGCACGTGACCAGTAAGATTACACAGGGGCCCAGGTGGGGGCTAGGGGTGGTCACGTGCCTGGGGGTGAGATCCTACGGGAAGGTCGAGAAACCCAGGAGGTTTCTCGAAGGTGGCGTGGCCAAGGGCGGGGCCAGGCACGACCGGGAGCATATACACCGGGTCCCACAGGGACCGGGCTCTGCGTTGCTGTTGTCATCTGAAGATCTACGATCTACGTTCTACGTCGTCCAAGAAGAAGTTACCAACACGTGGGCGAGGACCCAAGCTTGGGTCCTGTCTGTTGTAGCTACTCCCAGGAACTAGCGTAGTCAGCCTGGTGGTCCACCACCCTAAGTTATCTGGTAAAGGGGCAGTAACCCCTTTGTGTTAATGTGTTGGTGTTAATAAATGTGTTGCCTCCAAAGAGTAAGTCTGCGACTCGGTGGACCGTAAATAAAACATGCTTGTTAGAAGGGGCATGAGTCCTCACGATTGCGCGCGCGTGCACACACACGTGGCCACAAGCACGCGCATACACACCAAGACAAGATTCCCACGTGTAGCCATAACAGACTGTAGGGGCAAGTGCTGTTAGCGAGTAGCGCCTATGAAGGCCGGCACGGCACACGGGGGGTGGGTAGCCAGCCCCTGCCGGGCCGTCTGACTCCCAGTGGCGATATTTGAACACTGCACCAGGTACTCATTTGAGGCTGAGTCGACCTAGGGGCGGTCCAGGACACATTCAGATAGCCATCACTGGTGTTGGTCGGGAGCGCAAATAGAACTCGAGTCGCCGGGTTCGTAGCACAGCGCGCTAAATTAAAACTAAACTTTTATTTTACCACTGAGCTATATAGATCGTTTTTAAAAAGCGACCTGGCCACACATTATAGCTCAACGATGTTCGTCCTAAATGTTGAGGGGGAACCGGAGGAAGTGGAGAAAATCCACGGAGAGCGAGAAACCGCAATCTCTAAATGTACAGAAGGCGCCAGGGTCGGGCTCGAACCAGCGATCTTCCTGCACACCACGAGAGGTTAGCAGCACGCGGATGTGAGTGTGAGTGAGAGTGTGTGAGTCAGAGTGTGTGAGTGGATGTGAGTGAGTGTGTGAGTGGGAGAGAGAATGTGTGGGTGAGTGTGAGTGAGTGTAAGTGAGAGTGTGTGAGTGAGAGTGTGTAAGTGAGAGTATGTGAGTGAGAGGGTGTGAGTGGATGTGAGTGAGTGTGTAAGTGAGTGAGAGAGAATGTGTGAGTGTGTGAGTGAGTGTGAGTGAGTGAGTGAGTGAGAGTGTGTGAGTGGTGTGAGTGAGTGTGTGTGAGTGAGAGTGTGTGAGTGAGTGTGTAAGTAAGAGTGTGTGAGTGAGTGAGTGTGTAAGTGAGTGAGTGTGTAAGTGAGTGTGAGTGAGAGTATGTGAGTGAAAGATCTGGGCAAAGTCCCATCGGTGAGCTCCTCCGGCAGGTAAGGCTGCGTTGGCTGGGTCATGTAGCCCGCATGCCCAGCCACCGAATGCCTAGACAGCTTTTGTTCGGCCGGATAGAGGAGGCTAAACGGGCACGGCACGGGATAGAGAAGAGATCGAGTGATGTGGTACAGGATATGTAGCTGAGTGGACTTGCCGATGACTGGTACCAGCGGTGTCAAGATCGGCCTCAGTGGAGGAGGCTCGTGAAGGACGCTACTGGGCAGTTGGAAGCAGTCGCCCTCCAACAACAACAGAGGGCGGGGAGCGACGCTCACAACAACGAGCGGAGCGCCGGATGGCTAAAGCACAGCAAGTTAGCACAGTAGGGGCACAGGTGGTGCATCAGCCAGTCATCTCAGTCGATCCGTGGCACCTGGGTCTGCCCCGTGACCTCGTGCCAGCGGGCGTTCGACACATCACGTGGCCTCAAGGTGCACGTCGTGGTGACGTCACCGCCACTTAGTGGCGAATGGCGGTTGTTGTTGTGTGTGTGAGTGTGTATGAGTGGGTGTGAAGTGGGTGTGTGTGAGTGTGTGGTGTGTGGTTGATGGTGGTGGTGGTGGTGACAATAGTGGTGGTGGTGACGATGGTGGTGGTGGTGACGATGGTGGTGACAATGGTGGAGGTTACGATGGTGGTGGTGGTTACTGTGGTTACGATGTTACCAATGACTAATTTCCGATACCCGCGTCTGTTTGGCAAACTCATCACCCGCCCTGAACCGAATCTCTGAACAAAAAAATCCCCGGTCTCCTCACATCTCACTCACGGCATTGGGCTGTGCAGAAGAGAAGACCAACAACAACAACAACCGCCACTCGCCACTAAGTGGCAGTGACGTCACCACGGCGCTCGTGCCAGGCTAAGTGCACGTTGAGGCCACGCGAAGTGTCGAACGCCGCTGCTGGCAGGAGGTCACTGGGCAGACCCAGGTGCCACGGGTCGACTGACTGCGATGAGTGGCCGATGCACCACCTGCACCGCCCCCTACGCACGAACGCGTTGACATTCTTGGTAATTCACGGAGGCCAGCGTGGGTCAGGGCATGGGCCAAGTTTGGGGGGCACGGGTGGGTGGGCAATGCCCCCCCCCCCCGAAAACTTTTATAAATTTAACTTCAGCAGTTTACAATTAAGATTGAAAATAAATCAATTATATGCACCCGCGATTCTTAATGTGAGCGACAAAGCGAACCCCTGCCCACCCACCCCCAAATTCAAATTCCGCCTATGGGTCAGGGGTCGTGCCTCAGGTGAGGACGGGGGGGGCATCGTCGTTTGGATTGGGGGGGGCGTCACGTTTGACAGGTGGGTGGTGTCATCGAGATGACTCAACGACGCCGATTGGCTCAAGTGAGCTTCTTAGAAAGGATGGAGGTCCCTCGACTCGCTGCCAACCGACGAGCCCCCCCCCCCGAACCACGCGATCCGCCCCCACCCCCAAACCCCCCCAAGTAAAGATCGTAGGCTGAGTTCGTGAGTAAACTAGGAAGCGTGTTGCCCCCCCCCCCCATGTTCCGTTACATGTTTTTTGTAAGCGGCGTAATTCGTTTTTTTTTAAAAAGAGGCATCATTCAGTTCGTCCGTCCGTCCATCTACCCCAACCAATACCTTCTCAGATATGTTAACAAATTAATTATGATTCACAATCCCTCTGTACGCGCACTGGGGGGGGGGTGGAATGAACGAATGCCATCTTTGTTCATTATTTGTAGGGGTGGGAGGAGGAGGGGGGTGGGTGGGAGGAGGAGGGGAAGTGGTGAGAAAGGGGCGTGGTGAGGAGATGTGACCGCCTCCACGTCGCCTCCTGCTCATCATTATCCTCCTCCTCCGCCCCTTATCGCTCAGCTCGCCACCACGCCGGCTCACACCAACTCGCCAACTCGCTCGGCGAGTTTGTGGCCGAGAGGGACTTCAACGGCACCTTGGAGGAGGAGGAGGAGTCGTCGGAGAGCTGTTCCGAGTTTAAATCTCCATCGGAAGTTGCCGACTTCAGGAGGTGTAGCACCGCCCGGGGAGGGCTGGGACGACTACATTGACCGCTTCGAGAGAGAGAATCCCACCGCTCCCCACCACAGCGACCGCGTCCCACCGCTCCCAGCCACCACGGCGAGGAGGAGCTCCGTGGAGGACGAGGGGGTGATTTCAAGAGAGAGATGGGGGAGTATCTCTTCGCCATCACCGCCCTCACCACGCTCGCCTCATTCGTGTGAGTCACCTTCTGCGTCGTCGCTCAGTCGGCGGTCGGCCTGAGCATCAACTGGCTCACGCCGCAGGAATGTGGAATTGACGACCCCCCCCCCCCTGCAATTCCCCGGTCGAGTGGGAGCACTGGCGGAGCCAGTGGGGGGTGGTGTGGCACGTGCCCCCCCCCCCCCAATGATCCGATCGAAATTCCTTATCGGATCATTGGGGTTTATTAGTAATGAGATGATAGGACAATAGTCTGAGTCCATAATTGGCAATAAGTAACGGCAAAGTAGTTATAAGCGAGTCAGAATTGTGCGCAGTTGCGTAGACAGTGCCGGACTTCACTGAATGCATCAACAGCTGCAGCGAGCGCGATGCCGATCACACAGCGCGGTTCGAATTCGACCCTCGATTGATGGCTGCGTCATCGCCGCACACGCGTCGAATACAAAGCAAGGGACAACTCCTTACTTACTAACAACTCCTTACTTACTAACAACTCCTTACACTTTTTCGATTTAAAGCTTTCGTGACTGCAGGGATTCATCTTCTTGGTTCGGTAAAGTCACGTAGAATGGAAGTAATAAAATAATAAAAATAAACATAATTAAATAATTCTCACGACGTTTCGGCCACAACGCAAGCAGCCGTCCTCAGGTGAAAACCAGGTCTGTCGAGGCGACATTCAGACTCTGTCGCCTCGACGGACCTGGTTTTCACCTGAGGACGGCTGCTTGCGTTGTGGCCGAAACGTCGTGAGAATTGTTTTATTATGTTTTATTTTATTATTTTATTACTTCCCTTCTACGTGACTTTACCGAAAGAACCAAGAAGATGAACTCCTTACTTACTAACAACTCCTTACTCACTAACAACTCCTTACTTACTAACAACTCCTTACTTACTAACAACTCCTTACTTACTAACAACTCCTTACTCACTAACAACTCCTCACTTGCTAACAACTCCTTACTCGCTAACAACTCCTTACTTACTAACAACTCCTTACTCACCAACAACTCCTCACTTACTAACAACTCCTTACTCACTAACAACTCCTCACTTGCTAACAACTCTTTACTTACTAACAACTCCTTACTTACTAACAACTCCTTACTTACTAACAACTCCTTACTTACTAACAACTCCTTACTTACTAACTCCTTACTCACTAACAACTCCTTACTTACTAACAACTCCTTACTCACTAACAACTCCTTACTCACTAACAACTCCTTACTTACTAACAACTCCTTACTTACTAACAACTCCTTACTCGCTAACAACTCCTTACTTACTAACAACTCCTTACTCACCAACAACTCCTTACTTACTAACAACTCCTTACTTACTAACAACTTACTAACAACTCCTTACTAACAACTCCTTACTTACTAACAACTCCTTACTCACTAACAACTCCTTACTTACTAACAACTCCTTACTTACTAACAACTCCTTACTCACCAACAACTCCTTACTTACTAACAACTCCTTACTTACTAACAACTCCTTACTCACTAACAACTCCTCACTTACTAACAACTCCTTACTCACTAACAACTCCTCACTTGCTAACAACTCCTTACTTGCTAACAACTCTTACTCACCAACAACTCCTTACACACTAACAACTCCTTACACACTAACAACTCCTTACTCGCTAACAACTCCTCACTCGCTAACAACTCTCACTTACTAACAACTCCTTACTCACTAACAACTCCTCACTTGCTAACAACTCCTTACTTGCTAACAACTCCTTACTCACCAACAACTTTACACACTAACAACTCCTTACACACTAACAACTCCTTACTTACTAACAACTCCTTACTTGCTAACAACTCCTCACTCGCTAACAACTCCTCACTCGCTAACAACTCCTTACTTACTAACAACTCCTTACTTGCTAACAACTCCTTACTCACCAACAACTCCTCACTTACTAACAACTCCTTACTCACTAACAACTCCTTACTCACTAACAACTCCTTACTTGCTAACAACTCCTCACTTACTAACAACTCCTTAATTAGTAACAACTCCTTACTTACTAACAACTCCTTACTTACTAACAACTCCTTACTTACTAACAACTCCTTACACACTAACAACTCCTTACACACTAACAACTCCTTACACACTAACAACTCCTTACACACTAACAACTCCTTACACACTAACAACTCCTTACTCACTAACAACTCCTTACACACTAACAACTCCTTACACACTAACAACTCCTTACACACTAACAACTCCTTACTCACTAACTTCTTACTAACAACTCCTCGATAATTTCTCATTGCTGGGGGGTTTGCCCCCCCCCCACTACCTGACAATCCTGGAAGGAGGAGCGGTGGCGCAGTGATTAGCGCACTGCTCGAGGCCATCCCCGGCCGCAGCTGAGCCCTCCTCCTCTCGGTTGACTCGGCCTTAAATGAGTTTTCNAAAATAAAAACCACATCGACATAGGAGAATGGAGAAGCATAAATTTTGTAAATTTTTTGAATGATTGTTATTCAACATTTTGATTTGAATGATTCTACCAGGGCTTTTCATTCTGTGGAATGAATATGTGATTGTTATAATTGTACTCTCCATTTTTCTTCATTCTACTACAAGTTTCAAGTATTTTTTTATTATAGCTATAATTACTTTTCATATTTTATAATTATAAGAGGATTTCAATATAATATTCTGAACATCTGCAGTTTTAGTTAGACGTTGAATATTTTCAAGTGAATTTATGCAAAATTTCAGCTTTCCAACGCCTCCTTTTTAATAAATGTTTTCTCCTACAACATCAGAGTGTAGCGCCACATTAAATACGCACTACAATGACAATAGTTTAAAGCGATTTGAAGCATGTTTAATTTTCAAAATGGAAACATGGTTTTGGGGGGTGGGGGGCAGAGCTTTGTGACGTCATATTTGAGGAGGGTGGTCTGACTTTTTGTGACGCAGTGTGACGAGGGGGGGGGGGTCAAAAATCGGCCAAAATCGCGTGACGTCATTTATGGACGGCCCCTCACTCACAGAGTCGCTACTGACAAAAAAAACACCCCCGAGTTGAATGGCGCCGTGTGGACGAAAGGCGAAAATGCGGCCGGGTACAGCGCTGACCTCACCACAACCACCACCACCAACATCCATCACTGCAGCGCCGTTTTATCTCGTAGCAGGAGCTTGCTTGCTTACAGCACTTGGCCCCAACAACATGCGGAGGCTACACGGGGTCGCTTTGTCTTTTGGAGCACGGTTGGCTACGTACGGTGCGAAAGAAAGTCCAACAGTACCGCGACTCAAGCACGGATTGCGACACGCGGAAAGTCCCGCGCGAATTTGCCGTGAACGACACGGAGATCGGACCCACCCACCCCATCACTCATGTTACCTACTGCCCATAACAACCCCCCTCTCATGCCCCCACCCCCTCTGCCCACANCCCCCTCTGCCCCACCCCCCTCTGCTNCCCCACCCCCTGCCCCCACCCCCTCTGCCCCACCCCCCTCTGCACCACCCCCCTGCCCCCACCCCCCTGCCCCCACCACTCTGCCCCACCCCCCTCTGCCCCCANCCCCCTGCCCCCACCTCTCTGCCCCCACCCCCTCTGCCCCACCCCTCTGCCCCCACCCCCCTGCCCCCACCCCCCTGCCCCCACCTCTCTGCCCCCACCCCCCTGCCCCACCCCCCTCTGCACCACCCCCTGCCCCCACCCCCCTGCCCCCACCCCCCTGCCCCCACCCCAGGTGCCGGGGTTGGAGCCCTCCCATGAGTCACCGCATCTCGAGGCGCGGGGAGGACGCTTCCTGTGTGATGCCGGTGAGAGGGGGAGGGGGGCGGTATGGACAGCGCCATGCAGTGGTTGGGGCCGTCCATAAATGACGTCACGCACCTGGGGGGGGGTCAGACAATTGTGACGATGTGTGATGAGGGGGGGGGTTTGAGAAATGTGACGTCACATCAAAATGCGCAACTTTAAATAACTATAGACAACACGTTCTACTTAATTAAATATACTTTTTAATACATGTTTCTCCTACAACATCAGAGTGCAGCGCCACATTAAATACGCACTACAATGACAATAGTTTAAAGCGATTTGAAGCATGTTTTATTTTGGGGGGGGGGGGGGGCAGAGCTTTGTAACGTCATATTTGAGGAGGGGGTCTGACTTTTTGTGACGCCGTGTGACGAGGGAGGAGGGGGGGGGTCAAAAATCGTCCAAAATCGCGTGACGTCATTTATGGACGGCCCCTTAGCGCAGCTGTGACACGAACTGTTATACTGAGCTATGCAGATTTTTATTTAACGGGAAGCGACTTGGCCACAAATGGTAATTCAACGAAATGGCGACCCGAGTACAATTCCCGTTCACGGCCACCAACATCTGGGATGACGATGAGAACCCTCCCCTAGGCCGAGGGCACCGCGCTGCCGAGATGTTAACTCCCTCGCCTGGTACACGCGAGGTCGCGGGTTCGATCCCGACCCTGATGCCTGCTGCTGTATATTTGGAGTTTGCGTGTCTCTCTCTCATCATCATCACGGTGGCTAGGAGATGTTTACTACCTCCCTGGTGTGCAGGAGGTCGCGGGTTCGATCCCGACCCTGACGCCTGCTGCTGTATAGTTGGAGTTTGCGTGTCTCTCTCTACCATCATCATCACGTGGCTAGGAGATGTTAACTACCACGCCTGGTACACGGAGGTCGTGGGTTCGATCCCGACCCTGACGCCTGCTGCTGTATATTTGGAGTTTGCGTGTCTCTCTCTCATCATCATCACGGTGGCTAGGAGATGTTAACTACCTCGCCTGGTGTGCAGGAGGTCGCGGGTTCGATCCCGACCCTGACGCCTGCTGCTGTACATTTTGAGTTTGCGTGTCTCTCTCTCATCATCATCACGTGGCTAGGAGATGTTGACTACCTCGCCTGGTCTACAGGAGGTCGCGGGTTCGATCCCGACCCTAACACCTGCTGCTGTATATTTGGAGTTTGCGTGTTTCTCTCTCTTTCTCCCGTGGTCGGTGGTTTTTACTGCGAGGCCTGGTATCCTCGACAATTTAGAATCGATCACGCGTTGAGACACGTGCTGCTGTACATTTCCACAGGGTGATAAGTCGATTGGTTGGGCTATCATTTGCGATCGCCAGGTCGCTTCTGAAAGAGTTCTGCGTCGCGGCTCTGCGGGGCCTCGCCTGGTGACGATGAAAGTAGTACCTGGTGCGATGTGCAAAGCAGGGAGTTCGTGTTGAATAATCGAAATAATGTATGTACTTGAGTAATTTGCACAGTAAAACCTTGGATTGCGAGCATAATTCGTTCCGGAAACGTGTTCGTAATCCAAAGCACTCGTATATCAAAGCGAATTTCCCCATAAGAAATATGGAAACTCAGATGATGCGTTCCACAACGCAAAAATACTGTATTCATATAAAATGATGAATACAAAATATTTTTTTATCATTTTATTATTTAATTTAATATAAAGTAATAAATGTATTACATTTAATCGTGGCTGGTGTGAGGGAGACGAGAGAGAGGAGAGGAGGTTATTGTGTAGGACGACTTTCACTTGCAGGACAGCTACTAAAGAACAGTCACTACACTTGGACACAAAATAAAAAATGCTTTACGCACAAACTCGTGGTCACAACACTATAGTGACAGTCTACGCTCGCACGGATGTTGACTATACGAGTGAGGCACGCCGACTGAGACCGAGCATGGGAGACGATTACCCACAATCCCGCAGCGAGAGAGAGAGAGAAGAACCATCGGTTCAATTGTGATCACGTGACGCTCGGCAGACAAAGCGTGTACTATACGTACTGCAGTACTCGTACTGCAAGAGCTCGCTCGTTTACCAAATTTATTTTAAAATTTTGCTCGTCTTGCAAAACACTCGCAGACCAAGTTACTCGCAATCCAAGCTTCTACTGCACTTATAATCTTTTGTTCATTTATTATTTCTTGAGTTTTCGTGACTTGCTTAGCTTTCCTACGCGTTGAACTCCGAGCGTGTTTTTGTATCGTTTGTCGTAACTCTCTGACCCGTCCAGACTGGACGTCTGTGAAAAGGAGCTTCACGGATCATCGGATTTTGCGGTCTAAATAAAGATTCTGATTCTGTAAAACAACATCGCCTCTTGGGGAGACAAAGGCGGCCGGCGTGGTGCTGGCCACCCCACCCCATCGCGTGCCGTGCCGGCCTTCATAGGTGCTCCTTACTAACAGCACTTGCCCCCAGTATGTCAAAGGCTATACGGGGGATCTTTGTATGAATCTGCCAGTCAACAGCAGTCACTCAACCCGTAACACCTGGGTCTGTCACGTGAACTCCTCCTGCCAATAGCCAGCTCCTTTAACATAGCCTCAAAAGTGCACCTAGCCTGGCACAAGCGCCGTGGTGATGATGATTATGTCGTCGCCACCAGGTGACTCTTGCGAACGAGACTCTGTCCTGGTTTCTCGAGTTCTTACCTGGTCAGTGAGGTTGAACTTTCAAACTTAGTGGCCAATGGTGGTATAAATATCATTACATCATCATAACAATCGGTCTATACCCTTTCTGGCAATTAAACAGGCTTTGAAGCTTTCGTGACTGCAAGGATTCATACTCTTAGGTTTTTTCGGTAAATAATAGAAATNAAAAAAATTCAATTTATTAATTTTTATTATTTTTTTTTACCTACGTTACTTTACCGAAAAAACTTAAGAGTAATAAAACAAGAGTTGTGTTAAGTTGTTCAAGCACCCAAATAGAAACCTTTCCGCAAGGCGTCAAGAACCGCATTAACCGCACACAGCACTTGTGGAAAAAACATCACTCCGATAAATTTCGATTTAAAGCTTCCGTGACTGCAGGGATTCATATTCTTGGTTCTTTCGGTAAAGTCACGCAGAAGGGGAAAAAACAAACAAATGTAATTGTTTTATTTTTATTATTGTATTATTTCCCTTCTACGTGACTTTACCGAAAGAACCAATAATATGGCTCTCATACTAATAGACACATTATCTTTGAAACTGATTGGCGTACACCAGAGATATCCGTCGTTATCGCCTTGTACCAGTGTCAGACCGGGGAGCACAACACCAGGAAGCGAACAGCCGCAAAGATCAATGCGAGTATCAGAACGTTTATCGCTCGCGTTGGGCAGATATCTATCTATTTATACTGGTAGGAACCTCCTGGTTACACCAGCCCACAGGGCATTATTGTGTCCGTCGTGCAGGGAGGGGCTGGGTGGGAGGGGGGGCTGAGTGGGGAGGGGCTGGGTGGGGAGGGGCTGGGTGGGGAGGGGCTGGGTGGGAGGGTGGGCCTGGGTGGGGAGGGTGGGGCTGGGTGGGGGTGGGAGGGGTGGGGTGGGGCTGGGCTGGGTGGGAAGGGGCTGGTCACCCCGTGGTGCCCTTATAAAACCTAACGTTTAACCTACTCACGCCGGCTTGTGCCCGCCCTCACAGTCGGGCATATTTGCGGAATACACCACGCCCTGGCCATTGACCAAGCAACCCAACGTTCCTACCAGCTCCCTCCGCAGGAATGTGTTTTATTTCCAGCAAAAGGGGTTACGACATATTATTTTTCCATCGTTTTGAAACCGGGGGAGAAAAATGTGATCCCCTAGATATCGCTCCACGCTTGTTAAGCGAGGGAACGCCTCGCAGAGGAGTCTCTTCATTCAGGAGGGTCCTGCCAGCTTTTCCCAGTTGAAGTGAGTTCTTGGGGATTTGTGTGCCTGCATGTGAGCATTACGGATCAGTTTAACGTGCAGCTTTCGCGACCAATATCCACAATACAGGGGTTTTTTTGGGGTTAGATCGTGTAAATATGTGTGGAACAGGATGATTTCTCTACAAATCTGGCCGCCGCCTGATGAAGCTAGTTGTAATAACTGGCGAAACGTCGTACTCACATTGTAAACGTTGTGGATTTGCTTTCCAACACAACCGGTGTGCTGCATTAGTAACGAATTGGCCACGTTCTGTTTACGTGACAAACATCACTAATTGACTGTGACGGGTGGTGGCGGGTTTAACGACACATCTATATTTACGCGATAAAACCCAAAAACCCTGTATTATGGAGCATGACGGTTGTTGTTGTTGTTTTATTTGCTCAATGCCAATTCTGCTGTGCGAGTGGTGTGGTGGCAGCGTTGGTGTAGCGGTGTAGCTACCAACTTGGCGTCGCGAGATCCATTTCCACTCGCGGCCTACACCAATGACGATTTTCTGAACCAGTCCCGGGCCTTCCCTACGTCCACTCAGCCTCAAATAAGTACCTGGTGCAGTGTGTAGTAAACATCGCCACCGGGGAGACAAAGGCGGCCGGGCGTGGGGCTGGCCACCCACCCCTCGTGTGACGTTTTTGGCCTTGCTAACAGCACTTGCCCAAGAGTCTGTTCAGGCTATACGGGGAATTCATGAAAAAAAACTTTCCAAAAGACAAAGCGACCCCGTGTAGCCTCTGCACGTTGTTAGGGGCAAGTGCTGTAAGCAAGCTCCTGTTGTGTTGACCGGGAGACAGAGCAGAGCCTCACCATTCTGGCGAATTGCCCGATGATGCTGGATGCAATTACCAGCGAAACGTCACACTACTCAAAAAATTGTAAATGTTGTGGTTTCACGCTTCAACACACCGGTGGGCTAAAGCAGTGAACTATTTGTCTTTTGTCAACGTGACACTTTTTTGCTGATTGGCCGTGTCGGGTGGTGGAGGGTTACGACACATTTATAAATAACGCGATCTAACCCAAAAACGTTTATTATGAGCAAGCTCCTGTTACAAGATAAAACGGCGCACCAGTGATAGGATGGTGGTGTTGTGTTTGTGGTTCAGCACACTACCCGGCCGCANTTCCGCCGTTAATCCACACGCCACAACCCATGGGCACCTGCCGGGTCTGTCCCGTGACCTCCTGCCGCGGGCGTTCGACACTTCACGTGGCCTCAACGTGCCGTGGTGACGTCAATTAGTGGCGAATGGCGCTTGTCGCTAGGAGAGTGAGAACCCACAGGAAACTTCACCAATACCAATAGCCGCCATTCGCTAAGGCTCGCTGACAAAGGGTTTCGGGACAGACCAGCAGGTGGCATGGGTATGGCTGACTGAGATGACCGGTAGATGCACCCAGCTGTATCACCCACTGTGCCAACTCGCTGTATTTTAGCTGCCCGGCACTCCGCTCGTTGTTGTGAGCGTCGCTCCTCTGCCCTCCGTTGTTGCTGGAGGGCGACTGCCTCTCAACTGCCCAGTAGCAGCAGCGTCTTTCACGAGCCTCCTCCACAGAGGCCGATCTTGACACCGATGGAGCGAGAACACACAACTCAACTCATAGCAATAGTCGCCATTCGCCACTTGGTGGTGGTAACGTAAAAAAATCGCTCGTGCCAGGCTAGGTGCACGTTAAAGCGGTCACTTGAGGTGTGGAAGGCTCGCTGCTGGCAGGAGATCACGGACAGACCCCAGGTGTTATGGGTTGACTCGTGTGCCAGGCTAGGTGCACGAGGTCACGGGACAGACCCAGGTGTTATGGGTTGACTCGTGTGCCAGGCTAGGTGCACGAGGTCACGGGACAGACCCCAGGTGTTATGGGTTGACTCGTGTGCCAGGCTAGGTGCACAGTCACGGGACAGACCCAGGTGTTTTGGGTTGACTGATGTGCCAGGCTAGGTGCACGAGGTCACAGGACAGACCCAGGTGTTATGGGTTGACTGGTGTGCCAGGCTAGGTGCACCAGGTCACGGGACAGACCCCAGGTGTTATGGGTTGACTCGTGTGCAGGCTAGGTGCAGGAGGTCACGGGACAGACCCAGGTGCTATGGGTTGACTGGTGTGCCAGGCTAGGTGCACGAGGTCACAGGACAGACCCCAGGTGTTATTTGTTGACTCGTGTGCCAGGCTAGGTGCACCAGGTCACAGGACAGACCCCAGGTGTTATGGGTTGACTCGTGTGCCAGGCTAGGTGCACGAGGTCACGGGACAGACCCAGGTGTTATGGGTTGACTGGTGTGCCAGGCTACGTGCACGAGGTCACGGGACAGACCCCAGGTGTTATAGGTTGACTGGTAGATGCACCACGCATGCTCCCACTGCGCCAGCTCGCAGCGCCACCACGCAGAACGCTGGCACGACGTCCACACTCGGCGCAGACGGAGAGTCGCCCCTTGGTGCGGGAGTCGAGCCCAGAGGGGCTCCTGGCCACGTTGCCGCCGCCGATGCGCCATGCGAGGTCGCGGACTCACGCCCCCCCCCCCCCCCCCCCCGTGTCCTCCACCAGGCCTGTACCTGCGGGCAAATGAGCTCGGGGCTGCGGGGCGCTGCGAGCCTTGCCCCGCGGGCACCTTCACCGCCTTCGCCAACAGCCACCACACGTGCCTGCCCTGCCGGCGCTGCGACAGCGGTGAGACCCCGGCAGAGGTCGCAGACGGGTTTTGATTCCTTACCCGTACCCGGCCGCACCAGGGTCGAAAACGGGTAGCCGTACCCGGCCGTACCCGTACCCTACCCATACCCAGCCGGGTACGGGTAGGGTACGGGTATCGGGTACCTGATTGCGACTCTGGGATGAAGCCATGTTGCAGGCGCGGGTGGGTTGATTCTAGGAACTTGAATTGTGAGAAGAGACAAGACGTTGGGAAATGAGTGACAAACGGTGACTCACCAGTGACTCACGGTCTACCCGTACCCGGCCGCACCAAGGTCGCAAACGTACCTGGCCAGGTATGGGTAGCCAGGTATCAGGTAGGGTACGGGTATCGGGTACCCGGTTGCGACCTCTGGACCCGGTCCGCTGGTGGAATAGCGACACGGCACGAACTCTCTCTCTCTGTGCTCAATCCCCCTCGTCCCCCCGTGTACCCCCCCCTCTTCTCCCCCCCCTCTTCTCCCCCGTGACTCCCCCCCCCCCTCTTCTCCCCCCCTCTTCTCCCCCCCTCTTCTNCCCCCGTGACTNCCCCCCCTCTTCTCCCCCCCCCTCGTCTCCCCCGTGACCCCCCCCTCCTCGTCTCCCCCCCCCCCCCGTCTGGCAGTCCGTGGGTTCCGCGAGGCACAGCACTGCAGGGCGGACGCGGACACGCGATGCGAGTGCCGCGAGGGAGGTTCTGCCCAGCAGCCCCTGCCAGCAGGAGCTGTGCGAGCCCCACTTCGCGTGCCCGCCGGCACAGGGGTCACCCAGCTCGGTGATGGCACGCACACACGCACACGCACACACACTCACACACACTCACACGCACACACACTCACACACACTCANACACACACACTCACACGCACACACTCACACGCACACACTCACACGCACACACTCACACGCACACACACACTCACACACTCACACGCACACACTCACACGCACGCACACGCACTCACACTCACACGCACACACTCACACGCACACACTCACACGCACACACACACTCACACACACGCACACACGCACACACACTCACACGCACACACATTCACACACACATTCACACGCACACTACTCACACGCACACACTCACACGCACACACACACACACACACTCACACGCACACACACTCACACGCACACACTCACACGCACACACACACTCACACACACGCACACACGCACACACACTCACACGCACACACACTCACACGCACACATACTCACACGCACATACTCACACGCACACACTCGCACACACTCACACGCACACACTCACACGCACACTCACACGCACACGCACACACTCACATGCACACACTCACACGCACTCACACGCGCACACGCACTCACGCCGCGCACACACACACTCACACACTCACACGCACACACTCACACGCACACACTCACACGCACACACACACTCACACACACTCACACGCACACGCACACACTCACACGCTCACACGCACACACATTCACACGCACACACACTCACACACACTCACACACTCACACGCACACACTCACACGTGCACACGCGCACACTCACACGCGCACACTCACACGCGCACACTCACATGCGCATGCACTCGCGCTCACACGTGCACACACACACACAAGACAAAGTTCCCCGTATAGCATTGACAGACTTTTGGGGCAAGTGTTGTTAGCGAGCACCTATGAAGGCCAGAACGGCACACAAGGGATGGGTGGCCAGCACCACGCCCGGCCGTCTTTGTTTCCCAGTGGCGATGTTTACGCACCACATCAGGTACTCATTTGAGGCTGAGTTGACTTAGGGGAGGCCCAGGACCAGTTCAGATAATCGTCACCGGTGTTGGCCGTGAGAATCTAAGTCGGGTCGCCGCGTTCGCAGCGCAGTGCGCTAACAGCTACACCACTGCTCCCATCAACAACAAGCTTATTAGTTACATATTTAAGTCGTGGTTTAGTGGTAATTAATTGAAGGTGGAGGGGTTACCAGCCCTCGCACCCGTCCAGAGACCCCGTTTAGCCACTGTGGTGGTCACAGACGCCATGAGGGGAGAGGCCAATCGGCATTGGCCCTCCTCTCATAGCACTGTCCATGACAGAGTTCCCGTCCCGCACCGCGAGGAGGTAGGGGGTTGTTTTGCCGGACTTGCGCAAAAGCCCACAAACTGCTCCCATCACACACACAAACACGCGCACACACGCCCACGCACACACACACAAGCCCACATACGCACGCACACGCGCACAGCTTCGGGCGTATTCTCTGCGCAAATACTTCGCCCGTGGTGTCATTCGGTCCAAATGTTCTATATTTAGATTTAAAACATCCACAGAAAATGACACAGCAGCAGCAGCGGCAGCAGCGGCAGCAGCAGCGTGCATACCGGTTGCCGCACAGGGACAGCGCCGTAGGCGGCCTTCTCGTCGTGCCGCGTGCGGGCGACCCGACGAGGTGGCGGGGGGGAGGAGGGGTTGAGGAGGAGGGGTAGGAGGTGGGAGGGAAGAGGTGGGAGGAGGAGGAGAGGAAGGAGGTGGGGGAGGAGGGAGGTTGGAGAGCTGCCAAACGCTAAACAATTTTTTTTATTCTCCCAGGTAAGACCCACTGTAGCTATTTTAGCTCACCGAAGTGACTAATCGTCATCACGTGGGAATTTCCAGCAGCCACGTACTCTTGACTCGAACCGTGGAGGGGAAGACCCAGAGGAGCCGGAGAAAAACCACGTGACCACGGGAGTGAAAAAGAGAGAGATGCAGATTCCAAATATACAGCAGCAGCAGCAGGCATCAGGGTCGGGATCAACCCACGACCTCCTGCACACCGGGCGAGGGAGTTAACATTTTGCTGCGTGGCACCACCACACTGGCATCGAGCTCCTGGAGCACATCGCTGCTGCTGCTGCTGCCATCATCGGGGGCGAGAGTAGAATGGTCCCTCGTAACCACCAACTCTCGTGACTTGCAAGCCCTCATCCTGACATTGAACCTCCCAATCTTCGTCTCCCACCATGTACAGGTTCCGCCGTCATGGACACGCGGTGCTCCGCGTGCCCTCCCGACTTCTTCTCCAACGAGACGTCGGCAACCCAGACGTGCCGACCCCACACGCGGTACGCAGCACGCACCGACAACAACAACAACAACAACAACAACAACAACCACTAAGTGGCGGTGACGTCACCACGGCGCCTGTGCCAGGCAGGTGCACTTCGAGGCCACGTGAAGTGTTGAAGGCTCGCTGGACAGGTCACGGGACAGACCCAGCAGGTGCCATGGGTTGACTAAGATTACTGGCAGATGCACACCAGCTGTGCTCCCACTGTGCCAACTTGCTGCATTTTAGCCGCACGGCGCTCCGCTCGTTGTTGTGAGCGTCGCTCCTCTGCCCTCCGTTGTGGAGGGCGACTGCCTCCAACTGCCCAGTAGCGTCTTCACGAGCCTCCTCCACAGAGGCCGATCTTGTCACCGTGGTAGCAGTCATCCGGAAGTCCCCTCAGCTGCAGATCCTTCCCTCCCGCATCAGCTCCATCTCTACTACCAGCCCGTGTCGTAGGAGGTGGGGTCCCGATTTCATCCCCTGCACTAGCGCTCAGGTCCTCCCATCCCAGGTGCGGTCCGGCCTCTCCTCCCTCCTCCCTCCCTCGTCGTCCTCCTCTTAGTGTCGCGTCCTTCTTGTCACCCCCCCCCCCGAATCCCACGGGCCTCCACCCAACTGTCCCCACCACCACCCACCCATCCCAGGTGCGACCGAGACGGCCGTCTGACCATCGCCAACGGCACGGCCACGCGCGACAGCGAGTGCGGGGACCGCAGCCTGGACCCGCGAGAGAGGACGAGCGGCCTGGTGGGTACAGCGGGCGGGGGAGGGGTGTTAAGGTGGCGAGGAGATGTTAACTACCTCGCCTGGTATTTTTTTATATTTTACTTTTATTAATTAAATTTGCCTGCGTGACTTTTTTTGGGATTTAAAGCTTTCGTGACTGCAGGGATTCATCTTTTTGGTTCTTTCGGTAAAGTCACGTAGAAGGGAAGTAATAAATAATAAAAATAAAACATAATAAAATAATAAATAATATGATATAATAATATAATATATTTTTTGTTTATTTTTATTATTTTATTACTTCCCTTCTACGTGACTTTACCGAAAGAACCAAGAAGACTACGTGACTTTACCGAAAAAACCCAAGAATATGAATCCTTGCAGTCACGAAAGCTTCAAATCTAGAATTAATACAGGAGGTCGTCGGTTCGATCCCCGACCCCTGACCTGTTGTACACTTGGAGTTTAGCGGTGTCTCTCTCCCCGTAGATTTGTATCCGGTTCCCCCCCCCGTCCCCCCGACATTCAGAATCAACGTCACGCGTTTAGAGTCATTTGGCTGCTTTACATTGTTCCGTCAAAGGTCACTCGGTTGAACTATCATTTGTGGTGGCCAGGTCTCTTCTATAAATAGAAGCTACATCGCTCAGGTAAAAACAAAAACACTTTAAGTGTTTACTCTCAGACGGAACCAGCCAAACATCCGAGTGTACCACCACACCACCACTCTCTCTCCTGAAGAGAGAGAGTGGTGGTGGTGGTGGTGGGAGCCACGGTTTGGGCATTTTCTCCCTCTCACTGAAAACAAACCCCTCCCCCGTGTCCGTGCGCGGGGAGCACACCGTGCTAACCGCATGAGGAGCGGTGCGCTCACCAACACTGAACCAGTCCTGGGTCTTGCCTAGGTAGACTCGGCCTCAAATGAGCACCTGGTGCGTTGCGTAAACATCACCGCTGCGGAGACAAAGGCGGTCATGCGTGGAGGTTCTGGCTACACCGACCCCTCCGTGTGCCGTGCCGACCTTCGTAGGTGCTACCCGCTCACAGCGCTCGCCCCAACAGTCTGTTGAGGCTGTTGAGGCGAGCGCATTCTGTTCATGCTGCGCGGTGGAGGGCGCGGGGGAGGATCTTTGTCTGAGATGCCATTCCATAGCACGTGAATCATTGATGTGTTAGATATTGACGTGTGTGTTGGAGGCCACGCANGCCAGCACGTCGGTGCTATTGCGTGGCGACGACGTGAACTGTGCTCTCTCTCACCGCTGCCAACGCAGCAATAGCAGCGGGTTAGCATCCTCACCGCGGCTTGGCCGCGTCGTCTCTAACCCCCCCCACCACCCCCACCACCCCCACCACCACCGAGTAGGAGCAGTCGAGGTCGGCCACATGCACTGGATCGTGCCCCTCTCTGTGGCCATCTTCTTCACGGTCATCTTCGCCTGCTGCTTTGATTGCTACAAGCGCAAAGGTCAGAAGCGATGCCAACCGTCCCGCCCCCCAACCCGTGCCCCCCCCCCCAAGTGCCCCGCAGGTCACAGCGGGCGTTTATGATCCCGTGACCGTTTATCGTGTGTCAATGGGCGCCACGGTGGCTAGGAGATGTTAACTACCTCGCCTGGTGTGCAGGAGGTCGTGTGTTCGATCCCAACCCTGACGCCTGCTGCTGTATATTTGGAGTTTGCGGTTTCTCCTCTCATCATCACGATGGCTATGAGATGTTAACTACCTCTCCTGGTGTGCACGAGGTCGTGGATTCGATCCCGCCCCTGACGCCCACCGTTTATTTGGAGTTTGTGTGTCGTCGTGCGGAGAGGCGCCCCCCCCCCCGCCGAAGGGGTTCGCCAAGGTTTCGACGGTGGCACTGGCACCGAGCCTTCCTGCTGGCGGTGGCAGAGAGAAAACAACAATGACCCACAGCTCTGTGGGATTCGACCCTGGGCCCCGCCGGTGACGTGGCCGCGAGACGCTCCGGCTTGAAGGGAACGTCGCGACGGGAGCACCCCGGCCCCCGTGACGTCACGCGCGTCGCTCCGTGACCCTGACACCCTCCCCCACCCCCCCCCCTCCCGGTGTGGCTCCCAACAGAACCCAACAACCGCTTCCAAGCAAACGTCATCCAAGTTGGGAACGGCAACACGGTGGTGCACGGCTAGATGCAGCCCTTGGCGTACCGCTGAGCCGCCTCGCAACACACACACGGCGGACGGTCGCGCACAGGGCTGAGCGAGGATTCCCTTGTAAATTATAAGAAGAATAAAAAGTGTTTTTTTATTTGAGAATGTGCGGGACCGATACATCACGCTGTGACGCACGTGCGCACCGTCAACCAAGCCAAAGCGGTTATGAAAAGCGGGGGGGGGGGGATAGATGGGGAACAGGCTTGCTGCCCCAAACTCAAACCTGTCAACCACACGGTCTACCCTGTATTCTTGTACAGCAAATGAGTTTTCAGTCCATCATATGCGTACAGCCGTTTCAATACGGGCAAAAAAAAGGTCTTTGTTTGTGTTTCTCCCTTGTGATGGGACTTTGGAGGATGATCGTGTAGATTTATAACGGCAGGGGTAACCAATATGGTCTGAGTTAGTCTGTAATAAGGTCGGCACTGATAAGGGGTTGACAGGTATTTAAGGACGGATGTATATATGTGTGTATATGAAAATGTATATCTCTATTTTTTATTGAAGAATCTTTATTTTAGGCGAATGGGTTGTCCGTGAAGGTTGCCCAGGAACCAGCAGACACAGGATGCAAGGCAGCAACCCCAGGTAGTTGCCCAAGCTCTGCATTCCTACGTATCATAATGAATTAACAAGCTTGTTTATGGGTGTTGGAGAAAACCCAGTCTTCCCATCTTTCTCGGTACTCCTCCAATTGGTACCAAGACGGTGGTGATCGCATCGCGCTTTCAGATGCGCTTCTGCGGCCGTCTGGAACGCCGCTCTGCCTTCTGATAGTAGGCAACACTTTTAAATCGAGATTGAAAACTCAATTCTTTCGAGCTGATTGTGTTTATTTCTAATATTGCAGTAATCTAGGCCACCACAGTGGCGAGATGTTAGCCACCTCGCCTGGTATACAGCAGAGGTCGCAATCGGGTACCCGATACCGTACCTACCCGATACCCGGCTACCCGTACCCGGCTAAGTACGGGTACCCATTTGAGACCCTGGTGCGGCCGGGTACGGGTACGGGTAAGGAATCAAAATCCGTTTGCGACCTCAGGTTACAGGTCAGGTTCGATCCCGACCCTGACGCCTGTATATTTGGAGTTTGCCTGTTCTCCCCTTCGATGAGCGATCATTTGTGGCCAGGTCGCTTCTGTAAAAGAGCTACATACAGTGAGGGATAAAAGTATTTGATCCCCTGCTGATTTTGTACGTTTGCCCACTGACAAAGAAATGATCAGTTTATAATTTTAATGGTAGGTTTATTTGAAGTGAGAGACAGAATAACAACAACAAAATCAAAAATGTTATAAATTGATTTGCATTTTAATGAGGGAAAAAAGTATTTGACCCCTCTCAATCAGAAAGATTTCTGGCTACCAGGTGTCTTTTATACAGGTAATAAGCTGAGATTAGGAGCACACTCTTAAAGGGAGTGCTCCTAATCTCAGCTTGTTACCTGTATAAAAGACACCTGTTCACAGAAGCAATCAATCAATCAGATTCCACCACCATGGCCAAGACCAAAGATGTCAGGGACAAGATTGTAGACCTCCACAAGGCTGGAATGGGCTACAAGACCATCGCCAAGCAGCTTGGTGAGAAGGTGACAACAGTTGGTGCGATTATTCACAAATGGAAGAAATACAAAAGAACTGTCAATCTCCCTCGGCCTGGGGCTCCATGCAAGATCTCACCTCATGGAGTTGCAATGATCATGAGAACGGTGAGGAATTAGCCCAGAACTACACGGGAGGATATTGTCAATGATCTCAAGGCAGCTGGGACCATGTTATTCTGTCTCTCACTGTTCAAATAAACCTACTATTAAAATGATAGACTGATAATTTTTCAGTGGGCAAACGTACAAAATCAGCAGGGATCAAATACGTGTTTCCCCTCACTGTAGCTCAGTGGGACCTTAGCTTGTCAAATGAAACAGTTGTTTAGTGTTAGTTTAGACACGTGGAAGGCACCTCCGGATGACTCACGAACAGCAGCAACATCCTCGCGTGTTAGTCCGTTCATATTTGGGGTAGCCCAAAAGTCAGGACACAGAGGGTTGTGCAGGAGATCATCGATTATCCAGCCAGATTTTCAAAAACGCCAGATAATAGCTAGTAATCATTATTTAAAGTAGATTATGTTACCCCACAATCTCGGAAGACTCCACACGGGGTTATGTACGTGCTCCGCTCTTGTCAAAGCACGTTGTTGAAACAATTGCCGGACTGATTCTGCCTTTAAGACCCGTGAATTTCACGCACTTTTCACCAGATACCACTGTATCTATATATTTTTTCACTGTAATTATTAATGATGTAAGATGTACATACGCGCGGTATTTTCATTGTTTAAGTTGTATGCAGTGTCAAATGTGCCGTATTTATTTAACACTGAAATCAAGCAGAGCGACGTTTTACTGTCACGCGACACGGTGCTGCCGATCGCCGGACTGGGTTACAGCCTTTGGAGCGGTTTTGCCGGATCGACCCGGGGACCGCCAGATGTTGGAAGCAGCCGGATACTCAACTGAATTCATTTCAACAAATCACACAGGATTATCGCACTTGTTTTTTTTTACAAACGTGGGCGTATTGGCGGTACACCGGTGCCTTGTGAAAGAGCGTGACGATGTCGCTGCCTCTTCTTGGTTCTCACGACGTTTCGGCCACAACGCAAGCAGCCGTCCTCAGGTGAAGAACAGGGCTGTCTGAAAGACAGCGTCTGGATGGGCACCACCCGGCTTGGCAGCGTATATTTAAGCTGGGTTGGAGGGGGAAGGGGCGCCTTGACAAATGAATTAGCATATCAAGAGAAATGTAGCATATTTATGGGAAATGCAGATATGGATTAGTCACTACTTGTGGAATGCGTAGGTGGGGGGGGAGTTTTCAAAGTCATTATGCCCGTGCATTATGCAATATGCAGGATTAGCAGCATCAAAGGGAGGGAGTAGGGTTAGCAGTAATAGAGGGAAGGAACTTTAATAGTAAGGAGCTGCCCCCCCCCCCCCCCTCGAGCGAGCTGCAGGACTCTCCATGGGAAGTTGCCACTTGGATTGAACAGCCGCTTTCCCCTTCACTCGAGCACGCGGCGGTGGTGACACCACCACGAGACGTAATCTTGAGCAGCCAAACGTCCGCCAAGGGATCATTCCGGGAATGGATCGAGGGACCGTCCGACCGAGTCTCGGGCACGAGTCAAATCCTGCTTTTGGAACACCGAGCAGCCAATCGTCGTCAGGCTGGGTGCTGCTGCTGCTAAACGGCAACAGACTGTGAAGCTTCGTGTTCAGCCGCTCACGCATCAAACGTTCCGTCTTCAGACTGCTTTGATATGACGAGAACAAATGTTGAAGCACCTCCACCACCACCAACCCGGAAAAGTTTCTTACCGGGGTTTTGAATCGCGTGAAAATAAATTACGATAAAAAAACATTAGATTATTTTATTTTTGGACCTCGCACTGCCGGTGTAGCGTCAATACGTTCAAATTTCCAAAGATTTCCATGGTTGATGTGAATGCACGATGCGTCAATTCTCTTTTGAAATCAATGTCAGGACTTTTTTTTCAACCATCACGCGGCGTAATCTTTGAATGTTCGTCAGTTGTTGTTCCCCCCCTCCCCCTCCAAATTATGTTTTAAGATATCTCGATCGCGTTTTGAAAAGACGAAAAATTCATAGGAATGATAATCAAAATATTCAACGGAAAGAATTAACAATTTGAAATATTTTAACGGCCAGTGTTCAAATGAATGGGAATAAACCCCTCGGTGTCTCGAGTCGTGATTTCTCCTCGACCCGTTCGGTTCCCGTGGCATGAGGGCGCCTTCCCCCCCATAGAGGCTCATCACGTGACGCGGTGATTGTGACCTCGCTGTGACCTCGGTGTGGCCAAGGTGAGACCAACGGCCGTCCTCAAATGTCTCCCGCATCCTCGCGCTGCGGTTGCAGCAAGATCAAGAATATTGGCAGGATAGTGAGCGGGTGGGTGAGCGGGTGGGTGAGCGGTGGTGAGTGAGGTGAGTGGTGAGGTGAGTGGTGGGTGAGTGAGGTGAGTGGGTGGGTAGGTGAGTGGGTGGGTGGGTGAGTGGGTGAGTGGGTGGTGAGCGGTGAGTGAGCGGGTGGATGAGCGGGTGGGTGAAGTGAGTGGGTGAGTGAGCGGGTGAGCGGGTGGGTGAGCGGGTGAGTGGGTGGGTGAGTGAGTGGGTGAGGTGGGTGGGTGAGCGGGTGGGTGAGTGAGCAGGTGAGTGAGCGGTGGGTGGGTGAGTGAGTGGGTGGGTGAGTGGGTGGGTGAGTGAGTGAGTGGGTGAGTGAGCGGGTGGGCGAGTAGGTAGCGCCTGGGTTTTTTCCGTCACCTCCGCCAGCGGGTCTTCCAACACTTCACGTGGCCTCAAGGAGCACTTAGAATGGCACGAGCACCGTGTTGCGTCACCGCCACTGAGTGGTGAACGGCGGCTGTTGTTGAGCGAGTGTGGCAGGAGAATAGAAAGAGGGGATGAGCTAAAGGATAGGACGATAGGTGGGTGTCCGAGCGAGCTTTGGAGTTGGTACCATCTCATCTCTCCCACTGCCCCGGTCAATCGGCCCTCCAGGAGGGCGATCCCCCAATGCAGCCGAGCACAAACAACAACGGAGCTCAAAGCCGTCGGCAAGAACACGAGCGGCCTTTAAAGGGACAAACATTTAAATCGGGGCGTTTTTTGGTGCAATAGCCCTCAAAACAGAGACGCCGGTGAAGAGGCAGAGGGATGGGCCTTATTATGGTTAGGTTTTAAACTCGTTACCCCCCCCCAACCCTTCCCTCCCCCCCTCCCACGACGAGGGTGAAGGCGCCACAAGCATTAAAGCGGCCCAAGGGACCGTCCATAAATGACGTCACGCACCTGGGGGGGGGGGTCAGACATTTGTGACGATGTGTGACGGGGGGGGTGTTTGAGAAATATGACATCACATCAAAATGCGCAACTTTAAATAAATATAGACAACACGTTCTACTTAATAAAATAGACTTTTTAATAAATGTTTTCTCCAACATCAGAGTGCAGCGCCACATTAAATAGGCACTAAAATGACAGTAGTTTAAAGCGATTTTTATTTTCAAAATGGAAATATGGTTTGGGGGGGGCGCAGAGCTTTGTGACGTCATATTTGAGGGGGGTTGACTTTTTGTGACGCCGTGTGACGAGGGGGGGGTCAAAAATCGTCCAAATCGCGTGACGTCATTTATGGACGACCCCCAACCGGCGCTGTCAACAATTGTCCAAGCGGGCGCTGCCTTGATTTTGCCCGTGTCAAAATGAAAGCCCTTGCAATGTTTGCCCTCTGCTGCTTTGATGAGAACCCGAACACAGCCCAACGGACACAGCAGGAGGTCGGCACGTCGCTTGAGTCCGGTGTCTGTGTGCTGATTATTCACTGGCCACTCCAGGAACTCAATCAAGGCCAACATGTCGCTGTTCAGCGCCAAAGTCAAGCTACGTCACCAAATCCAACTGGGGTGGCTGGGTTTGTGGTTGAGTGGTTGAACTACAAAGCCATTACAGTCACCCTGTGCCCCCCCCCACAACACAAAGCTGTACCCCCCACAAGACACCCTGTGCCCCCCACCCTATACCACATAGAAGCACCGTGCCCCCACAACACACCACACACAGGCGGCCCATGTCCCAGAACCCATTAAAATCTAGCTCCGAAAATAATGGGTCACGCGAGGCTGCCCGAGCGAGAGGCCTTCACGCCACCAGCGGCTGCTTGGCCTCGAGCACGTCAGGAGGAGCAAGCCGGGCCCGGGTCGACGGGGCCCGGTACTTGGTGCGGTGCGTCAACATCATCATGCAGGAGTCGAGGTGCAACGAGACGTTGGCTTTTGCCTGCTGGCTAATGACCAATACGAAACCACCATCGCGGGTGTGTAGACCCGCAGATTATTAGCATTGCACTGGTTTAACATAAAAAAATCCTCGCCCAGTCTCCTTTTCCTAGGATCAGCAGGCAGTGAGTCTTGCTGTGTCATCGACCAATTGGTGGTTTCCCCGCATTGGGAAGTTGACTGGTTACATGGCACGCGCGTGTCTGCGTGTGTGAGGAGCGGAAACGCAGTGGTTAGCGCATTGCGCGACAAACCCAGTGACTAGGGTTCGATTCCCGCTCAAGGACATCATCGATTATATCTAAACCAGTTCTGGGCCTGCCCTAGGTCGACTCGGCCTTAAATAAGTACCTGGTGCAGTGTGTTAATTATCAGCACTGGTTATACAAAGGCGGCCGGGCGCAGTGCTGGCCGCCCACCCATGTGTATGCTGTGCCGGCCTTAATAGGTGATGTTTGCTAACAAAACTTGTCCCAACAGTTGTTAAGGCTACACGGGGGATGTTTGTATTTAGAGCGAGAGTGTCACAGTTGGTGCGCTGGCCAACAGCAGTAACAATTATCTGAACCGGTCCTGGGCATCCCCTAGGTCTACTCGGCCTCAAATGAGTACTTGGCATGGTGTGTAAACACCGCCATGTAGGAGACAAAGGTGGTCAGGCGTGGTGCTGGCCATCCAACCCTCATGTGCCCTGTCGGCCTTCATAGGCTCTTCCAACTAACAGCTCTTTCCCCAACAGTCTGTCATCCGCTCGGAACAGGGTCCCGAACGGACAGGGCGACGAGGCGGTGGAGGAGAGACCTCCTTCGAGACCTCCATGCACCGCCGTCACGGGANGGAAAGGGACTGCAGCAGCAGCAGCGAACTCTCATCATGAACGGAACAGGAACGCACGCTCTTCACACAGAGAGATCCTGCCACAGTCAAGAGCGAGAAGAATTCAAGGCACCATCGGTTGCATGGTCTTGAGCAAATCAGGAGGAGAATCGGCAACAACAGCATCAGCTGATGCTGCTGTTGCTGATGATAACGAGAGCATTTTCGGTTTCACTTCTTCACAGTCCGGGCCCTCCTCCTCTTGCTCCTTCTGCTGCTCTCCCGGCCGCCCGCTGCTGCCTTGGTCCTCACCCGCCTACGCTTGCGCACTCGCAGGCCGCTCTTCGCGTCCGGCTCCAGGGGCACTGAACGGTGAGAAAGCGGGTTGCTCAACCTGCTGTCGTTGAGGAGGGGCATCCGCTCAAGCGCGAATCCATCTCGTGCTGGCAGGTCTTTATGACGTTATCAGCATCTGACTCGCTCACGCAGAGACCGTGGGCCATGGCGGCCACCCGGCTTCAATCACTTGTTCCAGCTCCACCATGGAGAGGCCCGGCTCCGTAGGTCGGTGGTCCACAAGCCGGCCCAGCAGCGCCACGGTGAGGGGGCCTGATGGTCGAAGCCTTCGCCACCAGTCGGATCGACGTTTACGGACGAACACGATGCAGAGTCGACGGGCCCGGGTCGACGGGGCCCGGGTCGACAGGGCTTGGGTTGCTCCTGATGTGCTCGAGGCAATGCAGCCGCTGGTGGCGTGAATTCTTCTCTCCATGCAGGCCCGCATGATGCGCGAGCGTTCTCATTGGTCACGCCGAGGTGGCGGGCCACGGTGGCATTCTTGGCCCTCATCACGCGCCTCAGCTCGTTCATGGAGAGGCCCGGCTCTGTGGTTCGGCGGTCCACAAGCCGGTGCAGCGCCACCAAGGGAGGGGGCCGGTTGTCCTTGACGTCTATGGACGAACGCGACGTGGGGACGCCCGGGTCGACGGGGCCTGGGTCGACGGGGCCCGGGTCGACGGGGCCCGGTTTGACAGGGCCCGGGTTGCTCCTCCTGACGTGGCCGAGGTGAAGCAGCTGCTGGCAGCGCGACTCCCTCTCGCGCTGGCAGGCTCGCACGATGGGAGAGCGTCCTGTGTGCTCACGCCGAGGCCGCGGCCCACGGCAGCCGGCCCGGCCTCCGTCACGCGCTCCAGCTGCTCCGTGGAGAGGCCCAGCTCCGCGGTCAGGACGNCCGCGAGCTGACCCAGCAGCGCCGCGTCGAGGGTGGCCGACGGCCGAAGCTCCGGCCGGCGGTCGCCCTCGCGGGCCCGGGTCGACGACGGCGAGGGTGGGGGGCGGCCGTCCGCGTCGTCGTCGTCGGCGGCAACCTCCCGGGAGCAGTCCCGCGGAGTTGGCGGTCGTGGTCCTCGGCGCGGCGGTACAGGGCGACGAAGGAGTGGACGTCTCGGAGCTGCTGGCGGCTGTCCAGGACACGGCCGCATGCCCCGGACACGAGTTCGGCGGCCTCCTCGCCGCCCAGCCAGCGTGCGAGCACCGCCGGTTGCTCCTCCGCCACCGCCTGGGTCCGAACACAAAGATCCCCCGTGTAGGCTTTAGCAGGCTATTGGGGCGAGTGCACTTTGCAAGACACACCAAAACCAGAGATAGACAAGCAAGCAGCATGCGCACGGCACGCATACAAGGCACACACGTAGCACGCACAGGACACACAGCACATATGGGACACAAAACGCACACATACGTAGTACATGCACACATAGCACGAACAGGACACACAAAGCACATAGGACGCACACAACACGCACAGACATAGTATACACAGCGTGCGCACACATCAGTCAAAACACACACAATGGATGCACGCGTACACATAACATAACCTTTGTTCACCAATAAGTGGTGGTGACATCACCACGGCACATGTGCCTTGTTAGGTGCTAACTGTCTGCACTTTAGCCACCTGGTGCTCTGTTCATTGTTGTGAGCATTGCTCCTCTGCCCTCTGTTGTGGCTGCATCGTTCCCGAACCTCCTTCACAGAGGCCGATCTTGACACCGAGCCCTAATCTAAAACCGAGGCGATCTCCATCAGCGTGCGTGGGTGAGCACGTACGCGCAGCTGCAAGTCGGATAGGTTGATGATGAGTCCGAGGTCCCTGTGCAGCATCCGGGCCACCTCTTCGCTCTGGATAGCGGCCTCCCATCCGTCTCCACCTCGTCGTCCACACCTGCAGGGGTCACAGGGGGTAACAAAGGTTGNTTTTTTTACTTATAAAGTTGCTGAGTGCAAGTCCAAGGCCCATAATGTCAAATGGCCAGCGCCACACACAAACACCATGACATTTTTCAATAGGTAAGAGTTAATGGCTCTATTAAATCGGGCAAGGTTATTGGTCATGTAAACTATGGAGGGAAAAAAAGAGACGATGGGGAGGAATTCCAGAGTGGAGCAGGGCGATCGAGAAAGCGTTAAGAGAAGTGTATTGTGGCGAGTGGGTGAGTGCATGAGCGAGTGGGTGTGTAGTTGTGACCTGCAGTGTGGCAGTGCTTGTGTTGTTTTTGTGGTTGTTGTGGTTCAGGAGGCGTGTCCCATCGTTTCACCAGCTCTGCGTGATGCGTCGTGCCTCTGTGCGCTATAATTGTGTTGTTGCTGCTGCTACTCACGGGGCTGGTCCCATCGCTCTCCCGGCTGCAACAGCATGAGGCGCGAGTTCTTGTCCAGCAGCTGCAGGTAGTCATCATCATCGACGATGGTGCCATCCTCCTCCAGCACCACCTCCACCTTGTCCGGAGCCGCATTCAGAGACAGCTTCACGCAGCCTTGTGGGGAGACACACAACAATTGGCGGTCGCCACTAAGTGACAGTGACATCACCGTGGTGCTTGTGTCAGGCCGGCGCACCTTGAGACCAACTTATGTCTCAAAGGCTCACTGATAGGTCATGGTACAGACCTAGGTGTCACGGGTTGACCGAGATGACAAGCAGATGCTCCACCTGTGCGACTACCTCCAACTGTCCAGTAGCCTCAAAAGGTGCACTTAGCGTGCCACTGCCAGGCTGTAAAAAGCGAACAATGTTGGTAACCCAGTTCACTATTGCAAAACGAGGCTATCCTGGTCTCTGAAGAGCTCTCACCTTGGTTAAACTGTAACGCTGCTTACAGATAAGTTGATAATGAATCACTAAACAGACTAAACTCACTTTATCACTCCGCTCTTTAATTTGCACTGCATGTACCATACAGGACCCACCATTGACCTCTACTTAAAAAACTAGAAGAAATCTATTTTGGGTCCTGTTCATCAGTAAAATCCTTATTGGCAAATCTGCGCTGCACTTAGCTATAATTCGTTAATCCCATTGTCAAACTCAAGAAACCTAATATCTATAATGGCTTTTAACTATCCCAAGAACGAGAATTGAAATAGGTGACAAAGCCTTTGCCGTTGCAGCGCCAACGATTGGAACAACCTCGTTTCCTCCCTTAACATCTTAAATCTTCTATCAAAAAATATTCTGAAGCAGAAAATTACTGCTGGACACAGGCATAATTGCGAATGTGATTTGTTCAATTTAATGTGCAATTTTATTGAGGGACTGTGTATTGTCTTGGTGTGGTCTGGGGCTGTTGTTGTCTTGCCCAAGCTTGCATTTGATGTTGAAAAATCGTCAGTAATTGATGCAATTTGTACTTATATATTTGTTTTAGATTTAGTGACTTGCTTAGCTTTCCAATAATTTGCTTCACTATCGGTTTTCCATCTAAATAAATTGAGCTGATACACAGCAATAGCTGATAATGTATTTAACAAAACTAACACTACCCAAATAACCAAATTTGCTAACTACCTAAAAATGAACATTTTATAAACAAAACTAACACTAACTTTTTATTTAAGGCTTTCGTGACTGCAGGGATTAATATTCTTGGTTCTTTCGGTAAAGTCACGTAGAAGGGAAATAATAAAATAATATAAATTAATATATTTATATTATTTTATTATTTCCGAAAGAAACATGACTAACGTTGAATTATCCAGCGATATGGTTTCAGTCCTGTCTAAAGGTCTTAACTTTGCTGTTGCCCCACGTACAATCCCTGTCGATGAGATCATTGCTGAAGTAGAATCAGCAGTTAGACACCTCCCCCACAACAGAGGTCGCAAACGGGTTTTGATTCCTTACCCGTACCCAGCCGCACCAGGGTCGCAAACGGGTATCCGTACCCGGCCGTACCCGTACCCTACCCGATACCCGGCCGGGTACGGGTAGGGTAAGGGTATCGGTACCTGATTGCGACCTCTGGGATGAAGCCATGTTGCAGGCGCGGGTGGGTTGATTCTAGGAACTTGAATTGTGAGAAGAGACAAGACGTTGGGAAATGAGTGACAAACGGTGACTCACCAGTGACTCACGGCCTACCCGTACCCGTACCCGGCCGCACCAGGGTCACAAACGGATACCCGTACCCAGCCGGGTACGGGTAGCCGGGTATCGGGTAGGGTACGGGTATCGGTACCCGGTTGCGACCGCTGCCCCACAATCAAGCTGAGATGACTAGGCACGAGGTTGCCAAAATAATTGAGAACAGCAAATTTCCAAAAACAAATATTAACTTCAGTGAAGCAAAAGCCTTAGGAAAATTGAAAGCAAATAAAGATATCCAAATTCTTGCTGCTGATAAGGGCCGATCGACTGTTGTGATGCCCCGTGAGGCCTATGATAATAAAATCAAAGATTTACTCGATGAGGGTGCCTACCCTTAAATTAAACGAGACCCAACCAGCACCTTTGAACGTAAAACAACGGCGATCATTGCCAAGTCATCAATTCCCAACGAAGAGAAATACCTGATCAAACCAAGGGCATCAAAGCCACCAAGACTTTATGGGCTACCAAACATTCCCAAACCTGATGGGTCATTAAGACTCATAGTTAGTACAATAGGCTCTGCCACGTACAAATTAGCACAATACGTAACGAAACAAATACAGCCCTATATCGATAGGAACTCTTAGTTCATAAAATCTCTGAACATCTCGTAAATAAAATTTAAGATATCAAGCTTAACCGTGATTTCTCTGTTCATGAGGGTTCTGGTCAACGAGTCAATTAAATTACTCGACACTGGTAACGAACAAAGGTTTAGCCAAAGATATCCCAATACTAGCTCAACACTGTCTAAAGCACACCTACTTCTTGTGGAAAGGTGACTTCTATAAACAAAAGGAGCAGCAATGGGCTCTCCTCTTTTGTCTCCTGTGATAGCGAATTTGTACATGGAAGATTTGAAACAAAAGCAAAGCTTCAAGCACACTAAATCCATCTGCTTGGTTTAGATATGTGGATGACACATTGGTGGTCTGGCCACACGGCAAATATGCACTGAACGCATTTCTAAATAATCTCAACTCGCAAAACCCATCCATCCAGTTCACCATGGAAGTGGAAGCTGACTTTTTGCTCGGACGGGTCGAAATGATAAAATAACTCGGTGTTTACCAAAAGAAAACGCATACAGATGCCTATCTGAATGCAGTCACACCATCACCCCCACAGAAATCTGCTCTTATCAAGACGCTCATTAATCAAGCTAAGAAAATGTCAGATGGTGACAGTCTGAGAAGTGAAATTCAACATGTTAAAGAATCGCTGCAAATGAACGGTTACAATGATGCACAAATCGACAATGCCAAAACCAAATCAAATAACACGAGCATCGAAACTTGTAAACAAACAAGATGTTTGGAAAAACAAAACATCTGAGTCAGATTTGGCACGGTGCATAAAATACAGAAATTAATATCTGGGACATAGGATGTATTACCGAAGCTATCAACAGAAGGTGTGTAAAGGATTAACTGCACGTGTAGAAAATGTTATGTTGGGTAAACAGGATGAATGATCAGCACGAGACTAAAAGAGCATTACAGAAATATTAAATTCTCCCAAATGCAACTGTCAGCAGTAGGAGAAAAACGCGTGCAAACAAGGACACTCAATTGATTTTTATAATGTTGAAGTTCTATGCAAAACTGGCTACTACTGGCCAAGACTAATTAGATAATCTATCGAAATTGAAGTAAAACTAATTGAATTATTTTGTCCTTTGAAAAACGTGACACATATTTTACTGTTTGGCCGTGTCGGGTGGTGGAGGGTTACGACACATTTATAAATAATGCGATCTGACCCAAAAACCTATATTATGAATCAGATTGTAAATGTTGTGGCTTGGCTCTCCAACACACCGGTTAGTGCTGCACTAGCGACGAATGGGCATGTCGCGTTTCCTTTTTATTACACGCTTGTTATTAACTCACTCTGTCTGTTGTTGTCGTTGTTGTATCCTCAAATCTTGTAACTCAATTTTATCCCACTTCCCAATGTGGTATCGACTGCCAACTCGGTATACTTGTCATACTGATGACAATACTATATTCTATCATAAAAATAAAAACTATATATTTTTAAACATTCGTTTTTATATGTTATGTTTCAGCTTGGGTCTAATTGTCCACGGTCAACTGACGTTGGCTGTAATTGGCCACGGTCCCTTACGATTTGGCAAGCTTCGGGGCCACTTCCTGGAGTCGTGGAGTTCTGCCATTGCTAGCACATTTCATAAAAGCGTGTTTTTAAAAAAGTTTTTTTACATGTAAAAAAGCGATGCACGTGGTAACGCCGACAAGGCATGGAACCCCGGCGGCGGAGGGGTGCGCTATTTTTTCTTATTTCACAATCAGAATATTTATTAACGCTGGAGGAATCCGATGAGCTATGAAGCTCTTTTTGTTTACAGGCGTCCAGCAGGGGCGGGTCGACAAGTACAATGACAAAGCAATATAAAATACGAGAGGAGTGCAAAGTGTAGGAAAGGTAAATAAATCACTCAAAATATTTATTTACAAATTAAACTAAACTATTTATTGTATCTTACCAGGTAAAGCCCACTGAGCTATTCGATTATTGTTTTTTTAGACGACCTGGCCACAAATTACACTGGTCAGCTGTTTTAGACCAATTTCAGGGTGCTGATTCCAAATCTGATCTCAGATTTGCTCTATCACATCTCATTTTATGCTATCGGCATACCCCATTTTCATTGATTTTACCCGAATTTAACTCTGTCACTTATGATTGTAAGTTGTTTTAGTGTTCAAATATGGTGCTGTATTTTTAGGATAGTGTGTTTATAATATCATTTTATGTAGATATACACATTTATTTAATATTTTTCTTCAGCAGTTTTTATTGAAAATGCAATATTTGATATCTCAAAAACCTGATGTGATAGACAAAAACTGATGCCAGATTTGGAATCAGCACCCCAAAATTACCTTAAAACCGTTGGAATACCTTATGCCAGAAAAAGTGTGTTGACCAGTGTTATAAATCAACGAAGTGGCTTCTCATATGGAAAATAACCTAAACGTTTATTTCCTTTTTTTCTTCTTGGTTCTTTCGGTAAAGTCACGTAGAAGGAAAATAATAAAATAATAAATATAAAACATAATAAAATAATTATCACGACGTTTCGGCCACAACGCAAGCAGCCGTCCTCAGGTGAAGAACAGGTCTGTCGGGAAGGCAGAGTCTGAATGAAACACCACCAGGCTTGGAGCATATATTTAAGCTGGGTTGGAGGGGGAAGAGCGCCTTGACAAAATAATTTGCATATCAAGAGGATATAGCATATTTATGGGAAATGACCCTTATACGTGACTTTACCGAAAGAACCAAGAAGATGAATCCCTGCAGTCACGAAAGCTTTAAATCGAAAAGTTTATTTCCTTGTTGCTGATCCCAATGTCTGGAATGCCACCTCTTCCCCCACTCTGCCCAGATGTCCGTGCGGCTGGCTCCCTGCTGCAATTCAGGTACGTCAGTGAGAGCTGTTAACTACCTCGCCTGGTATACATGACGTCGTGGGTTCGATCCCAACTCTGACAGCTGCTGCTGTATATTTGGAGTTTGCGTGTCTCTCTCCCGCGGTCACGTGATTTTTTCCGGGTCATCCGGTTTTTCCCTCCACATTTAGAAACGTACGTTTAGAGTATTTGGCTGCTATAAATTTCCACATAAGCCATTCTTTGAGCTGTCATTTGTGGCCAGGTCGCTTCTAAAAAAAAATAGCTATATAGCTCAGCGTGCCTTACCTGGTAAAATAAAAATTGCTTATCGATGCAAGTGCAGACTCAAAGCCTTTCTCTTCTGCCTATGACTCACTGTTTCGCATCGATGATGTCTTTCAACCGCATCTGACTTTCAAATTATTACCGTATTCTCTAGAATACACGATACACACCGACTTTTGTTTTAAAATACAGGGGGTGGGTGGGTGGGAGGGAGTGCATCCTATAATCTGGAGAATACGGTAATGCCTTTCCATCCCCGTGATGCATAATCCTGCTGTTTATTCATCACCAGCCATGATCATTCCACTGCTGGATGAAGAACTCTCCAGAGACAGGATCACGCACATGCTGGGTAATATGGTCAACAACTTCAGACAATTATTATTGCTATTTTCATATATATAAAGGGCAAAGTTGTGAATATGTGTGTCTGTTCAAAATGTTTAGCGTACTTCCGAACATGCAACAAACTGCAAATTTGCCATGTGGGTACTTTCCAGACTGTACACCATGCAAAAATTATAAAAATACACTTTTTGGGGGGGAGCTCAATAATGAATATATTTTTGCACGGCAAGTGAGCTCTGACGTCAAATCTGTCACGTGACCAGCACATGTGGAAGCGTAACGCATTGTAGTGTCGCGGTTAGTGCGCTGCGCTACGAACCAGGCCACCCGAGTTCGATTCCCGCTCACGGCCACCACCGGTGATGCTTATTTGAACCGGTTCTGGGCCTCCCCTAGGTCGACTCAGCCTCAAACAAGTAACTGTTGTGGTGTGAACATCGCCACTGGGGAGACAAAGGCGGCCGGGTGTGGTGAATCCAAGTCCCGGGCGAAGTAGTACAGCTAGTTATTATATGACATTCATGGTGTCATCTTCTTGGTTCTTTCGGTAAAGTCACGTAGAATGGAAGTAAAAAATAATAAAAATAAAACATAATAAAACAATTCTCACGACGTTTCGGCCACAACGCAAGCAGCCGTCCTCAGGTGAAAACCAGGTCTGTCGAGGCGACAGCGTCTGAAATTCATGGTGTCATTACGCAATGTTTCACTACACACATATACAGCAATTCCTTTGTTCCCCATGTGGAGTTAGGGTTGCCACGTGACCGGGTTTGACCTGGACAGTCGATGCATTGAGTCTGTGGCCCGGGTGGCAGGTATTGATTTGCACAAGATCTGTACCGGTGTTACGTTGAACCTCATAGCAGTGGTAGATTTGAAGTTTCGTGACTGCAAGGATTCATATTCTTAGGTTTTTCGGTAAAGTCACGTAGGTAAAATTTTTAATTACTTTATTAATTTTAATTTTTTACCTACGTGACTTTACCGAAAAAACCTAAGAATATTCATAGCAGTGGTTTACTGCACGGGTTTGATAACAACCTGGTGCTGATTCCATCGACCGTGGAAGTGCATTGTCCAGGGTGGTCCAGATATCGTGGCTTTATTTATTTTCTAAAACGTTACATTTTTGCATACAAATTGGTGCAAAATTGAAATAATAAGCAAAAGGGGAAAAAAATTTCGAGGTTAATTTATTTTGGGGGGGGGGGGGTGTCACAATACATGTAGACCACTCTGTAAATTCACATTATCGTGAGTACGGCTGAATGGATCAACGTTGGGTTTGTTCGAACATAAGCCGAACTTATTAGAGACAGTACATAAACCTACTCTCGGAGGAATGTATCCCCCCCCCCGAAACACATGCTCGATTTTCCTTAACAAAATAAATGATGAACTACTATTTTCATCATAGATCATCTTGACAAGTCACGTTGCCACAACCATGGTACAAAACAAAACAGATCTTCAGTGTTGACCAAATGTCACGTCTGGGCAACGCTATGCGTGGCACGTTGTAGATTCCACTCCGCGCGACGACAATTGAATGATTTGAGGCGTTCAGGACTTTGGCGTTTCCCTACCGCAGACTCACGTGACCCAGAACCCTTTGAAGGCGCCGTGGCAGAACAAAAAAGGTAAACCGGCGAGTTTTGCCGTTCGTGTCGCCTCGGAGGGGGAGGGGTGAAGGGGACGAGGGAGGAAACAAGGGGAGGTGGGGGTGGAAAATAGGGGCACGAGAGGGGTGGGGAGAGGGGGAAACGAGGGGAGGGGAAAACGAGGGGAGGAGGGGAGACGAAGGGAGAGGGGGTCGCGGTGAGGGGTGAAGGGACGANGGGAGGAGGGAAACGAGAGGAGGTGGGACGAAGGGAGGAGGGCGAGGAGGGGGTGGGGTGGAGANGGGGGGTATCATCCTGTGGGCAGCTCGTTTGGCTTGCTGGGTGTGACAGTCCTACACTCCCCACCCAGCGTCTTCACTCCCAGATAAATCCCACTTAAAAGCGATCATATATTTAGAAGTGAATTAAATGCCGCGTGACAATTACGAGTGTATTTGGGGATAACACCGTGGTATCGTGGCCAAACAACCCCGCATGACAGCCACAGCGTGGCCTTCGTGCAGCCAGCAGTGGAGTGACGAACGGCTGAATGATACTCTCACGAATATCACTTTAATATTACTCGCGGTATTACGCGTTAACTACGTCACATGAAAAAAGATTGTGGTGCTTCAACCCACGATTCTCAATTAAGTAGAGTGACGATGCTACTGCAAGCGCCACCCCTTTTAGCATGATCTCTTCCAAAGTATCGTCGTCCTCGGCCATGATGTATCCATTCTAGATTTGAAGCTTTGACTTCAAGGATTCATACTCTTAGTTCTTTCGGTAAAGTCACGTAGGTAAAAAAATTAAATTAAAATGAATAAAAATAAAATAAAAATCACGACGTTTCGGACGCAACAAGCCTGTGACGGTCCCACCTGATGACGGAGACTTGTGTTGCCTCCGAACGTCGTGATTTTATTTTTATTCATTGTAATTAATTTTTTTTTACCTACGTGACTTTACCGAAAAACTAAGAGTATGATGTATCCGCTGCTGGATGAAGCCCTCACCATGTCTCTCTCTCTGTGGTCGCGTGGATTTTTCTCCGGGTCCTCTGGTGTTTTCCTCCATATTTTGGCTGATATAAAATGCCACGTGATAGGTCACATTGTTGAGCAATCATGTGGCCAGGTCGCTTGTGAAATTAATACAAATAGAACCGTCGCCATCTCTCACTGTCTCGCAATGCGGCCATCTACCGAGGCTCCTGTGCGCGGGAATGATCTCGCAGTTCCATCTCTTGCGGGTGACGAACCCGTGGTTTCACGTTCCCTTCTTCGGCTGTCACTCCCGTCACGAGTCGTATTCACCGACCATCATCCATCCCTTCTAACGATGCGCCTTGCACCTGGCTACTTTAATTCCTTTGACGGTCAAAACGATGTCTCTTTAAGGCTTTGCGTATGTCCCCCAACCCACGTGTCCCCTCCCTTTCTCTCGGTGCATTTCCAATCTTGCACCCCCTTTCTGCATGCCTCTGGTATGTGTACCGTACACTACTCAGAGGTGCCGCGTTGGTGAGATGTTAACTACCTCGCCTGGTATGCAGGAGGTCGTGGGTTCGATCCTGACCCTGACGCCTGCTCTATATTGAGAGTTTGAATGCCTCTCTCCCCGTGGTCACATGGATTTTTCTCTGGGTCCTCCCTTTTTTCCCCTCCGCATTTAGAATCAACATCACGCGTTTAGAGTATTTGGCTGCTATACATTTCTACACGATATGCTACTTTGTTGGAGCTACCATTTGTGGCCAGTTCGCTTCTGAAAAAAGAGCTGTCGGCTCAGCGAGCCTTACCTAGGGGGGGGGGGGGGGGAGTTAAAACAGGTTCAGCGTTTTGTTTGCTTCGTTATCATTGTCAGCGTCCGCGTGTCTATGACGAACATTGCCACAGCGGGGGCGTTCAAATTTAGCAATAACCCCGGGGCATTGACAACCGATTCCCGATTACGCCTTTTTGGGCGACGGTGATCTCTCGCGCACAGTCACACACTGACTCACTCACTCGTCCGAAAGTCCTCGCCGCCGCTGCCACCTCCGCGTGCAGTGACAGCGTGCAGTGGTGACGTTTGTGTGGGTTGCAGGGCAGGGCTCAAGCTGAAACCCCCCGGGCTCTTTCTCCGTGTAATGAATCGACTGTTGCTGGCTCTCTAGGGTTTGCGGTGGTTGAAGTTTGTCAGGCTGGTGGCGTGGGGCGGTTGTGTGTGTGCCGGTGATGGTTTGTTGTTGTGGGTGGTGGTGGCGGCGGTGGTTAGGGGGGACCGCGTGGCTGCAGGCTGTTAGGGAGTTAGGAGAGTTGCCACCTCTTGAGAGACAAAACATCCGGGACTAATCGCGGGAACGAGAAGAAAACTGTACTATCTCGCGATGTCGTGAGAGGGAGAGAACTATGTGGAGAGACAGAGACAGAAAGAGGCATTGTCTTTGAGCAGGAAATTTTCTGACGAAAACCCACGACTTTTAATGCCCTGGACGACGTGCAGCTTTATAAGGAGCTGTCTAAAAAACCGAGGACGATCCTGGAAAGCCAGAATACAATAATGAAAGTCATCGCCGTGAATAACAAAGTAAATCAACGGATGTATCTTTCCCTCAACTTTAAACAAACTTTTTTTTTACACATCCCATTGGCCACACGGCTTGCTGAGAGTCCATCATTTCAGCAACATTGGTTCAGCAAATCGGGAAAGCTAGGACGGGGTGGGGACACACGTCAACCCCCGCAACCCCCGTAGCGGTGAAGAAATGAGATATCGTGCCGTGTGATGCGAGTCTTGGATCATGACTCATGCACGCAACACGCAGAGGAGAGAGCGAGAGACGAAACACGGCTCTGTGGCACGAGGCCACCGGAATTGTCATCCCGTGGAGCTCGGTAGCGTTTTGTCTTTTAGAGACCAAGAACAGAAGAAAAACAGAAATCATAATTACTCTTTGGTTCTTTCGGTAAAGTTACGTAGGTAGAAAAAATAAAATAAAAAATACCTACCGACGTGACTTTACCAAAAGAACCAAAGAGTATGGATTCCTGCAGTAACGAAAGCTTCAAATCAAGATTAAATCATTATTAGTTCAACGTCAAACATTCTTGTGACATCTGCCAACAACAAAAAATATATATTGTTAATTGGCTCGAGAATAATTTGTCACAAGCAGTAATATTATGATTTCCTGTTGCAATGCACTTTGGTGATTTGTTGTACTCGTCATGTACTTGCATCCACGTTAGTTCACGCGATTGTTTTTATTTTGCCGTAGTTATCGTGACACATACATTATCAAGGGTGTGAAATGATAAAAAAAATGTCGACAGCAGTTTGTCTACATTGCTTAGCGATGCTGCCCTTTGAACCCGACCACCCGAGTTCGATTCCCGGCCATGGCTGACATCGGTCCTGCCGTCCACCACTCCCATTCACCAACACGTACTGACCAATGCGGTGAAGTATGGTCAAATAAACCCCCATGATCGACATGGCATGGGAGGGAGGCCTTCATCCACTGGTAGAGAATATCTGGAATGTATTAATTTTGATAAATAAAAGTAATTTTACATCACTTACATGATGAAAATGGCTTTTATACTATTGTCAGTATAACCATCGTAACTTTCATATGATTGAATTGTCACCAGGCAGCTCTCATCAGCATTGATGCTCTTGAGACGGGAGTGGAAATTCCACATGTCTGTGGTAGGAATCAGCATAATCCATGACAAAACTTCTGCAAACTTTTCTCCATATACTGTTAATCAGGAGGTACCTAAAAACGAAGCTAAACATTTTTAAAATTTTAGCAGGTAAGGCCCACTGACTATATTGCTCTTTTTCAGAAACGACCTGGCCACAAATGACAACTCAACGAAGTGGCTTATCATCGCGTGGACATTTATAGCAGCTGCCTAATACTCCAAACAGGGGTAGGCAACCAAAATAACAAGAGCCTTTTTGTTCGAATTCTGTATAAACTCAATATTTTAATGCACGCGAATACAAGACGGTGGTCCTTAATAGAAACGCGTCACGAAGTAGTCCTTAGAGTGCCGCATGCGGCTCTGGAGCCACAGGTTACCGATCCCCTGTTCCACGCGTGGCGTTCATTCTAAACGTGGAGGCAAAAACTGGAGGACCCGGAGAAAAATCCACGCAACCACAGAGAGACACTGCAAACTCCAAATATGCAGGCGTCAGGGTCGGGATTGAACCCACGACCTCTTGTATAGCAGCCGGGTGGTTAACGTCTCACCACTGTGGCGCATATCTGGATACCAACCCAGATGGATGATGTTGTTGTTGATTGGTTGAGTTGACAATAGATGAAGAAAAAGATATTTGGCTTAAACATAGCCCTCTAATATGATGATAATAAATCAGAATAAAAAATAATTGTCAATCAACTGCCGGACGAAGACCTCGCATGCCTTTCGGCCCACGACCTCCTGTATACCAGGTGAGGTAGTTCACATCTCGCCACCGCGGCGCCCGTCCACAGGTACTGGCTTTGTCGATGGGTGAGAACGACCTCACACCTAGAATCGTGTGGCCTGCCTCGGAATTAATTGAACGTTCATAATTTCAACTCTTATTCCCTGCCGCACAGTGTTGTGCTCTCTCGAACACAGAGAGAGCGAGAGATTGACTCAGAGGTGTGAGGAGGAACCACAGGCGGAAAGCAGCACCAGACGGTGAGTTGGCACCAACAAAGACCCAAGCTCTGTGGTCCTCGATATATTAAGGTGTTATCAGCCACTTAATGAGTGTACGTATGGGAGGAATCGGAGCACCTGGGAGAAAACTCACACGTGCGAGGGGCAACGCTCTATCCCATGCAGACGGAACAGGTCGAGTCCACGTTCTCCTGCTAAGCCCCGGGGTTATGGGAAGGGCGTTTCACGACATCTCTGCGTGCGATCCACCAACCTGGCCGCTGCCTCCACCGTGCTGGATTACAGGCAAAGTGCGGCATGTAGCCACCGCCGCCCGGCCTAAGTTAACCTGTTGTTTTCATGGCAACCGCGTAACCAGGGCAGACGGGCGGTTTCGCTCAAGGGCACGCACGCCAAAACCTTCCAAGAAAGCGGCATACCTGGAATGCCAGCGCGCAAAAAAATAGGATGCGGCCGGGCCGCTTTTTATTATCATTACACGCTTTTACTTAACTCACCCTGTCTGTTGTCGTATCCTCTAATAATCTTCTAACTCAATTTTTACCCACTTCCCAATGTGCTATCGACTGAAAACTTGGTATACTTATGTTATACTGATGACAAGACAATATTCTATCGTGAAAAAAATCAAAACAGTTTAAAGCATTCTTTTACATGCTTTTGATAACCTCACTCTGTTGTATCCTCAAAACTTGTAACTCAATTTTAACCCACTTCCCAATGTCGTATCGACTGCAAACTTGGTATACGTATGTCATACTGATGACAATACTATATTCTATCTTTAAAAAGAAAACAATTCAACATTTTTTATATGTTATGTTTCGCCTTTGGTCTAATTGTCCACGCTGGAGTCGTGGAGTTCTGCCATTACTAGTACGGTACATTTCATTAAAGCGTGTTTTTTTTAAAAGTAATTTTAAATATTATTATTTCTGAGGTAGTGAAATGTCGAAAGCGATGTTTTTTTGACTTAAAACTTTCGCGACTGCAGGAATTCATATTATTGGTTCTTTCTCTCCGCCTGATGAAGACCGCTTGTGTTGCGATCGAAACGTCGTGGTTTTTTGCTTTCATTATTTCCAATTTATTTTTAATTTACTATTTTCATTTTTTTTTTTGCTTTATTATTTTAAATGTATTACATTTATTTTTTACATCATTTTTTCCATCTACGTAACTTTACCTAAAGAACCAAGAATGTTATGTTTACGTGACAACCCTTACTAGTTGGCCGTGTCGGGTGTTGGCGTGTTTTAACGACACGTATTTACGCGTTCTAACCCAAAAAACCTTTATGGATTCTGATACAATAATAAACTGGACCTTCCCTGGACACCCTGGGAAGACGAAGAGTTGCTTAAGCGGAACTCTTTAAGAGCCGTTCTCTTCATTGCAAGGCCCGAGGGCCACTGGCACCTCTTTGTGGGGCCTTTAGTGCGGCCCAGACAATACACAATGTGGAAAGCACCCCTTCCAGGCGGTGTGGCGGTCCCCAACACAGGCGAAAGTGCCCCTCACCTCTGAACCTTAGTGAAGAACACGAGTCTAGTGCAACATTCCCCTCGTCGAGCCCTCCGCCACCTCGCCGGCCCAGCGGGGGAGCGAGCCGTTGGTAATCGGAACTTCACGTCGGATGGGGGTTGACTCAACCCATCATCCCTCCCTCCAAGGGTCGATAAAACAGACACCTTTTTGTCGGCCTAAGACGAAACAGGGGTCGTCTAATGGCTTAAGTCGACCCACTTCCGGCTTCCGCAATGTCGAACTCCCACAACAAAATGACACGGGATCTAAAATCCAAGTGAGCAGCAAATCGCCCTGGCGCCCGATTAAAAGCGGCGTCAAGTACGCGGGATTTGAACTTCGGATGTTCAAGGGCTCTGGTCCCGAAGTCCGAGAACCGCGATAGTCAAAACTCGACATATCGCGAGCGGCCTCCGCTGCCCCTCGCTGCGGGGTCACCCCCACAAACTCGGGTGCGCCTCAGGCAAGGCAGGCTCCCACCTCGGCCTCGCCCGCGTCTACCCCCTTTCCCGCGCCCGCCGCGTCTCCCTCACGTCATCGCTCGCACCTTTCTGCCGCAGCTCTGGTAGGGAGGCGGCGACGAGGCCGTGCCAGGCCGTGCGACCCACGCCGCACACGCGGTAGGGATGTCCCGTGGCCATGGCAAAACAGCGCCGCGGTCGCGGTACGAGGCCATTCGCGAGGGAAAAAATGGCCGCCTCCTGTCATGGGCGGGGCGACAACAAAGGCAAAGGCAAAGCACCCCCGTGTAGCCTCAGCAGACTGTTGGGGCAAGTGCTGCTGCGAGTAGCACCTACGAAGGTCGGTACGGTACACGAGGGGTGGGTGGTTGGTTAGCACCACGCCTGGCCGCCTTTGTCTCCCCAGTGCTGATGTTCACACACACCGCAAGAGGTCGTCAGTTGAGGCCGAGTCGACCTAGGGGAGGCCCAAGACCGGTTTCGGATAATCGTCACCGATGTTATTGGTCGTAAACGGGAAACGAAACTCGGGTCGCCGGGTTCATACAACAGTGCGGTAACCACTGCGCCACCGCTCCCCAAAATAAATGACAAAAAATAAAAACGTCACACACACACACAAGTGCGCACATCCACGCACAAACATATGACAATAACAAAGAACCACCGTATAACTGAGTCTGTAGCAAGTAGCAGAACTTATGAAGGCCGAACTGTGGCACACGAGAGGGTGGGTGCCCAACACCACTCCCTTTAACAACAGCAACAAAGACAAAGATCCCCTATAGCCTTAACAGACTGTTGGGGCAAGTGCTGTTAGCGAGGAGCAGCACCGATGAAGGCCAGGCACTTTGGCAAACGAGGGGGTGGGTGGCCAGCACCACGCTCGGCCGCCTTTAACAGAAACAGCAGCAATAACCGCTGCTCGCCACTAGGTGGGAGTGAAGTCAACACACATTCAGAATACAGGGACTCCCTCGACTTACCAACGAGTTGAAGTTCCTTGAGGTCTGTTCGTGACACCATTGGAACCTCCTTTGCCAATAACAAAATATGATAATTGTTTTTTTACCCTTTTATCTGGCAACAAAACTGACACTTTTTTACAAGGAGTCATGTTTGCATTGACTACAATACCTGCGGTTGGAATGCAAACAAAAACACAACTCTGATAATGTATGCACTGTCCTTGAAATTGATTGGTCCACACCCGAGACAGCTTTTCTTAGAGCCTAGTCTCACATGGTGCTGGACCAGATGACGCCAAAAGGCAAACATGACTCCTTGTAAAAAAAAAGGTGTCAGTTTTGTTGGCAGATAAAAGGGTAAAAAAACAATGTCTGTTCGTAAGTCCAGCTTTACTCCCGTCGATTCCAAACATGTTGTACGGCATGTACAATAAAATAGGGAATTACTTTAAACGATGTGTAATCTCCTGAAAATGTAAAAGCCACTGGTTATGCATGTTCTGCAGATGTAGATGCCACTGGTTCTTCATGTTCTGCAGGTGTAGATGCGACTGGTTCTTCATATTCTGCAGATATAGATGCACTGGTTCTTCATGTTCTGCAGATGTAGATACCACTGATTCTTCATGTTCTGTAGATGCCACTAGTTCTTCACGTTCTGCAGATGTAGATGCCACTGATTCTTCATGTTCTGTAGATGCCACTAGTTCTTCACGTTCTGCAGATGTAGATACCACTGATTCTTCATGTTCTGTAGATGCCACTGGTTCTTCACGTTCTGCAGATGCCACTGATTCTTCATGTTCTGTAGATGCCACTGGTTCTTCACGTTCTGCAGATGTAGATGCCACTGATTCTTCATGTTCTGTAGATGCCACTGGTTCTTCACGTTCTGCAGATGCAGATGCCACTGATTCTTCATGTTCTGTAGATGCCACTGGTTCTTCACGTTCTTCAGATGCAGATGCAACTGATTCTTCATGTTCTGCAAATGTAGATGCCACTGGTCCTTCACGTTCTGCAAATGTAGATGCCACTGATTCTTCATGTTCTGCAAATGTAGAAGCCACTGGTCGTTCACGTTCTGCAGATGTAGACGCCACTGATTATTCTTGTTCTGCAGATGTAGATGCCACCACCGCCATCTATAGCACGGCAGTTGAACTTACGACTCTTGGTACGAACAGGCAACTGGACATACGGACAGGTTTGTTCGTATCTCTGAAAGTTACTAAGTCGAATGTTCATAAGAAAAGCCCCTGTATCTATTTATTTATACTGGAGGAATCCGATTAACCATAACGCTCTTTTTCACAGATGTCCAATAGGGGCACGAGGGTCAGAACTTTAAAACACAAACTTGTTTTTTTGCCAAGCTAGGTGCATTTTGAGGCCACGTTAAGTATGGGAGGATCTTGTTGCTGGCAGGTCACGGGACAGGCCCAGGTATCATGGGTTGACTAAGATGGCTGACCGATGCACCGGCTGTGCTCCCTTACTGTCAATTGCCTACGTTTTATCCGCCTGGCGCCCCGCTCGTTTGTTGTGAGCGTCACTCCTCCGCCCTCTGTTGTGGCTGGAGGGCGACTGCCTCCAACTGCCCAGTAGCGTCCTTCACGAGCCTCCTTCACAGAGGCCGATCTTGACACCGCTGGTAACAGTCATCGTCAATTCCACTCAGATCGATTATTATCTGATCTTCACGGTGATGAGATCTCTCCCTTAAGCATGATAAAAAGTAGGTCATGCTTTCCCACCTGATGACGGACGCTTGTGTTGCGCCCGAAACGTCGTGATTTAATTTAGTTGTTTTCCTTTATTTAATTATTATTTTTACCTACGTGACTTTATCGAAAAAAACAAAGAGTATGAATCCTTGCAGTCACGAAAGCTTCAAATCTAGAATCCCCCGTATAGCCTGAACAGACTGTGGGCAAGTACTGTGAGCGAGTATCACCTATGAACGCCGACATGGTACACGAGGTGGGTGGCCAGCAACACGCCCGACCGCCTTTGTCTCCCAGTGGCGATGTTTACACACTGTACCAGGTACTCATTTGAGGCCGAGTCGATCTAAGGGAGGAGGCCCAGGACCGGTTCAGATAATCATCGCCGATGTTGGCCGTGAGCGTGAATCAAACTCGGGTCGCTGGGTTCATAGGGCAGCGCGCGAACCGCTGCACGACCGAGGATTACATAATCGTCACCATCGCGCAAACCACGCCAGCAAATTCAAACACGTGAGGTTGATGCAAAAAGAGGAAGTAAAAAAGAACTCTCCGGTCAGTGTGTGCAGAAGAGAACCGCGTAGCAGAAGAATCAATGGCCGATCAGAATAGAATACCATCTACATCTGCAGAACAAGAAGAATCAGTGGCGTCTACATCTGCAGAACGTGAAGAACCAGTGGCATCTACATTTGCAGAACAAAGAATCAGTGGCATCTACATCTGCAGAACTTGAACCAGTGGCATCTACATCTACAGAACGTGAAGAACCAGTTGCATCTACATCTACAGAACGTGAAGAACCAGTGGCATCTACATCTACAGAACGTGAAGAACCAGTGGCATCTACATCTGCAGAAAGTTAAGAACCAGTGACATCTACATCTGCAGAACATGAAGAACCAGTGGCTTCTACATCTACAGATTACACATCGTTTAAAGTAATTCCCCATGTTTATTGTACATGCCGTACAACATGTTTGGAATCGACGGGAGAAAAGTTGGACTTACGAACAGACCTCAAGGAACTTCAACTCGTTTGTAAGTCGAGGGAGTCCCTGTATTCTGAATGTGTTGACTTCACCGCCACCTAGTGGCGAGCAGCGGTTATTGCTGCCGTTTCTGGTAAAGGCGGCCGGCGTGGTGTTAGCCACCCACCCCCTCGTGTGCTGTTCCGGCATTCATAGGTGCTCGCAAACAGCACTTGCCTCAATAATCTGTTCAGGCGATGCTGGCGGATCTGTCTTTAATGATGACATGGGGGGTGGGGCAGTGGTGCAGCCGTTGACGCCCTGCGCTACGAACCCGGCGTCCCGAAGTTCGATTCCTCAGGCCACTAACACAGGTGCCGTCATCTAAACAGTCAGTCATGTGCCTCTGCTAGGGACCGTCCATAAATGACGTCACGCGATTTTGGACGATTTTTGATCCCCCCCTTCGTCACAAAAAGTCAGACCCCCCTCGAATATGACGTCACAAAGCTATGCCCCCCCCCAAAAAAAAACCATGCCTCAAATCGATTTAAACTATTGTCATTGTAGTGCGTATTTAATGTAGCGTTGCACTGATGTAGAAGAAAACATTTATTAAAAAGTAAATTTAATTAAGTAGAACGTGTCTATATTTATTTAAAGTTGCGTATTTGTATGTGACGTCACATTTTTCACCCCCCCCCCGTCACACATCGTCACAAATATCTGACCCCCCCCCCCTAGGTGCGTGACGTCATTTATGGCCGGCCCCTAGGTGCCTGGTGGCTAATAACCCACCAGCACTGTGGAAGAGAGTTGTTGGATCTTCCTGCATAAATGTTGTGAAGCTCCCTTCCCGTGGGGTTGAGGGCTTGCCAGGCAATGAGTACAGCAAGTGGAGTAATTGCCACCTGTTTTCATCTGTACGGGATATTAATTATTATTTAATTTTACCAGTTAAGGCCAACTGAGCTACTGTAATAGCTTTTTCAGAAGCAACCTCGCTAACACAAGTTATAATAGCTCAACCGAGTGGTTTATCATGTTCAACTTTTTAGCAGCCAAATACTCTTTCTAAATGTGGAGGGGAAAACCGGGAGGACCCAGAGATAAATCCACGGTACCATGGGGGGGGGGGGCACAGACTCCACAAACTCCAAATATACAATGGGCATCAGGCTCGGGATGGAACTCACGACCTCCTCCATACCAGGCGAGGAAGTTAACATCTTTGCCACTACGGCGCCCATTTCGTGTTGATCCCTTGCACATGCGGGTTTTCTCAGGGTGCTCCGATTTCCTTGTTTGTATAAACTCACTGGCTGAAAAGATCTTAAAATAAGAACCCCAACGTAGCAGGACCCTGTTGAAAAAAAAACTGGGAAACAAGTATAACCCGTAAAAACAAAGTTTTTCACTATAAATCCTTTATATGCGTGGCGGCTAGAGTCCTCTCGTCCTCTGGCTTGAGATGGCTGCCACCTATGGGTCAGATGATTGCATTGCACCATTAAGCAATTGGTAATAAATAATATTTTTGTCCTAAAAAGTGTAAAATTTTGGGAAAAATTTTTCACGAACATTGTCACGCACAACGAGTCTGTGTGGAAAATGTCAGCTCGATTGGATCACGGGAAGTGGGTTAAAGAACGACCGAAAGATTTGCACGGTCGTAAGCAAGCAAGCGAACTTAATATAAAGGATTTAAAAAGGTCGACTGAGCCTAAAATGAGCACATGGGGTGGAGTGTGTAAACATCCCCGCACGAGAGACAAAGTCTGTTGAAGGCTATAGCGGCAGAGCTGTTCGATCTCAAGGGATTCTCCAAGTGCGGAGCATTTTAATTAAGAACTCGAACATTTGAGATTAACGCAAATCATATTTACATCATCACCGTTACATTCTTGAAACCAGACGGCGCAACCGAGGCACGACAATCATCACTCTCACTCCACGTTCCCACCGTGACCACGGACTACGACAGGTCGTCCCGTCGCAGAGCGCAGCTGCAGGGTCCAACCCTGGCAATCCACTGCTGGATGGCGGCCCCTCCACGCCAATCAGGCCGTGGAGGTCAACAAACCATACTTCACCATGCTGGTCAGAGCGGCTTGGTAGATGCGGTCAACGCGCACGTTGGGAGCACGGTTCAGGTATGATGCTGCACCGCCCTCTGCCGATCGCAATGAAGCCCCAGCAGCCTCCAGTGCCTGCTGCTGGGCACGGCGCTCGACCGATCAGAGCTCGACCCCCCTCGACACCCGTGACGCGGGACGAGGTGGGGTGGGCGGTGGTGGGGTGACAAGGTGGGGTGAGTGAGGTAGGGCTAGGAGCTGAGTTGACGAGCGTGGGGTGGGGTGGCGAGTGGGGCGCGGTGCGGTGATGTGAGGGGTTAACCGAGACACCGCATGCGCGCGCAAGACGCAAGCCGACAGCGACGACGGGATGAAGCCATCAGAACAGAACAGCGCAGGCCGGGACATCCGTACGTGCGAGTGGAGACTCCACGGACATCGCACCCGGATGCAGACAGCACTGGTGAATTACTACAGTGCCGATGAGTCCTAATGAGAACAAAACTGGTCCAAAGTTGCCTTCCACGGCACCACTGCCGGGGTCGCGGTCACATTCGCTCCAATTGGGTGAGTGAATGAGTGGGTGACTGGATAGATGTGTGGGTGAGTGAATGAGGGGTAAGGTGAGTGGGTGAATGGGTGGTTGAGTGGGTGAATGAGTGAGTAAACAGATGGGTGAGTGACTGGACGAGTGAATGAGCGGGTGAGTGACTGGGTGAGTGCGTGAGCAGGTGAATGGGTGAGCGACTGTGTGAGCAAGTGGGTGCGTTGCCGTCTCCTGCGGTAGACCGGTGGTGGAACGCGGTGTGGTTGAGACAAAACAGTCGGCGTTCTTTGCAGAGCGAGTCCGCAGGGTGGAGTTCGGCCCACGGGAACAGTAACCAAAGTAGTAGTAGTTGCCATTGAAGACGGCCGGTTGGCGAGCGAGTGACAGTGTTGGGGGGGGGGTCGATCGGCGAGCGCTAGATAATCCCTCCAGCGCTACTGCTGCTCTCCGCGGGGTACGACCCGGGGCAGTGTGGCGATGAACCGGGGAGCACTCCACCCCAGATGAGGCCCCAGACGCGACGACGGTGAGAGCGCAAACAACCAGACAACGGCTGCGCGAATTTCCAAGCGATGCCGCTGCGGGGCGACACGACGAGCTGTGCGAAACTCGGTCTCGACACGGCAACCGCTAGGTACGTGTTGCACAGTTTGCGTCGCCTGTAGTCGTCTGGCAACAGAGTTGCTTGAAGTTGCTCGGTTGGAGGCCGCTGGGGTTGCTTGTGCTGCGCAGCGGTTAAAGTTGCTATGCCGTTGAATCACTTGCAAGCTCAAAGTGGATCCGTTGAGTCTATAAGTTGCCGAGTGTTGCTCCTAAGCCGACGTATAAACGAGCCGACGATAAAGCACGAGTTGGAGTGTCACAGCTGGATGTTTAAACGTTGCCCTGTTGACGTTAGTCCGAGTTGCACGGTTGGTTGCAGTAACTCAAGTTGACGTTGCTGTTGTCGCACCACTCCAAGCTGGGGGAGGGTCGTGGCGTCGGTTCATTTTGTGGAACCAGTTGAGGACAGGAGGCGTCATTGGCAAGTGACCTGGGGTCGCTTACAAATGCTCAACCAAAGTTACTTTAGTTGGATCTAACAAAGTTCAGGTTTCTCTGCTGCATCTTTGTAGTTGCATCGCGAAAGTTGGTTGTTTGCTGTAGTTGCCTGTGGTTGAAATCGCTGGGTTCATAAGTCAATAGAAGTTGCTCTGTTGCAGACTTGGCGTTCTGAACGTAACGTCGCGAGCGTGTGACGGTGTGTTTCTATGTGCTAATCTGTGCATACACGTGTCCATGTGTGTACATGTGAATACGGGAGAGGAGGATGTGGCGCTGAGTGGACTTGCCAGTGACCAGTACCAGCGGTGTCTAGATCGGTATCTGTGGAAAGGGCTCATGAGGGATGCGACTGGGCAGTTGGAGGCAGTCATCCTCCAGCAACAACGGAGGGCGGAGGAGCAACACTCACAACAACGAGCGGAACACCGGGCAGCTAAAATGCAGATAGTTGGCACACTGGGCAGCACAACTGGTGCATCTACCCGTCATCTCAGTCAGTCAACCCATGACACCTGGGTCTGTCTTGTGACCGCCTGCCAGCGAGCCTTTGACATTTCACGTGGCCTCAAGCTGCACCTAGTCTGGCACAATCGCCACGGTGATGTCACCGCCATTTAGTGGCGAACGGAGACTGTTGTGTGTGTGTACATGTCTTGTGTGTGCACGTGTGGCTGTGTGTGCGTGTGTGCGTGTACATGTGTCAGACAGGCAGCGTTTTGCTGACTGTGCGTTTAACTGCGGAGGAGAAGAGACTTGTGAAGAACTGCAGTCCAGCCTGGCCCCCAGGAATGTAACTTATCAGATACCTGCGAACAACAGAGAGCAGGTCACGCCTCTGGTTAGCGAGCGCCTATTAACGATAGAGGGGTGCAGTAGCTGACGCATTGCGCTACGCTCCGACCACAGCGAATACTCAAGACTCTCAGACTCAGGCTCTTATCTCAGCTGGCAAGGCCCCATTGAGCGAAGCAGCTCAGTTACAAGGACGACCACAGGACAATGCCATTGGCAGTGATGGCAGTTGCAGGACATCGCAGTTACATAGAGACCCATAGAGTTACATAGAGACCCATAGAGTTACATAGAGACCCATAGAGTTGCGCAGATATCCACCGAGTTACATCGATACCTATAGACTTATAGATATACCAATAGTTACATAGAGATCCATAGCTACACTGAGATCCACAGTTACACAGATCAACATAGAGTTACATAGAGATCCACAGTTACACAGATCAACAGAGTTACATAGAGATCCATAGAGTTACACTGAGATCCACAAGAGTTACAGAGACTCAGAGATCACAGCCCGAAGACGTTGGCAGTGGCAGAAGCCACAGGACACCGTAAGGTGAAGGGAACGTGCCAACTCACAAGCAGCAAAGACGACAACACCAGCAGCAAGTTATTTACACGAAACCCACACTAGGACCGCAGGCAGGCTGAACGACAATCAACGCCTGCATACAAACCAACAGAGCAGTGTCGACAACTCCTGTCGCAGACGTTCACGGTCAACCAAAACTGAGCCCACAGCCCTCGGGTGCACCGGAGCCTGGCCACAGCGTCTCACAATGACAGCGGCAGCAGGCGAGTGCCCCTGAGGAGGCGGCGTTGGCACGCGCGGTGCGTGACGGCGAGTTTGATGGCCAGATCACTTCTGAAAGAGCCATATAGCTCAGTGGGCCTTACCACTACAGGCAGCCACGTGCAGCGTAACTACCACCACCGCCACTGACAGCCAGAAGCAACCCAAGGCTCTACCACCGCTCGGTATGGAGGCGTCCACCGGTCTGCAGCTCCATCAATCACAGAGGCGCCCAAGTTCCGTCACGAGGGCAACTTGACAGTGGTGAGCGGGTTGCGGCGACTGCATCGGCAAATACATCGGCGAGCGCCTATTAAGGCCAGCGCTCCGAACAGCAAGGAGCAGTGAGGTCCCGTTGCCACCCCCCCACCCCCCGGCCAGCACTCGTCTCCCCCGCAGCGGCGACGTTTTATATACGCGACACATCGGGCGCTCGTTTAAGGACAAGTCGACCTAGGAGAGGGCCCAGACCAAACCTACTCCCCCCGCCCCGGAGCCTTACCAGAGCAGGGCGACCATCTGCACAATGGCTCCCACAGAGGTCAGCAGCGTACTCTGCATCTGCAGACACCATGGCCAGACAGACGCAGAGACAGGCGATTAGACAGACAATTAGACACAAAGACAGGCAAATAGACAATTAGACACAAAGACAAAGAATTTGACACGAGAGCAAATTTGACACAAGAGACAGGCAGACAAATATGAACGATGTTGAATATGAAATCTTCACCCCTCCCCCAATGCAGGACCGCTGACAAGTAAAACTGGAAACAAACACATCACAAGATTTTTTAATAGGATCTGAGTCCCGATTTGCGAGAGGTCACCAGGTCCGCCAGGGATGCGGATCAATGGCCATTCACTGGGTACGGGCAGGCTGCCATGGTGAGCAATATGGAACAAAACTGGGCTGTTCCTAGGCTGTTCCTGGACCGTTCTTGTGGTGTTCCTGGCCTGCTCTTGGGCTGTTCCTGGGATATTATTAGTATGTTCCTGGTCTATTCCTGGGCTGTTCCTCGTCTGTTCCTGGGCTTCTCCTAGGCCATCGAGCCAGTTCCCAGCAACTGCATAAAAGTAGCAAGAACAGAGGACCTCTGTGTAGTACTCAAGACTCTCCTCCTGTGTACGACTGGGGCTCCGGATACCAAACTATGGAGGTGGTGGGGTACGGGTGGGCGTGTTACGGGCAGGTGGTGGCGCATAGGTTGGGTTGGGTGGATGGGTTGGGTTGGGTGGGCAGATTTATGAGTGGACAGATGAGTGACTTATTGGGTAGGTGGGTAGGTGGATAGATGGATGAGTGAGTGGGTAGGTGGATGCGTGATTGAGTGGGTGGGTGGATGAGTGAGTGGGTGAGTAGTTGGGTGAGTGAATGAGTGGGTGGGTGAGTGTGCAAAGCTGCCATTCAACTCTCAGACAAAGCCAAATCAGATCTGAATCTCCAATGGTTGCTCTTCATTGGCTGTACGCAAGAAGATGACCCCGTGTGTTACATCGCGTAATTGTGTCAGTGTAACCTGATGTGTCACATCGTGTCTGTGTCAGCGAACTCTGCGTGCACGGTGCAACTCGGAGAATGTGGAGCTGAAGCCATACTGTAATGCGATGGCCTCAATGTGCACCTAGCCTGACACAAGCCCTGTGTTGACGTCACCATCACTTCGTGGAGAATGGTGGCTGTTGTATCAGTGTGCGCTCACTGCGTGCGTCACTGTGGGGAGTGGTACTGTCGCGGTTAGCGTGCTGTGCTACGAAGCCGGTGACCCGAGTTTGATTCCCGCTTACGGCCAACACCAGTGACAATTATCTGAACCAATCTTGGGCCTCCCCGAGGTCGACTCAGCCTCAAATGAGTACCTAGTGCGGTGTGCAAACATCGCCACTGGGGAAACAAATGCTGCCGGGCGTGGTGCTGGCCACCCACCGCCTCGTGTGCCGTGTTGACCTTCATAGGTGCTCGCTAACACCACTTGCCCCAACAGTGCTACAGGCTATAAGGGGGATCTTTGTCTTTGTGTGTCGTTCCTGCACGTGTGTCATCTTTGTGTCACTATTTCTAGGGGTGTGTGTAATTGTGTATGTCACTGCGTGTCACTGTGTACAAGTCACTGTATTTCCATGTGCGTCACTGCACATAACACTGCGCATGCCACTGCGCTTATCACTGCAACTTCACGTGCCAATGTGTGTACCACTGCGCGTGCCAATGCGTGTGCCAGCGCACCCAGAGTGCGAAGTAGAGGGTGAACACCATGGAGCCGAAGTAGGCGGCGGTGAACGGGAGGCGCTCGGAGGAGCAGAGGTGCCGCACGTGGCTCCAGGGCCCCACAGCAGTGAAAAGCTGCACAGTACAGACACGCGGCGAGTGCTGTTAGCGAGTGGCAGCGCACACGAAGGCCGCCTTCGTCTCCTCAGTTGTTATTGTTTAATACAAAGCACATTGGGTACTCATTTAGGGCTGAGTCGACCTAAGGGTGGCCCTGGAACATTTCATGTTGGTCCCACCACACACAACACCCCTCCATTCGCCACTAAGTGGCGGTGACGTCACCACGGCGCTTGTGCCAAGCCACGTGCACCCAGAGGCCACGTCAAGTGTCGAAGGCTCGCCAACAGGTCACAAGGACAGACCCAGGTGCCATGGGTTGACTGAGATGAATGGCAAATGCACCACCTGTGCCCCTACTGTGCCAACTTTCTGCAATTTATCCATCTGGCGCTCTGCTCGTTGTTGTGAGCATCGCTCCTCTGCCCTCCACTGTTGTTGTAGGGCGACTGACTAGCCCAGGCATGTCCAAAGTCCGGCCCGCGGGCCAATCACGGCCCGCGGTCAGATTTCATACGGCCCGCAGCTTCGGTTATGTGTTATTTACGGCTCGCTAGCTCTGTCAGAATAAATAATTCCTCCTTTCGCCACACGGTGGCAGCACCATTCTAGTGCTCTCTGGCTCTGCATCCATGCCGCGAACCCTTCTCGAATAATTTCTGCCATGGCGACTGCAAAAAAAAAAGTTGACAGTGCGGGCCGCCGCTTTAATGGCAGCTGGACAAAAGCAGGTTTCCAGAAATGCGGTCATTGGTTAAGAAAATGCTGAGCTTATTCGGCTCCACATATTTGTGTGAGCAAACATTCTCAGTCATGAACTTAAACAAGAACCGATTGAGGTCAAGGATGAGTGACTCCCACTTGCGTGGCATTTTCGCATCTCAACCACTGCCCTCAAGCCAGACCTGGTCTCTTTCTGAAATCTAGATCTCAGTATCACCCTCTCATTAGTGTCAGCAAGTTATCTGTTCCTTGATCAATCTGAAATTGAGTGTTTTGAACGGTAACATTTAATATTAACAGTGAAAAGCCTAATGCACTTGGACTTATGGCACTTGTTTGATTAAACTCTTGAATATGATTTGGTTATAACTGTTGATGTTATGTACCTGTAGATGTGACACAAACTATTGCTTTCTGAAAGATCTTGTAAAAGACAAATTCACTTGTTATAAGTTTAATAACAGACCACTTTGCATTACTTATAACTCCTGTTTAAAATGTTCATATTTAACTCACGGAAATTTAAGGTATTCTATACAGTTTGTTCAATGTTACCTGACTGAATGAAAGGCAGAATTGTGTTTTAGAGTTGTTCACGTCTGCCTGAGTGGCTTATATTTGGTTACATTGTCATTTGAAAAATAAAGGTAATTGTGACAAATTTTTATAACAGTGTGTATTTTCACGTAACTTTTGTGGTTAAAAAAATGTCAGAAGGAACTATTGGCCCCCGGGCATCTTCACTTCATCAAATTTGGCCCTCTTTGCAAAAAGTTTGGACACCCCTGGTCTAGCCTGTCACAGACTGATGGGGCAAGCGCCGTTTGCGAGCACCTATGAAGGCCGGCACAGTATACGAGGGGTGGATTGCCAATACACCACTCCCCGCCGCCTTTGTCTCCCCAGTGGCAATATTTACACACCACACCAAGTACAAATTTTTGGCTGAGTCCACCTAGGGAGGTCCAGGACCAGTGCAGATAATAATAGTCACTGATGTTGGGCGTGAGCGGGAATAAAACTCGGGTCGTCGGGTTCGTAGCGCAGCGCGCTCACCGCTACACTACACAAGCTCGTGTACACACACACACAACACCTGCTGATCACGAAGAGGCTGCCCATGGTGTAGAGGAGAGCAAACTTGCGTGCCTTCAGCAGCATGAAGGGGGCGTACATTGCTGCCTGCACGACAGAGACAAAGATCCCCCTTGTAGCCTTGACAGACTGTTGGGGCAAGTGCTGTTAGCGAGCAGCACCTACGAAGGCTGGCACGGCACATGGAGGAGGGGGGCTGGCCAACACCACACCCCAGCGCAGGTGCTTATTACACATCGCACCAGGTCCTCCTTTCGATCGAGAGGAGGCCAAGGGACCTGTACCGTGTCTCTCGAGTTTGATCCTTGCAAAATTTTTTTGTTTTCTTGGTTCTTTCGGTAAAGTCACGTAGAAGGGAAATAATAAAATAATAAAATAAAACATAATAAAATACAATTCTCACGACGTTTCGGCCACAACGCAAGCAGCCGTCCTCAGGTGAAGAACAGGGCTGTCGGAAAGACAGCGTCCGAATTATGTCTTTCCGACAGCCCTGTTCTTCACCTGAGGACGGCTGCTTGCGTTGTGGCCGAAACGTCGTGAGAATTATTTTATTTATTTTTATTATTTTTTATTTCCCTTCTACGTGATTTTACCGAAAGAACCAAGAAGATGAATCCCGCAGTCAAGAAAGCTTTCAATCGAAATTTCTGTTGTTGTTAGAACATCTTAACACCTGTTTTATTGCCAGAAAGAGTAAAACCTATTCCTATATCTCTCTAGCTTGTATGGTTTGTCGTACAATGTAATGTTTGTACAGACTCGTGGTACTGCTCTGTCTCTCCTCCGCACTGTCTGTCCGGCTCCGAGTCTCCTCACGACATTCGTCTGGTGGCTCAGCGGTGGAGCGAGCAGCTCGCAATCGAAAGGTCGCGAGTTCAAAACCTGGCTCGGGGGGGGTTGACTCAGCCCATCATCATCTCTCCCTCTGGGGTCAATAAAACGATGGCATCCACTTTGTGGTGATATCTACAGCGGTTGTCCTATGGATAGACTCAGCCCCGTCATGGGAATGTGGAGTTTCCACCGCTGGCTCAGGGCTGTAAAACGCGCACTCGTTGGCGTACGTAGTGCGGCCCGTACCCCAGCGCTGTGGAGGCACCAGCGAGGGTTGGTGGGTCACTGCGCACAGACGTTGTTGTGAAACTCCTTCCACCCATGGGCATGGAGGAGCACCCGTATAGCCTTGCTCGCCAGGAGAAGGCAGAACAGCAAGTGGACTCATATTCTTAGGTTTTTTCGGTAAAGTCACGTAGGTAAAAATTAATAAAAGTAAAATAAAAATAACTCTTGATACAGCAATCGTGCTGTGACGGTTCCACCTGAAGACGGAAGCTTGTGTTGCCCCGAAACGTCGTGATTTTTATTTTATTTTTATTTTATAAATTGTTTACCTACGTGACTTTACCGAAAAAACCTAAGAATATGAATCCTTGCAGTCACGAAAGCTTCAAATCTAAAAGCAAGTGGACTGATCTCCATCTGTACGGAGATGTGGATTGAACGTTGCCCCCTCCCCCCTACTCGCGCGAGGTGATGGGGTTTTCTCCTCCCACGTGAATAAGAAACGCTCATCATCAATGGGATCTTTAACAAATCAAAACCCAATGTAGCAGCATCACCCTCCTGACTGACCCAGTGTGGCTCTCCTGGATGAATAAGAGAATCAAACTATTTGTTTAAATTGGTTGTGAAAGGTGCCTTGGTGAGTGGTGATGAACCTGGAGGGCCTCACCAGGGAGAAGCAGAAGATGCCCATCGCAATGAAGCCCACAAAGCCGACGATCCTCTGCTTCTTGGACTGGGAATTGAGAGACAGACAGCCACACAGATATACACACAGATAGACAGCCTCACAGATAGATACACAGATATACACACAGATAGACAGCCTCACAGACAGACAGTCACACAGCTATACACACAGATAGACAGCCTCACAGATAGACACACAGACAGTCACACAGATACACACACAGACAGCCTCACAGATAGACACACAGACAGACAGCCACACAGACATACACACAGACAGACAGATATACACACAGATATACACACAGACAGACAGACACACAGATAGACACACAGAAGACAGCCTCACAGATNCACACACAGACAGCCACACAGATATACACACAGACAGCCTCACAGATACACACACAGACAGTCACACAGATATACACACAGATAGACAGCCTCACAGATACACACACAGACAGACACACAGATAACACACAGACAGCCTCACAGATATACACACAGGCACACAGCCACACAGCCACACAGACACACAGACAGCCACACAGACAGACACACAGACAGACAGACACACAGACAGCCTCACAGACATACACACACACAGACATACACACACACAGATCACACAGATATACACACAAACAGCCACACAGATACACACACAGACAGCCACACAGATACACACAGACAGCCTCACAGATATACACACAGACAGCCACAAAGATATACACACAGACAGCCTACAGATAGACACACAGACAGCACACAACACACAGACAGCCACACGTAGCCACACATATATATACACAGACAGACAGCCTCACAGATACACACAGACAGACAGCCACACAGACAAACACACAGACAGCCACACAGATAGACAGACAGACACACAGACAGACACACAGACACACAGACACACAGTATATACACAGACAGCCACACAGACAGACAGCCTCACAGATATACACACAGACAGCCACACAGATATACACACAGCCACACAGTAGACACACAGACAGCCACACAGTATACACACAGACGACATCCACACAGATATACACACAGACAACCTTACAGATAGACAACAGACACTCACAGATAGACACACAGACAGACAGCCACACAGATATCACAGACAGACAGCCACACAGATATACACACAGACAGACAGCCTCACAGATATACACAGACAGCCTCACAGATAGACACACAGACAGCCTCACAGATAGACACACAGACAGACAGACAGACACAGATATACACAGACAGCCACACATACACACAGACAGACACACAGATACACACACAGACAGACAGCCACACAGATATACACACAGACAGCCACACAGATATACACACAGACAGAACACAGATATACACACAGACAGCCACAGAGATATACACACAGACAGCCACACAGATACACACACAGACAGACAGCCTCACAGATACACACACAGACAGACAGGCACACAGATATACACACAAACAGACAGACACACAGACAGACAGTCACACAGATAGACACACAGACAGTCACACAGATATACACACAGACAGCCTCACAGATAAACACACAGACAGACACACAGATAGACACACAGACAGACAGCACACAGATAGACAGCCACACAGACAGACAGCCTCACAGATAGACACACAGACAAACAGCCTCACAGATACACACAGACAGACAGCCACACAGATATACACACAGACAGCCACCGAGACATACACACAGACAGACAGCCACACAGATATACACACAGACAGCCACACAGATATACACACAGACAGCCACACAGATACACACACAGACAGCCTCACAGATAGACACACAGACAAACACACAGACAGACACACAGACACACAGCCACACAGATATACACACAGACAGACAGCCTCACAGATATACACAGACAGCCACACAGATATACACACAGACAAACAGCATCACAGATAGACACACAGACAGACAGCCACACAGATATACACACAGACAGCCACACAGATATACACACAGACAACCACACAGATAGACACAGACAGCCTCACAGATATACACACAGACAGACACACAGATATACACACAGACAGCCACACAGATATACACAGACAGCCTCACAGATAGACACACAGACAGCCTCACTGATAGACACACAGACAGACACACAGACAGACAGCCTCACAGATATACACACAGACAGCCACAGAGATATACACACAGACAGCCACACAGATACACAGACAGCTACACAGATATACACAGACAGCCACACAGATACACACAGACAGCCTCACAGATAGACACACAGACAGACTCACAGACAGACACACAGACAGCCACACAGACAGCCACACAGATATACACACAGACAGCCTCACAGAAGATAGACACACAGACAACCTCACAGATAGACAAGATAAAGATCCCGTATAGCCTTAACAGACTGTTGGGCAAGTGCTGTTAGCAAGTACCTATGAAGGCCGGAACGGCACACGAGGGGTGGTGGCCATTACCACGCCCGGCCACCTTTGTCTCCCAGTGGCGATGTTTTACACACCGCGCCAGGTACTCATTTGAGACTGAGTCGACCTAGGGAAGGCCCGGTTCAGATAATTGTTACCGGTGTTGGCCGTGAGGTGGAGTTGGTGGAGTTGTGACAAGGTTGAGTCGAAGGTGGAGTTGTTGTGAGAAGGTGGAGTTGTTGTAAGGTGGAGTGGAAGGTGGAGTTGTTGTGAGAAGGTGGAGTGGAAGGTGGAGTCGAAGTGGAGTTGTTGTGAGAAGGTGGAGTGGAAGGTGGAGTTGTTGTGAGAAGGTGAAGTTGTTGTGAGAAGGTGGAGTGGAAGGTGGAGTCGAAGATGGAGTTGTTGTGAGAAGGTGGAGTGGAAGGTGGAGTTGTTGTGAGGTGGAGTGGAAGGTGGAGTCGAAGGTGGAGTTGTTGTGAGGTGGAGTTGTGAGAAGGTGGAGTGGAGGTGAGAAGATGGAGTTGTTGTGAGAAGGTGGAGTGGAAGGTGGAGTGGTTGCGAGAAAGTGGAGTTGTTGTGAGAAGTGGAGTTGTTGTGAGGTGGAGTCGAAGGTGGAGTTGTCGTGAGAAGGTGGAGTGATCACCAGGCTGGGAATGATTCCGTCTCCCCGCGACGGAGGCGCCGTCTCCTCCGCCCTGGCCCAAGGCAGCAGGCCTCGGCCAGGCCAGGCCCAGGCGGAGGCCTGCGGCTGCCCCCGCCCGGAGCCGGCCGCTGCTGCTTGCGAGGAGGCCCCGGGCCCGGGCGAGGAGGAGGATGAAAGCAGCAGGTACTCCTGCAGGTCTCGACTCAACTCCGCCATGGGACTCGCTCCACGTCTCCTACCACCAACACGTCTGTGCCAGGCTAGGTGCACCCCGTCAGTCAGCCACGTCTCCACCACCAATCATACAAACCGCGTACGCGCGATTCAGGAAGTGTCGATTACGATCGAATCGATTCTTCGATACAGCGCGTGTTGTAGACGGAAGGGGATCGTCGATTCCAACTGTGGTGGCTTGAATCTCGGAATCGATTCGGGTCTGAACTTTCCTTACGGATGGAATCGTTGAAGCACTGCCGTCAATGCGACGCTAATTCGCATGTTGAGGCTCATTTGAGGAACAACATGGCACGCGGCCCTACTAGGTTCGCCTAATCGAGACGAACTGGACAATCGTCGCTGCTGGCGGGGAGCTTTGTATTCTCATCGGATTCCTCCAGTCGCAATAAAGATCAGATTCTGACAAACAACGCGTCGAGATTTCCAAGAACAACGATCCGACAAACTCACGAATCGCCGAGGGTAATGTTCCACTCGTCGATGCGTCGCCCCACTGCAAACCTGGCGGCCATCTTACCTAGGGGAAGAGGAGTGCAATAACGACCATCTTACCTGGGTGTGGGTGGTCAATGTGAACCTGGCCACCATCTTACCTGGGTGTGGGTGGGGGGTCAATGTGAACCTGGCCACCATCTTACCTGGGTGCGGGTGGGGGGGTCAATGTGAACCTGGCCACCATCTTACCTGGTGTGGGTGGGGGGTCAATGTGAACCTGGCCACCATCTTACCTGGGTGGGGTGGGGGGGTCAATGTGAACCTGGCCACCATCTTACCTGGGTGCGGGGGGGGGGTCAATGTGAACCTGGCCACCATCTTACCTGGGTGTGGGTGGGTCAATGTGAACCTGGCCACCATCTTACCTGGGTGGGGTGGGGGGGGTCAATGTGAACCTGGCCACCATCTTACCTGGGTGTGGGTGGGGGGGTCAATGTGAACCTGGCCACCATCTTACCTGGGTGTGGGTNGGGGGGGGTCAATGTGAACCTGGCCACCATCTTACCTGGGTGTGGGTGGGGGGGGGGTCAATGTGAATGTGGCCACCATCTTACCTGGTGTGGGTGGGGGGTCAATGTGAACCTGGCCACCATCTTACCTGGGTGGGGGGGGGGTCAATGTGAACCTGGCCACCATCTTACCTGGTGGGGTGGGGGGGGGTCAATGTGAACCTGGCCACCATCTTACCTGGGTGTGGTGGGGGGGGTCAATGTGAACCTGGCCACCATCTTACCTGGGTGTGGGTGGGGGGGGGGGTCAATGTGAACCTGGCCACCATCTTACCTGGGTGTGGGTGGGGGGGGGGTCAATGTGAACCTGGCCACCATCTTACCTGGTGTGGTGGGGGGGGGGGGGTCAATGTGAACCTGGCCACCATCTTACCTGGTGTGGGTGGGTCAATGTGAACCTGGCCACCATCTTACCTGGGTGTGGGGGGGGGTCAATGTAAATGTGGCCACCATCTTACCTGGTGTGGGTGGGGGGTCAATGTGAACCTGGCCACCATCTTACCTGGGTGGGGGGGGGTCAATGTGAACCTGGCCACCATCTTACCTGGTGTGGTGGGGGGGGTCAATGTGAACCTGGCCACCATCTTACCTGGGTGGGGTGGGTCAATGTGAACCTGGCCACCATCTTACCTGGGTGTGGGTGGGGGGGGGGGTCAATGTGAACCTGGCCACCATCTTACCTGGGTGTGGGTGGGGGGGTCAATGTGAACCTGGCCACCATCTTACCTGGGTGTGGGTGGGGTTCAATGTGAACCTGGCCACCATCTTACCTGGTGTGGGTNGGGGGGGTTCAATGTGAACCTGGCCACCATCTTACCTGGGTGTGGGTNGGGGGGGTCAATGTGAACCTGGCCACCATCTTACCTGGGTGTGGGTGGGGGGGTTCAATGTGAACCTGGCCACCATCTTACCTAGGGAAGAGGAGTGCAATGGCGACCATCTTACCTGGGTGTGGGGGGGGGGGTCAATGTGAACGTGGCCACCATCTTACCTGGGGGGGGGGGGTCAATGGGCACCTGGCGACATCTTACCTGGGTGAGGGTCCAGAGTTCAATATGTGGCGGCAGGGGCTTTATATGTGATTCAGGTGGCTATATAACCTGGGGGGGNGATCAATATCAAGCAGGCGGACATCTTACTCGGGGCGGGGGTTGATTTCAATTGGACAACCGTGAATACGAGCTTTACAGGCATTAAGTCATAAACTCATCAGCTTTACAGAACAGATGTTAATGAACAGTAAGGAGGATGCAACGCAAAAAACTTCTTATCGTATGATCTTTCCCTTACCAGCAGGCACATGGCGATGCACACATCCACTATTAGCCACTATTACCCAAGGGGCCGTCCATAAATGACGTCACGCACCTAGGGGGGTGGGGGTTGAGAAATGTGACGTCACATCAAAATGCGCACCTTTAAATAAATATAGACGACACGTTCGAATGAATTCAATAGACTTTTTTTATAAATGTTTTCTCCTACATCAGAGTTCAGCGCCACATTAAATACGCACTACAATAACAATAGTTTAAGGCGATTTGAAGCATTTTTTATTTTGGAGGGGGGGGGAGCAGAGCTTTGTGACGTCATATTTCAGGGGGGGGTTTAACTTTTTGTGACGTTGTGTGACGAAGGGGAGGGGGTAAAAAAATCGTCCAAAATTTCGTGACGTCATTTATGGACGGCCCCAGGTAGAATACGACGTGACAATTGCGATGCGTTATGGAGAGGTTAAAGGTTAAACAACTCACGAGGATGGACACGAACGATATTTTCAGAAAGCGTACTGAAATAAACAAATCAACCACAATACTCAAAACGATATCCAGACCCGCAATGTAAACATCACCATGGCGACACAAACAGCACGAGACATGTGGCATAGCGCACACGCATAGCAGCCGGACACCCTCCTCGCAGGTTGGGCTGGGCTAGCGTGGCTGGGCTAGGCTCTGCTGGGCTAGCCTGGTGGGCTAGGCTCTGGTGGGCTAGCGTGGCTGGGCTAGGCTCCGGTGGGCTAGCTGGGCTGGGCTAGGCTCCGCTGGGCTAGCGTGGCTGGGCTAGGCTCGGTGGGCTAGCGTGGCTGGGCTAGGCTCCGCTGGGCTAGCGTGGCTGGGCTAGGCTCTGGTGGGCTAGCGTGGCTGGGCTAGGCTCCGCTGGGCTAGCGTGGCTGGGCTAGGCTCTGCTGTGCTTGCGTGGCTCGGGCTAGGCTCCGGTGGGCTAGCGTGGCTGGGCTAGGCTCTGGTGGGCTAGCGTGGCTGGGCTAGGCTCCGGTGGCTAGCGTGGCTGGGCTAGGCTCCGCTGGGCAAGCGTGGCTGGGCTAGGCTCTGGTGGGCTAGCATGGCTGGGCTAGCTCTGCTGGGCTAGTGTGGCTGGCTAGCTCCGCTGGGCTAGCGTGGCTCAGGCTAGCCTCTGGTGGGCTAGCGTGGCTGGGCTAGGCTCCGGTGGGCTAGCGTGGCTGGGCTAGCGTGGCTGGGCTAGGCTCTGGTGGGCTAGCGTGGCTGGGCTAGGCTCCGCTGGGCTAGCGTGGCTGGGCTAGGCTCTGCTGGGCTCGCGTGGCTGGGCTAGGCTCTGGTGGGCTAGCGTGGCTGGGCTAGGCTCCGCTGGCTAGCGTGGTTGGGCTAGGCTCCGCTGGGCTCGCATGGCTGGGCTAGGCTCCGGTGGGCTAGCGTGGCTGGGCTAGGCTCCGGTGGGCTAGCGTGGCTGGGCTAGGCTCTGGTGGGCTAGCGTGGCTGGGCTAGGCTCCGCTGGGCTAGCGTGGCTGGGCTAGGCTCTGGTGGGCTAGCGTGGCTGGGCTAGGCTCTGCTGGCTCGCGTGGCTGGGCTAGGCTCTGGTGGCTAGCGTGGCTGGGCTAGGCTCTGGTGGGCTAGCGTGGCTGGGCTAGGCTCTGCTGGGCTCGCGTGGCTGGGCTAGGCTCTGGTGGGCTCGCGTGGCTGGGCTAGGCTCTGGTGGGCTAGCGTGGCTGGGCTAGGCTCTGGTGGGCTCGCGTGGCTGGGCTAGGCTCCGCTGGGCTCGCGTGGCTGGGCTAGGCTCTGGTGGGCTAGCGTGGCTGGGCTAGGCTCTGGTGGGCTAGCGTGGCTGGGTTAGGCTCGGTGGGCTAGTGTGGCTCGGGATAGGCTCTGCTTGGCTCGCGTGGCTGGGCTAGGCTCTGGTGGGCTAGCGTGGCTGGGCTAGGCTCCGCTGGGCTAGCGTGGCTGGGCTAGGCTCTGCTGTGCTTGCGTGGCTCGGGCTAGGCTCTGGTGGGCTAGCGTGGCTGGGCTAGGCTCCGGTGGGCTAGCGTGGCTGGGCTAGGCTCCGCTNGGCAAGCGTGGCTGGGCTAGGCTCTGGTGGGCTAGCATGGCTGGGCTAGGCTCTGCTGGGCTAGTGTGGCTGGGCTAGCTCCGCTGGGCTAGCGTGGCTAGGCTAGCCTTGGTGGGCTAGCGTGGCTGGGCTAGGCTCCGGTGGGCTAGCGTGGCTGGGCTAGGCTCCGGTGGGCTAGCGTGGCTGGGCTAGGCTCCGGTGGGCTCGCGTGGCTGGGCTAGGCTCGGTGGGCTAGCGTGGCTGGGCTAGGCTCCGCTGGGCTCGCGTGGCTGGGCTAGGCTCTGGTGGGCTAGCGTGGCTGGGCTAGGCTCCGCTGGGCTCGCGTGGCTGGGCTAGGCTCCGCTGGCTCGCGTGGCTGGCTAGGCTCTGGTGGGCTAGCGTGGCTGGGCTAGGCTCTGGTGGGCTCGCGTGGCTGGGCTAGGCTCCGCTGGGCTNGCGTGGCTGGGCTAGGCTCGGTGGGCTAGCGTGGCTGGCTAGGCTCTGGTGGGCTAGCGTGGCTGGGTAGGCTCTGGTGGGCTAGTGTGGCTGGGATAGGCTCTGCTGGCTCGCGTGGCTGGGCTAGGCTCTGGTGGGCTAAGATCATCAGTGTGAGGGCTGCCACACGTTGAAACCATTGGGGTTTGACAGCACGATGTTGATGGGTGTTTTCACGCTTGTGTATTGTCGGGGTACCACACGTTAGAAACCGCACTAAAGGCCACCAGGGGCCGCAGGCCTCTGCAATAAAGAATCTGAGTTAGGGCCTCGGGTCTGGTGGGATAGTGCGATTAGCGGCGCTCGCCGTTCCACGGTCTGGCTTCTGGTACCGCCACAAACCTCCCGAGCGAGGTCAGAACGCATCGACTCCCTCCTGCAGGGATGTCACCATCCTGGCAAGATTTTTAGGTCGGGTGGGGGGGGGTAAAAAAACAGAATACGAATACGTCTCTCTTGTTTCGTGTCTCTCGGTGGTGTCCCACGTTCACCGACCCCATTTCGTCCGATTTCGTAAAAATTAGTTGAAGGCGACGGGTATCGTTTGCTCACACGGTGCCCAACGTTTGGAAAAGTTGCGGACGATCAGTTTGGCAAGCACGTCACCGCGTCGTGGGAACACATCCGCCCCACCGGGCCTATCAAATGACTTGGGTCAATGATTTGAACCTCGGTTGGCACCCCCCGTCAATTCTTCCTCGGCACACGCGACGCAATCGCGACCGTCGCTCGCTGGCACCGGCAAAAACCTCGTTCTTGCGACACGACGACGGAGCAATGGCGTCGACCTCCGGTGACGTCACTGCCTCGTGGCGTGGTCGCACGCGCCCAGAACCTTGGCCTGGTCCCCCTACGACTCACATCTCACATCCCCCCAACCCCCTCCCACCTGTCCGCCCACCCACCCACCCGCCCGTCAAACTCAAGTTTGGTTTCTCACTCAAGCCGACAAAGATTCGTGAGCGTGAACGTACACGATTTAATATCGGAACCAGCACAATCCGTGTAAAAGATCGATATGTATAAAACTAAAAACAACACAAGCATATAAAAGACGAACGTCAGATTCAAAGATATCCATGACCAGTGTCTCCACATTTGGTGAAGACTCAGGGCTATGAGTTGGCTGGGTAGATGGTAGTACAAGCACAGCATGTGGACACTTGAATCTACCGGTGCACATCTGTGAGTGTTATCTCCTTTGTATGTGTGCTGGGGTTTTCTCCGGGTTCTCCTGTGTCCTTCCACACAAGCCAGAACAGAACTGTCCAAAGATCTCAACGTAGCGAAACCCTCCTGGCAGAGAGTCTTGAACTCGGTGAGGCTTCTGTGGACAAACGACTATCGTCAAATTGCAGACGCTCGAATGACGTCACTTCAGTCATGTGTCTTTGCGTGTGTGTACGGGAGCGGTAGTGTAGCAGTTAGTGTGGTGTGCAAACATCACCATTAGGGAGACAAAGGCGGCCGGGCGTTTGTACTGGTCACCCACCACCTCATGTCCCGTCCCAGGTTTCATCGGTGCTTGCTAACAGGACTTTCCCCAACAGCCTGTTCCAGACGATACAGGGAATTTTGTCTTTGTGCGTGTTTGTGTACCTATGCGTGACAGTATTGCACTCCGAATCCGGCGACCTGAGTTCGATTCCCACTCCGGTTACCAACACCAGTGACGATTATCTGAACCAGGTCCTGCGCCTCCCCTATAGGGGGTCGACTGAGCCTCAAACCGGGGAGGGGGGGTACGTTGTCTTCTTTGGTGCGTCTATCTTTGTGCGTGTGTCTCGAGACTCGGCGAGGCGTTCCTGGGTGTACGATGATCGATACATTGGCAGGGCCAGTCTTACAGCCCCAACCAGATCGTTGAGTCTCTGGGTCCCTCTGGGTTCGCTTTCTCAGCCGGTGATCTCCTCCACCAAATGGCGACCCCTGGGTGGACGAGAGGACGCAGGGGGAGCAGGGACCCACAGGGGGAGGGGGAGGGGGTGTGGGGGGTGGGGTCAGGAGTTGTCCACTCATCTCTTCACAGCCCAACATCAACCGCCTCACACACGGAACCACACCAGGGTGGATTTTTGCCGGGCCACACCAGGGAGGGAAAGGCCACACCAGGGATGGGAGGCCACACAGGAAAGGGAGGCCACGACAGGGAGGGGAAGCCACACCAGGAAAGATGGAACACACCAGGGGGGTCTGGCCACACCAGAGAGTCAGACCACACCAGGGAGCTAGGCCACACCAGAGAGTCAGGCCACACCAGAGAGTCAGGCCACACCAGGGAGCCAGGCCACACCAGGGAATCAGGCCACACCAGGGAGCCAGGCCACACCAGGGAGCCAGGCCACACCAGGGAGCCAGGCAACACCAGGGAGCCAGGCCACACCAGGGAGCCAGGACACACCAGGGAGTCAGACCACACCAGGGAGCCAGACCACACCAGGGAGCCAGGCCACACCAGGGAGTCAGACCACACCAGGGAGTCAGACCACACCAGGGAGGCAGGCCACACCAGGGAGCCAGGCCACACCAGGGAGCCAGGCCACACCAGGGAGTCAGTCCACACCAGGGAGTCAGTCCACACCAGGGAGCCACTCCACACCAGGGAGTCAGTCCACACCAGGGAGCCAGGCCACACCAGGGAGCCAGGCCACACCAGGGAGCTAGGCCACACCAGGGAGCTAGGCCACACCAGGGAGCTAGGCCACACCAGGGAGCCAGGCCACACCAGGGAGTCAGTCCACACCAGGGAGCCACTCCACACCAGGGAGCCACTCCACACCAGGGAGTCAGTCCACACCAGGGAGCCAGGCCACACCAGGGAGCCAGGCCACACCAGGGAGCTAGGCCACACCAGGGAGCCTGGTACATACCTGTGGGGGCGTCGGCTGCGGCAGCAAAGTGCGTTGAAGAGTCGCGCTCTCACAGGCGGCGTGCAGAACACAAAGAGCGCACAGTTAGCGGCGCCCTGCAGCGAGTTCCCCACGCCCTGCACCACCACACACGAGGGCAGGGCGCTGAGTGAAGGGTGCTTGCTGAGTGAAGGGCGCTGAGTGAAGGGCGCTGTGTGCAGAGTGACGAGTGCATCACTCTGCACCCTACACTCGACGCTCCTTGCAGTGCGTTGAGTGCAGGATGCTGAGTGCAAGGTGCTGAGTGCAGGGTGCTGAGTGCAGGGTGCTGAGTGCAGGGTGCTGAGTGGAGGGCGCCTCACGTGGAGCAGCACGAGTGCAGGGTGGTGCAGAGCGGGCGAGTCCGTGAGCGCCAGGAAGAAGCGCACCGTGCTCCACACGCGCAGCGCCACGAACACCAAGGGGATGAGCACCAGCTTCCCGTCCCCGCCGGGACCGCCACCCCGGCGGGGACACCCCGCGGGTCCCCGGGCCCCCCGCAGCGCCGCGAGCGTGGGGCCCCCCCGAATGCAGTAGTGAGCGGTACTCAGAGAGGTCTTTGCGCTGCAGATGGGAGGAGGAGGAGGGGGGGGGGGGCACGGAAAAGTGACGTCACCTCAAACGTCGTTGCCAGCCTCTCACGACATCCAATCGTCCATCAGCAGCATTGGCAGGTGTAGACGCAGGTGAGAGTGTGTAAAGGTGATCCGTAAAGGTGAGTGTACGTACAGGTGAGCTGTACAGGTGAATGTGTGTGCAGGTGAGCTCTACAGATGAGTGTATGTACAGGTGAGCGTGCGTACAGGTGAGCGGGCGTACAGGTGAGCGGGCGTACAGATGAGTGTATGTACAGGTGAGCGTGCGTACAGGTGAGCGTGCGTACAGGAGTGCGTGCGTACAGATGAGTGTATGTACAGGTGAACGGGCGTACAGGTGAGCGGGCGTACATGTGAGCTGTGCGCATACCACTCTGCGGATGTGGCACGTGGTGTGCAGGTAGAGCACAGGCAGCAACATGTAAGCGAGGAGCTCCCAGAGCTTCCCCGTGAGCAGCATCCAGAGGAGGGCGCCCGAGGTGTCGATGCGCACCCAGCACCAACCCACGGACACGGCCGAGCCGTCGTAGCCCAGGTGGCCAAGCGACATGGCCAGCGAGGTGGACACCAGGGGAACGAGCCAGCTGTGACACCAACAACCACCATCATCATCATCAAGAGCCAGAACTATCACCACAAAATCAACAATCACCAGCACCCTCTCATCATCACCGTCATCACCACCACCACCCTGATCATTAACAACCAGAACTACCACCACCACACAATCAACCATCACCAGCATCCTTACACCATCACCACTACCCTCTCATCATCATCGTCACCACCATCCTCCCATCATCATCATTACCCTCTCATTATCGCCATCAGGCTCACCATTACCACCACCTTCCCATCATCATCACCCTCCCATGATCATCACCACTACTCTCTCATCATCACCATCAACCATCGTGGCCCGGTCCTTCCTTCTCCGCCCCTCCCCCTCTCTCCCTGCCGCTCATCCCGAGCCGTGCCACCCTCTTTGTTTCCACTGACTTCCCCCTACCCGTGCTCGGCCACGGGTAAGCGTGGCCCGGCATGGCGATCACAACAACTCACCAAGCGCAACCAGAACCACAACAATTGGTGACCACAACAGCGAACATACAACAGCCACAACCAGCAAAGACAAAATTCCTCCCCCACCACCATCCCCCGTGTAGCCTTCACAGAATGGCCGGTACGGCACACAAGGAGGGGTGGGTGACCAGCACCACGTCTGGCCGCCGTTGTCTCCCCAGTGTCGATGTGTCCTACACACCGCAGTAGGTACTCATTTGAGGCTGAGTCGACCTAGGGGAAGGGGGTGCCCGGTGTTGGTGGCCGTGATTCGGAGCGCAGTCAACTACCCCGCTTGCTTCCACGCCCGGCCATCACAACCACAGCGAGTTGCAAACATGGCAGCACGTCACGCCTGCTGACGACGACGAACATTCTTCTTCACGTCGCCATTCCGCTCGTCGAACCCAGGAAAGCATCAGCAAGTCTCAATACTCTCAGTGGGTTCTGCCAAGTCGCGCCGTGGCGAGACGTTAGCCCCCCTCGCCTGGTATGCAGGAGGACGTGGGTTCGATCTCGGACCTGACGATGCCTGCTGCCTTATATTTGGAGTCTGCGTGTCGTTCTCTCTCTCTCTCTCCTTCCACTTAGGATCAACGTCACGTGTTTGGAGAACATTTGGCTGCTGCAAATGTCCACACGACGATGATGATGATGATACGCAACTTGGTTGGGCTGTCATTTGTGATCGCCACAGGTCGCTTCGTNAAAACATAGCTACATAGCTCAGTGGGGGCCTCACCCACTGGCCAAATCAAATTCTATTTAAAACAAATAAATATCGGTCCTTCTTCTCCTTGGCCTCTCCGTCTCCTCTCCATCTACCTCCCCACGTCTCCAGCACANCCCCCCCAAACTCACCTGACCACGTGCAGCCACACGTGCATGCGCTCGGCCATGCGAAGGTCACCGCGCACGATGGTCACGTGCAGGTGGAGGGCGATGGCCACGGTGAGGAAGAACGACGCCGAGTTGGCGACGGAGGACATCGCTCCCTGCAGGGCGCAGTCCCACGAGTCGCCGTGGAACTGCCGCAACGCGCCGTACAGGTAGGCGACGGCCGTGAGCGCATCCGCCGCGGCGAGCGACGCCAGGAGACGGCGCGCCGGGGTGCGCAGGGAGGGCCAAGCGACGTACGTGCCCAGCAGGAGCGCGGAGCCCAGCAAGGAGAGGACGCAGGCGACGCACAGGGCGCCCGGCACCACGGCGGCACGGGGGTCTCGTCCGGTGGCACGAGGGGGAGGAAGGGCGACGCGCCGCCCGCGGAGACGTTCATGGTTTCGTGCCGCCGCACCGGTGACTCGCACCGAACACGGCGATCGGAGGGGAGAGAGAGATGCGCAAGTTTGTGAGAGGCGCGTGGAGGAGATGGGGGACGCAAGAGGGTTGTGGGTGCGGGAGATGGCGAGGTGGGAGGGACGCGATGAGGGGGGTGGGGGTGTTGAGGGGGGGACACGTGCAGGGGATGATGGAGGAGATGGGGGACACAGAGGGGGTGGGGGACACAGAGGGGGGTAGGGGACACAGAGGGGGGGGACACAGAGGGGGGTGGGGGACACAGANGGGGGGGACACAGAGGGGGGGGACACAGAGGGGGGTGGGGGACACAGAGGGGGTGGGGGAGACGTTGGGGAGATGGAGACACAATGGGGGAGAGACTTTTGAAGAGACACGTGGAGAAGGAGATGGGGGTGGGAGACACGTGGAGGAGATGGGGGAGACACCTGTAGGAGATGGGGAGACGCGTGAAGGAGATGGAGGAGACGCGTGAAGGAGATGGAGGAGACGCGTGAAGGAGATGGGGAGACACGTGAAGGAGATGGAGGAGACGCGTGAAGGAGATGGAGGTGACACGTGAAGGAGATGGAGGNGACGCGTGAAGGAGATGACACGTGAAGGAGATGGAGGAGACGCGTGAAGGAGATGGAGGAGACGCGTGAAGGAGATGGAGGAGACGCGTGAAGGAGATGGAGGTGACACGTGAAGGAGATGGAGGTGACACGTGAAGGAGATGGAGGTGACACGTGAAGGAGATGGGGGAGACACGTGAAGGAGATGGGGGAGACACGTGGAGGAGATGTGACCACCGGTGGGTGGCGGGGGGACAAACACAGACACGTGGGAGATGGAGACACGCTGTCGGAGACACAGGTGGGGGAGACNGGAGTGCAAGAGACGAGTGCAGAAGATGTGGACACGGCGGAGTGAGAGATGGGTGTATGGGGAGACGGGGACAAAGGAGGATGCACNGGGAGGAGACGGAGTGGGGGATGGAAGATGAGCAGGGCTGGAGGTGGTGGTGGGTGATGGGAATCTGGGACAAGGATCAGGGGCGGGTGGTGATGGCATCGTGGAGTGTCGTGAGTTGGGGGCAGGGCGTGGTGCGAGAGAGGTCAGTTTTGGGTGAAGAATGTTTGTGTTTACTGTGTGGGTGTGAGTTTCGTGTGTTGGTGTGGTTGTGAGTGTGTAGTGTGTGGGTGTGAGTGTGTAGTGTGTGGGTGTGAGTGTGTGGGTGTGAGTGTGTAGAGTGTAGAGTGTTTATGTGTGGGTGTGGTGTTTACTGTGTTGAGTATGTGGGTGTGAGTGTGTAGTGTGTGGGTGTGAGTGTTTAGTGTGTGGGTGTGGGTGTCTCGTGTTTGGGTGCGAGTGTGTAGTGTGTGGGTGTGTAGTGTGTGGGTGTGTCTCGTGTGTGGGTGTGTAGTGTGTGGGTGTGTAGTGTGTCTAGTGTGTGGGTGTGTAGTGTGTTGGTGTGTATTGTGTGGTGTGTAGTGTGTTGGTGTGTATTGTGTGGGTGTGTAGTGTGTGGGTGTGTAGTGTGTGGGTGTTTAGTGTGTGAGTGTGTAGTGTGTCTAGTGTGTGGGTGTGTAGTGTATGGGTGTGTCTCGTGTGTGGGTGTGAGTGTGTAGTGTGTGGGTGTGTAGTGTGTCGGGTGTAGTGTGTGTGTGTCTCGTGTGTGGGTGTGAGTGTGTAGTGTGTGGGTGTGTAGTGTGTGGGTGTGTAGTGTGTAGTGTGTGGGTGTGTAGTGTGTGGGTGTGAGTGTGTGTGGTGTGGGTGTGTAGTGTGTGGGTGTGAGTGTGTGAGTGTGTAGTGTGTGTAGTGTATGGGTGTGTCTAGTGTGTGGGTGTGAGTGTGTAGTGTGTGGGTGTGTAGTGTGTTGGTGTGTATTGTGTGGGTGTGTAGTGTGTGGGTGTGTAGTGTGTGGGTGTGTAGTGTGTGAGTGTGTAGTGTATGGGTGTGTAGTGTGTGGGTGTGTAGTGTGTGGGTGTGTAGTGTGTTGGTGTGTATTGTGTGGGTGTGNAGTGTGTGGGTGTGTAGTGTGTGGGTGTGTAGTGTATGGGTGTGTAGTGTATGGGTGTGTAGTGTGTGGGTGTGAGTGTGTAGTGTGTGGTGTGTGTGTATGGGTGTGTAGTGTGTGGGTGTGTAGTGTGTGGGTGTGTAGTGTGTGGTGTGTAGTGTGTGTGGGTGTNAGTGTGTGGGTGTGTAGTGTGTGGTGTGTGTGTGTGGGTGTGTAGTGTGTGGGTGTGAGTGTGTGGGTGTGTAGTGTGTAGTGTGTGGGTGTGTAGTGTGTGGGTGTGTAGTGTGTGGGTGTGTCTAGTGTGTGGGTGTGTAGTGTATGGGTGTGTAGTGTGTGGGTGTGAGTGTGTAGTGTGTGGGTGTGTAGTGTATGGTGTGTAGTGTGTGGTTGTGTAGTGTGTGGGTGTGTAGTGTGTGGGTGTGTAGGGTGTGAGTGTGTGGGTGTGTAGTGTGTAGTGTGTGGGTGTGTAGTGTGTGGGTGTGTAGTGTATGGGTGTGTAGTGTGTGGGTGTGAGTGTGTGGGTGTGTATTGTGTGGGTGTGTAGTGTGTGGGTGTGTAGTGTGTGGGTGTGTAGTGTGTGGGTGTGAGTGTGTGGGTGTGTAGTGTGTGGTGTGTAGTGTGTGGTGTGTAGTGTGTGGGTGTGTAGTGTGTGGGTGTGTAGTGTGTGGGTGTGTAGTGTGTGGGTGTGTAGTGTGTGGTGTGGGTGTGTAGTGTGTGGGTGTGTAGTGTGTGGTGTGTAGTGTGTGGGTGTGTAGTGTGTGGGTGTGTAGTGTGTGGGTGTGTAGAGTGTGGGTGTGTAGTGTGTGGGTGTGTAGTGTGTGGGTGTGTAGTGTGTGGGTGTGTAGTGTGTGGTGTGTAGTGTGTGGGTGTGTCTAGTGTGTGGGTGTGTAGTGTGTGGGTGGGGTGTGTAGTGTGTGGGTGTGTAGTGTGTGGGTGTGTAGTGTGTGGGTGTGTAGTGTGTGGGTGTGTAGTGTGTGGGTGTGAGTGTGTGGGTGTGTCTAGTGTGTAGTGTGTGGGTGTGTAGTGTGTGGGTGTGTAGTGTGTGGGTGTGTAGTGTGTGGGTGTGTAGTGTGTGGGTGTGTAGTGTATGGGTGTGTAGTGTGTGGGTGTGTAGTGTGTGGGTGTGTAGTGTGTCGGGTGTAGTGTGTGGGTGTGTCTCGTGTGTGGGTGTGTAGTGTATGGGTGTGTAGTGTGTGGGTGTGTAGTGTGTGGGTGTGTAGTGTGTCGGGTGTAGTGTATGGGTGTGTCGTGTGTGGGTGTGAGTGTGTGGTGTGTTCGTAGTGGGTGTGAGTGTGTAGTGTGTGGGTGTGTAGTGTGTGGGTGTGTAGTGTGTGAGTGTGTAGTGTGTGGGTGTGTAGTGTGTGGGTGTGTAGTGTGTGGGTGTGNCTCGTGTGTGGGTGTGAGTGTGTAGTGTGTGGGTGTGTAGTGTGTGGGTGTGTAGTGTGTGGGTGTGTAGTGTGTGGGTGTGTAGTGTGTGGGTGTGTAGTGTGTGGGTGTGTCTGTGTATGGGTGTGAGTGTGTAGTGTGTGGTGTGTAGTGTGTGGGTGTGTAGTGTGTGGGTGTGTAGTGTGTGGGTGTGTAGTGTGTGGGTGTGTAGTGTGTGGTGTGTCTCGTGTGTGGGTGTGAGTGTGTAGTGTGTGGTGTGTAGTGTGTGGGTGTGTAGTGTGTAGTGTGTGGGTGTGTAGTGTGTGGGTGTGTAGTGTATGGGTGTGTAGTGTATGGGTGTGTAGTGTGTGGGTGTGAGTGTGTAGTGTGTGGGTGTGTAGTGTGTTGGTGTGTAGTGTGTGGGTGTGTAGTGTATGGGTGTGTAGTGTATGGGTGTGTAGTGTGTGGGTGTGAGTGTGTGGGTGTGTATGTGTTTGGTGTGTGGGTGTGTAGTGTGTGGGTGTGAGTGTGTAGTGTGTGGGTGTGTAGTGTGTGGAGTGTGTGGGTGTGTAGTGTGTGGGTGTGTAGTGTGTGGGTGTGTAGTGTGTGGGTGTGTAGTGTGTGGGTGTGTAGTGTGTGGGTGTGTAGTGTGTGGGTGTGTAGAGTATGGGTGTGAGTGTATGGGTGTGTAGTGTATGGGTGTGTAGTGTGTGGGTGTGAGTGTGTAGTGTGTGGTGTGTAGTGTGTTGGGTGTAGTGTGTGGGTGTGTAGTGTATGGGTGTGTAGTGTGTGGTGTGTAGTGTGTGGGTGTAGTGTGTGGGTGTGTAGTGTGTGGGTGTGAGTGTGTAGTGTGTGGGTGTGTAGTGTGTGGGTGTGTGGGTGTGTGTGTGGGTGTGAGTGTGTAGTGTGTGGGTGTGTAGTGTATGGGTGTGTAGTGTGTGGGTGTGTAGTGTGTGGGTGTGAGTGTGTGTGGTGTAGTGTCTAGTGTGTGGGTGTGTAGTGTGTGGGTGTGTAGTGTGTGGGTGTGTAGTGTATGGGTGTGTAGTGTATGGGTGTGTAGTGTGTGGGTGTGAGTGTGTAGTGTGTGGGTGTGAGTGTGTGGGTGTGTAGTGTATGGGTGTGTAGTGTGTGGGTGTGAGTGTGTGGGTGTGAGTGTGAGTGTGTGGGTGTGTAGTGTATGGGTGTGTAGTGTGTGGGTGTGAGTGTGAGTGTGTGGGTGTGTAGTGTATGGGTGTCTAGTGTGTGGGTGTGAGTGTGTAGTGTGTGGGTGTGTAGTGTATGGGTGTGTAGTGTGTGGGTGTGTAGTGTATGGNTGTGTAGTGTGTGGGTGTGAGTGTGTGGGTGTGTAGTGTGTGGGTGTGAGTGTGTAGTGTGAGTGTGTGGTTGTTAGTGTGTAGTGTGTGGGTGTGTAGTGTGTGGGTGTGAGTGTGTAGTGTGAGTGTGTGGGTGTCTAGTGTGTNGGTGTGAGGGTGTGTAGTGTGTGGTGTGAGGGTGTGAGTGTGTGGGTGTGTAGTGTGTGGGTGTGAGTGTGTGGGTGTGTAGTGTGTGGGTGTGAGAGTGTGGGTGTGTAGTGTGTGGGTGTGTAGTGTGTGGGTGTGAGGGTGTAGTGTGTGGGTGTCTAGTGTGTGGGTGTGATGGGTGTGTAGTGTGTGAGTGTGAGGTGTGTAGTGTGTGGGTGTGAGTGTGTGTGTGTNAGTGTGTAGTGTGTGGGTGTGTAGTGTGTGGGTGTGAGTGTGTGAGTGTGTAGTNTGTGGGTGTGNGTGTGTGGGGTGTGGTGTGTAGTGGTGTGTGTGNGTGTGTAGTGTGTGGTGTGTAGGGTGTGNGGTGTGGTGTCTAGTGTGTGGGTGTGTAGTGTGTGTGAGTGTGTGGTGTGTNGGTGTGANTGTGTGGTGTGTGGGTGTGTATGGTGTGGGTGTGTGTGTNGGTGTGTGTGTGTNGGTGTGTGTGTGGTGTGNGGTGTGTGNGTGTGTGGGTGGAAGGGTGTGTAGTGTGTGGGTGTGTGTGGTGTGTGGGTGTGTAGGGTGTGGGTGTGAGTGTGTGGGTNTGTGTAGTGTGGGGTGTGNGTGTGTCGGGTGTGGTGTGTGTGGTGNGTGTGTGGTGTGAGTGTGTNGGTGTGTAGTGTGTGGGTGTGGAGTGTGTNGTGTGTAGGTGTGAGTGTGTNGGTGTGTNGTGTGGGTGAGTGTGTGGTGTGTAGTGTGTGGTGTGTAGTGTGTGNGTGTGTGTGTGTGAGTGAGTNTGTGGTGTGTAGTGTGTGGTGTGAGTGTGTGTGTGTGGGTGTGTAGTGTGTGGTGTGAGTGTGTAGTGTGTGGTGTGTAGTGTGTGGGTGGAGTGTGTGTGTGTNGTGTGTAGTGTGTGGGTGTGTGTGTGGGGTGTGGTGTGGGGTGTGAGTGTGTGGTGTGTGNGTAGTGTGTGGTGTGTAGTGTGTGGGTGTGTGTGAGTGTGTAGGGTGTGTTGTGTGTGGTGTGAGTGTGTGGTGTGTAGTGTGTNGGTGTGTAGTGTGTGGTGTGTAGTGTGTGTGTGTAGTGTGTGGTGTGTAGTGTGTGGTGTGNGTGTGAGTGTGTGGTGTGTGGGTGTGAGTGTGTNGGTGTGTAGTGTGGAGTGTGTAGTGTGTGAGTGTGTAGTGTGTGGTGTGTAGTGTGGGGTGTGTGTGTGTNGGTGTGGTGTGTAGTGTNAGTGTGTGTAGTGTGTGGTGTGTAGTGTGTGTGTGTAGTGTGTGGTGTGTAGTGTGTGTAGTGTGTGGGTGTGAGTGTGCAGTGTGAGTGTGTGTGTGGTGTGTGTGTGGTGTGTNGTGTGAGTGTGTGTGGTGTGGGTGTGTGTGTGTGGGTGTGTAGTGTGTGGTGTGAGTGTGTAGTGTGTGGGTGTGAGTGTGTGGGTGTGTAGTGTGTGGTGTGTAGTGTGGGGTGTGAGTGTGTAGTNTGTGAGTGTGTANTGTGTGGGTGTGTAGTGTGTNGGTGTGTAGTGTGTGGTTGAGTGGGGTGTGTAGTGTGTGTGTGTAGTGTGGTGTGTGGTGTGGGTGTGTAGTGTGTGGGTGTGTAGTGTGTGGGTGTGTAGTGTGTGGTGTGTAGTGTGTGGGTGTGTATTGTGTGGTGTTAGGGGTGTGTAGTGTGTGGGTGGTGTGTAGTGTGTGGGTGTGTTGGAGTGCCCACCCACCCCCTTTGCCCCTGACCCCATCCCCCCCACACACACATTCACTCGTACATCCTGATCTCTGGACTGCACATTGCACTACATCGCACTACCACACTGGTTTAAATATCTTATTTCTTTAAATACTTTATTTAAATAATATTTTACATTTTAAAAATTCTTGACTGTTGTTTATTTTAAGTTTATTACATTTTTGATTATTTATCTTGTGTTGATCGCCGATTGTTTATTGTTTATTTATGTCTGTTAATTGTGATTAATTTTTAATTGCTTGGTTGCACCGTGGGACCAAGAGAGAGGACTGTAATTTCATCTGTGTTGTATGTCATGCATGCAACACACTTGACAATAAAGTGACTTTAAGACTTTAAGATGATGATGTGTGTTGCCGGTGTGTGATCATGGTGATGNTGTTGTGGATGTAGTGTATGGTGTTGACTGTCTGTTGTCGAGATTATGATGCATGGTGTTGNTGTCTGTTGTCGATGTGTGAGTGTGTGTTGCCGGTGTGACGGTCAGTGGCGGCCCCATGCCCACAGAGCCGCGGCCGCTGTCAGAGCCGCGGCTGCCTCCGGATTGTCCACTGAAGGTGGACGAGCGCAGCATGGATGGAGATGAGATGGACAACACGGAGGGGTGGAGGCTGGCCGTGGGAGGGTGAGTGGGGGTTGAGGGACATTGCGGTGGCCACTACGGGACACGGGGACGCAAAGACGCAGGACACCCGTAGTAGGCAGGCGCTTTTAAAGGCAGCGTCTGGGGATGGATGTGAGGTGGGTGGGAGTGAGTGAGCTCATTGGTGGGGCTAGGTGAGTCCACAAAGATAAATACAAATTTATACCCCACCCCTCCCCCCGTGTAGCCTTACAGAAGCTAAAATTAAAATTAATAAAAGTAAAATAAAAATAAAATAAAAATCACATCGTGATTTTTATTTTATTTTTATTTTACTTTTATTAATTTGAATTAAAAAAATTTACCTTCGTGGCTTTACCGAAAAAAACCAAGAATATGAATCCTTGCAGTCACGAAAGCTTCAAATCTAAAACTTACAGAAGCTGTTTGGGGCAAGTGCTGTTAGCGAGCGCCTATGAAGGCCGACACAGCGCACGAGTAGGAGAGAGGGGGGAAGGTCAAACCACGCCCGGCCGCCTTTGTATACCCTGTACTAATGTTTTATTACACGCCGCATCGGGTACGGATTTAATGCTGAGTCGACCTAGGGAGACCGAGGACCGGTTTAAATACTCGTCGCCGATGTTGGCTGTGTGAACGAGGAATATAACTCTGGTTACCCCGGGGTGTTAGCGGAGTGCGCTAACCACTGTGCCACCGTTCTCTACAAAACAGAGACAAAAAGACAAAGATCCCCCGTATAGTCTGAACAGGCTGTTGGGGCAAGTGCTGTTAGTGAGTATCCCCTATAAACACCGGCACAGTACACGGGGTGGGTTGCCAGCACCTCCTCCGGCCGTCTTTGTCTGCCAAATGCTGGTGTTTACACAGGGCACCAGGTACTCATTTGAGGCTGAGTCGGCCTAGGGATGCCCAGAACCGGTTACAATATTCTGGACCCCCCCCACCCCCCATGGACCCTTATCCCCGCCTATTTGGGTGCCCCGGTGGCGAGATGTTAACTACCTCGCCTAGTATGCAGTAGGTCGTGCATTCGATCCCGACCCTAACGCCTTTTGTATATTTGATGTTTGCACGTCTCCCTCCCCACGGTCGCGTGGTTTTTTCTCCGGGTTCTCCGGTTGTCCCCTTCACATTTAGAAACATGCGTTTAGAGTATTTGGTTGCTATAAATGTCCACGTAATAAGCCATTTCGTTGAGCTATCAACTATGCCAGCTCGCTTCTGAAAAAGAGCTATGTCGCTCAGCGGGCCTTACCTGGCAACATTTGTGACTGCAGGGATTCATATTCTTGGTTCTTTCGGTAAAGTCACGTAGAAGGGAAATAATAAAATAATGAAAATAAAAATATTTTTTTGCTTTATATTTTTAACTTTCTTATTTTGACTACCGAAAGAACCAAGAATACTTTAGTTTTAGTTTTGTTCTGATAATGATGAGCAGGTGGAGTGAATTTACCAATGTGGCCACTGGATGGCGGAGGTTTACGCATCACAGCGAGTCGCGTCCACTCAGCCTGGGGTCAAACGAGATACAAGACAAACATTTCCCGTATTACCTGAACAGACTGTAGGGGACATTGCTGTTAGCGAGCACCTATACATGCCATCACGGCACACTCGGGGGTGGGTGGCAACACCACGCCCGGCCGCCTTTGTCTCCCCAGTGGCGATGTTTACACACCGCACCAGGTGCTCATTTGAGGTGGTTAGGGGCCGTACTTTACGGTATTGTTTTAGGTTTACATTTTGTGTCTGGGTTATAATGTCTGGAGCATGGTGTAAAGTGAGTATTGTGTGTGGAGTGTGTCGTGCAGTGTGGTATACAGTGTAGTGTTGTGTATAGTGTAGTGTCTGTAGTTTGTGGTTTATCGTGTAGTGTCCGTAAGTGTGGTGTATAGTGTGCAATAACGTGGATAGTACAGTCTGTCATATATAGTGGAGTGTGAAGTGTCAAGTATGGTATGAATAGTGTGTTGTACAGTGTATATTGTGCACTGTGTGTGGTTTATGTGGTGTTGCATATAGCGTGTATAATAAATTCCATGTGATGGAAAGTGTAGTGTTGTGTCAAGTGCAACGTATGTGGCGTGATGTATGGTGTAGTGTGTGGCGACAAACACATTTCCTAGGTTCATCTTCTTGGTTCTTTCGGTAAAGTCACGTAGAATGGAAATAATAAAATAATAAAAATAAACATAAATAATTCTCAAGACGTTTCGGCCACAACGCAAGCAGCCGTCCTCACGTGAAGCACAGGTCTGTCGAGAAGACAGAGTCCGAAAGAACCAAGAAGATGAATCCCTGCAGTCACCAAAGCTTTAAATCGAAACATTTCCTAGGTGTTGAGCCATACTTCATCACGCTGGTGAGTGCCTGGTGGTAGCAGGATCGGTTCAGATATCACGAGCCAGTGATGCTCCCCATAGCTGGCAATTAAATTGAGAATGTTGGCTTCATCGACTCTGTCATGGAGCTCTTGTGGTATTGCAGCCACACACTGTTGGTCATTGTATATTTACGTGCGGAATGAATGCATTCAATATAGCGGTTGTAATCGAGCTATTTAGTCCATGGGCCAGAGCAGTAATTGATACAACGTTAGGTAGCATGTTTAGTCGCACCTTCGGATAAATACGCCTAATGAGTGTGTTACTTGATAGCTCGCACCTGCGATTAGCACACTAGGCTACATACGGTGCGAAAGAAAGTCAACATGCATACACCACCACTCATTTCAAATGTTTATCAAATAATTCACTTTTTGCCCTCACATTTGGAATTTGCAACCACTGAAGTGATGACATCTCGTGGATTAAGTGGGTATCAACTGCATGGCAAAACAGCCATCAAAATTCACTAGTTTATTATTCACAGAAATAATGCAGTAGTCATTTCATCGGTTCACGTTGCATTTCATCGGTTCACGTTGCTGTATGGATGTCCCTTGGCTATTAGATCATGGCCTTACGAACTACATACAGAATCATACCCAAGAATAAGAAATTGATTCAAACTTTTTATTTTTTAAATACGTATTCTTGTATTCACAAAATTACAACATGTACACATTTACAATGATAATAATCTTCTTTGTGGATGTGGTGCTGGCGCTGCTGGCTGTGTTGTGTCAGCGGTATTCATCAGGACCCGGTGTGCATCGCCCTTGCAGCGGTGGCAGCGGTGGTGGCAGGGGCAGCAACTTGACCACGTCCCTCGTGTGATATCGTCCATCAGTGATCACGGTTAATCTCCGGGTCAGGGTCGTCGCTGCTGCCTCTTTTAATGCCATTTCCCATGGCCGCCGTTGATTTGACTGCACACGGGTATGGCCTTCATCTCTGGGGACCTGCGCACAGCACATGGAACGACCGCTACGTGAGTTTCATTGGCCCAAAGGGCAACCTGGTGAACTTCCCGTGAGTTCAACAGAGATCGAGCCTTAACAGCGAAGGTGGAAGGAAACCTGACCAACTTAGGTAAAAATGAAAATGATAACGGCGTGGCTCTGAAATTTCTTGCTCATGCCACTGCTGGCAGAAAGTCCTCGAGTAGACAAACTCTGGATGATATTTGGTCTACTCTTCCACATTGACCACACTTGTGGGCATACCCACAAATACAACTCGTGGGTAACTCACCTGACGTAGAAGAGGATGTATGCCTGTTTCTCCATGACCACCCTGGTGTCGACCGGCGTCACCAAGTCGTCGTCCATCCGGAACCATCTCCCATCGCAGATCTGTATGCAAACAACATCGAAGATTAATTACGACGATTATCCAATTGCACCTGAACTATGTATATATTCGTAAAATGACACATGAGGAACACCTATTATTGTGTTGTCCTATAAGTTGAGTAATCGAACCGATAATCCATGAAATAACTGATTACATTTGAAAGTTAAAATCCTGGTTGGGACTTCACTTGGTCCATCATCTATCCAGGGGCAATAAAGTAATTACACATATTTGGTGAAGTTAACAGTGGTTCGATGCATACGCTTTCCCTCAATCACAGGAATGGGGAATTTTCACCACTGGCTCAGGACTATAAATGGAAGATGAGCACCACCTCATGGCTCAAAGGAGCAGGAATGGTTTAGATTTGTTTCACTGAATCGAATTATTTAAAGGATCGATGCATACGGATGTTTGGCATGTGTGTGATAATGTAATACATCACCTTGTTGTAACAGTAGTAATGTCCCTCTGTGCTGGATTTCCCAGAGTGCACAAGGACCGAGTATAACCTGTACACTACAGGGTCTGCGTCCTCCTGCTGTGACATGAATGGCCGCACGTCCAGGTGCTGTGGGTACGGGCAATCCTGCAGTGGTGAGGAGGAAGCAGTGATGCAGAAAGAGAGATGGTGTTAGGTGGGAAAGAGGAGAAGAATGATGCAGGGTCGAGTTCTTTATTATAATTTTTGTGCTACTATATTTTTACTTTACCAGGTAATGCCCACTGAGCTATTTGCTCTTTCTCCGAATCGATCTAGCCACAAATGATAGCTCAACGAAGTGGCTTATCACGTGAATAGTTATAGCAGCCAAATACTCTATACTGTAAAACCGAGACTGGGTTAATTAATGTTTAGTAAATATATAGGAGTAGCCTATACATAAAAATAATGACTATGTGTAGTTTAGAATCACATTGAGCTGAATTCAACACATTTCTATTAGTTATTAATTGTATTTTACTCAGTTTTGTTCAAATAAAATCAGCCATCAATAACTGAGTAGAATTTAATTGTATTTTATCAGGAAAGTCAAAAATGCCAAAAATTGATTAATTTTACTAACCGGGAGGNTTTTGAATTTAATAACGTTACACTCCCGCCCAAACTCGAGGCATTTTTTTGCGCCACGTGCATGTCAACCATCTTCTTCCACAGACACGTTTCAGGACCGCCGTTCTCCAAAGGTAAGACATGTTTTATTATTTTAGCGAACAATTTTTAACAAAGGTGTGGTAGCAGTTGAACATTGTTTTATGTTACTGCATGTTACCAGCATGCCAATTTAACTGGCTGTAACGTATATCAGAATTAACTAGCACAACGTTAGGCCTTTGGAAGTCAGTCTGATTCGACTAAAAGCACGAGACTATAATTTTGTTCCGCACACGAAAAGTAACGTGCGTGATTAAAACTAGACTATATTCATTCGGATCACAGCGTGTACCGAACCAAAAGTCCTGTACCTGCCGTTACACCTCCAGTATATTAATATCTGGTGTTGATGTACGTACAGTATGCTAACGTTAGCTAGCTTGCCACCAGTCAGCGTCACCTTTACGTTGTGGCTAGCTTGTTGTGTAGTTGCTAGCTAGATGATGTGAGTGACAAGAAGTTGATGTGCTAAATGTGAGCATGAAATTTGAATATTAAAAATAATAAAGAATTATCTTGTAAATGCGATTCTATTGTCCTCGTGTGATTAGAGACCTGGTGGCCTTGCATCTGATACATGGACCTTTTCTGCCTCAGGTTTTGCTTATGGAATGGAAGTGTAAGATCTGCAAGTTTTGTCTGCCACAAAAGGAATCTACTAAAGCATTACAGACAACACGCAATATTTGGTCATGGCCAATCCAGTCATGCCTATATGACAGTTGCCCTTGCACATTTAAAACGCAGAGTGCCCTTCGCACACATTTGTCCAGATACCATTCAGATGAAGAAAGTCTACGGTCAGGAAACATCTCTGCTTTTAAGTATTTAGTTTGCAATGCTTGTTGTTCTATAGAGGACTACTTCAGCATATTGGAAATCATCTGAAGAGCCACGAAACTGTCTTTTGTGTATTTGAAGGATGCAGCTTTCAGACAAATATATACAATACATTCTAAAACACAAAAGCAAAAGACACAAATCCTATTCTTTGAGTGATTTTAAGAAAGATGTGTATGAGAGTCGCCATAATCAGACTGTTGACCATTCTGATTTACCAGAGGCCAATGATGGTGAGGGCACTAGTTTAGATTGTGATCAGGAAAGTGCATCATACTTAGTTCTTCAAAGAATTGGCTTACTTCTGCTGAAGCTAGNAACCATCTATAATGCCTCAGTGAAGTGCATTGATGCCTTGGTTGAAGACCTTCAGTTCATTTCATCTTCAGTATCAGTTGCAGTTGTTAGAAACATACTAGATTCAACATTGAAGGTGAATAAATGCATTTTGACCAGGCCATCGTAACTGAATTGTCAGCAGTTGTGCAACTTCCATCCCATTAGTACAGCACTTGGAGCAGGTGGTCCACTTGGTTCGGCTTTTAAGAGAAGAAAGTATTTTAAGGTGCATTTCCAGTGTGTTGATAGCATTGAATATATTATTGATACTGAAAAGAACAAGACCTTTCAATATGTGCTATTCTCCAGACTTTGCAGGAAGTCTTGAAGAATGAAGACATTGCAGAAATAATTTTATCCAGAAAATCAAATAGTACTGGATATATTAAGTCAATTTTTGATGGAAAATCCTTCAAGCAAAACGTATTTATGCTGGGGAAGAAACAAGACTGTCTATAATCCTTTACGTTGACGACTTTGAAGTGTGTAACCCACTAGAACTTCGAGAAAAAAACACAAAATAACAGCTGTTTATTGGGTTTTGGCAAATGTTCCAACAAAGTTGCAATCTGCATTAACGTCAATACACCTAGCTTTACTTTGCAAAGCTGTTGATGTCAAACAGTTTGAATACAGAGCAGTTTGGAACCACTCTTGAAGGATCTTGTCATTCTAGAACAGGAAGGGATTTTCATTTCCAGTGTTGGAAAAAAACATTAAAGGGACAGTACATTGTGTTGTAGCTGACAATCTCGATGCACATTCTATCAGTGGACTAGTTGAATGTTTCACGGGCCGTACATCTGTAGATTTTGTCTTGGACATTCTTCAGAGTACCAGACACACGAAGTGCGGACCGGAGTGTTTCCACCTCGGACAAAGAAGGAACATAGTTTGCATGTGCAAACTGAGAGAAAATCCAAATGTTACTCATTGCTTTGGTGTAAAGCGGTCGTGTCCATTGACTGATAAATTAAATCACTTTCATTTTGAGTCTGGGTACCCACCAGATGTACTACATAGCATTGTGTTTTCAGATTGTCACCAAGAAGAAGTACTTCAGTTTGACTGAGCTTAACGAGTTAATAACTGAGTCTGACTGTCAAAGTTCTGCGTTATAGGCCTATACATCTGATAGGCTATCAGATAATGCACTGATTTGTTATTGAAAGCTATCTTTATTTTTGTTTAATGTTTCTTGGGTGTTCTAACATTGTGCTTTCTTCTGATGTGACGCTGACCTAGGCCATTGCAAGTGTTTGTTCTAAAGGAATAGATGTAAGATGCATAGAACATCTGTAGGCTGTGCTAGTTTACTTGTTAGAAAGCCATGCTTGTACTGTAATTATGCATGTTNAAAAAGATAGGTCCACCCGGATTGTGGATTATGGCTACTAGTATAAGTACAGGGAATGCAAGTCAATTCACGTGATGTTTTAATCTCTTTTAGCTGTTTGAAAAACATATTGGCCTTAGGATTTCAATTTGCGCATATAAAAAAGAAATAATATGAAAGTTTTTTACAGATTTTTTAAAAACATTGTCGTAATTTAAATGCGCTAAAAAGACTAAACCTTGAATCACATCCAAAAAGTAATCTGTGCCTGTAATGCCCACAAATTATAAATACCTCCAGTATTGTATCCCTATTGTACACATACATGATTTCTGTCTTTGTTTGTACTTGTAATATGTTGGATAAACATGTTGAGACAAAATTGCACGAATAAATGTTAACCTGCTGTTCCTTTTCATGGTTCTTATCTTTTCATGGTGATCGGTTGACTTAACGTATGTGAATTGTGGCACCACGAAGGCATGATATTGGGTGTATTAGAAATAGAAAAGTTATGGCAACAGACATTCAATATAAGTATTTATTTAGTAAATCCAAATCATTTTGATCCAGATATTTAGTAAGCTTATATCAATTTCACCCAGACAATTAGTAAATGTAAATCAATTTCACCCAGATCATTAATAAATATTAATCAGATTCCACCAGATATTTAGTAAATCTAAATTACCATTGCTCATATTAAGTAAATATAAATATTTTCCTTGTAAAATCTATTTGGATTTACACAATTTTTTTAGGCTATATAACTCATCATTTGGAATCATATTACTAAATCCAACACATTGTAACTGTTGCTTTTATTACCATGTACTTATTTTTTTATTAATATTTTTAGTTAATTTATTCAACACTTTTTATTCAAAGTTGTAGTGCTTAAAATCTACTCAATTATATTACGTGTCACTTTGTTGCCATAATTTTTTAAGTAACAATGTGTCACATTTTTACAGTGTAGAAGTAACGGTGGACCCGGAGAAAAACCCACGTGAACACGGGGAGAACATGCAAACTCCAAATATAAAGGCATTAGGATCGGGATCGAACCCACGACCTATACACTAGTGGAGGTAGTTAAGATTTCGCTACCATAGAGCCCATTTTAGGTAGATTAACCAAGTGGGAGCTCGAGAGACCATTAAAAATAAAAACATGTGCACGAGTGATCTAGGTTACTACCGTGGCAAAAAAAATAACGCGAGAGAAATCACAGAAATTACCCAAAAAGGAAGTAGCACAAAAACAAGCAATGATAATTGGAGAAAATGCGGCCACGTTTAGAAGAAATGTAAAACAAACATTAACCAAACATTACCCGATTGATCTTGTTTCCAAACAGGTCATATCTCTTGATGGAGAGGGCCAAGACGTTCGGGAGATGGTGAAGGCTCATCCTCTTCGTGGCCTTCACCTTGCAACAGCACCTGGGCACCAAAAAGCAGCAGCGTCAGTTTAAGGACCGAGATGCCCAGTGCAAAACTGTACAAATATGTTGGCGTTAGAAAGTAGACAGACTCGCGTGACATTGATGTCGTGCCATACTCACCTTTGGCAAGTGTATTCATCCAGTGTCTCTGTCTTGGTGAAATCTGCAAAAGCTGCCAGCAGATCTGGCGAATTCTGTCAAATAGAACGACGTGAAGGCAAATGAGTGCTTGAAAAGAACACTGGGAACAACTTTTGCAGCTGTTAGAACAGTGAGTCCTTATGTTGTACTGGCCGTGGTGTGACATGAGAGGGCAGTGTCCTTAGGTGACAGGAATTAAGGACGTGCTCCTAATTTTCAGATTCATCTGATGTACAGTATTCCAGTCGATCGGCAAACTTAATGTGTTTGAGTGACGCTACTTGTGTAATGTACACGATCCGAAAAAGATCAAAAGTGTTGCTTGAAAACGAGAAAATAATTAAATCCGAAACTCGTCACAAGTAAAGATACCATTTAAGTAAATCAAAAATTCCTCGATTCTTACGTTGATGTGAAGACTGATGTCCAGGCAGTTTTCGAATGTGTCCGAGGTGCAGGAGCACTGTGTGCACTCCACTGTGGAACACAAGTGAACGCACGCGCACACATCCACACGTGCAATTAGAGGAGGTTGGCATCAAATACAATGAAGTTATATGTTCCCTAGTCAAACTCACAATCATTCCCCAGACATCACCCACTCAGATAAAACCACGTGTGATATTGACTCACATTCTAAGTAATTTCCTGCTCATCTGCTCTCTATAAATCTGAGGAAGTGGTAGAATGTCCTCTTTCATATGGCAAGGGGGAGTCTGTTAATAGGACAACCACTGTTGCCTTCCCCACAACGTGAAACTCGATTTAGTGACCCCAGATTGATGATGTGGCGAGTCAACCCCAATCTGGATTTAAGCTTACAATGGTGAGTTGCTGGTTCTCCCACTGAGCCATGCGGTAATTTCAAGTTTTTGCTGGTGCACGCATGCAAGTTGATGTTCAGTTTTAATACTTGTGTTTGTATCTGATCAAATGGGTTGTTGTGGCTGTGTGCTTGTGCATTTTTTTATTGTGCGGGGAGTGAAAATATAGCGATTAGCGCACTGGCGAACTGAGTTCGATCCTCGCTCACGGCCACAACATCTGAACCTCGGCTTCTCCTAGGTCGATTCAGCCTGAAATGAGTATCTGGTGCATTGTGTAACTTCAGCACTGGTGCTAGCCACCGAAGGTGGCCTGGCATGGTGCAAGCCACACCACCTTATCATGTGCCTTGTTGGCCTACATAGGTACTCGCTAATAGCAATTGCTTCATTATTCTGTTAAGGCTTCAGGGAGATCTTTGTATTTGCGTGTTTTGCTTATGTCATGCTGTGTTCGTGCGTAAGAGTGCAGAGTTCATCTGCACTGTGCAGCATGCGTCGTCATACTCGGTGTGATCGCTACTTGCAGCAATGATTTTGCACATGGAGCTGGCACACACCTGTCGATCTCAGCTGCCCTGTGAAGATCTGGTGAATCACCGAGGTCTTCTCCATATGTTCTTCCAGCCTGCACGTGGAAATGAATGACATCACACATTCGGTGGCTTACAGATGCATCATCTTTACCAAGTGCGCACATGGGAGAGTTACTCCTTTTTGTTTCAACCCTACGTCACCTTGCAGCCAAACGCTTATTTAAAGAATATTCTGTAAACTTTGTTGTCAATTTTTGGTAACAGGTTGGGAACCAGTGGCCAAGGACGTGCACTACTTGTCGTGGTTGATTGGGCAGGAGAGGTGCAGAGCTTCTATGATGTAGCAGAAGAACTCATGCACGTCCTCCTGTTTGCCAAACTGCAGGTGTTTGGCGATCCCTGTGGGTAAATGGATGGAGGTCAGAAGCGATTTGAACGCAAGGTTACTAAACGTTTTACCAATGCCCCACCCATTGAGAATAGGTTCTAAATTAAATGTGCACAATTGTGTTGTACTGAACGGAGCTCACGTTTGAGGTTTTGGACGATTTCCAAGGGCTTGATGACCTTGCCCTTGGAGCTGAATGTTGCAATGGTGTGCCTCTCCATTATGCACATCATGCAACATCCATTATCTGTACCTGTGAAGTGCGGCAGAGGTGGCATATGCTGTCAGTACAACACCAATCAAAGCTCAGCTGTAGGTGCAGCACACAGCAAGGACATCTTCGCGTAACAATTATTTTCAGCTTGTTGATATTTCAAAGTGTTCTGGGAACTCACATCTTCCTGAGTGGTGCCTGGAGATCAGGTAGTTTGCCAGTGGTGCGGTGTAAGTGAGGCACTGCAGGGTGGCATTGAGGAAACAGGTGTTCCCCATGTTGTCAAGGCCAGCACCCTCGCATGCGTTCCACTGCCACGTCAGGCTCAGGTTTTCCCCCGATTCTGGCGCGAGTCGTGGAGCTCCATTATAGATCTTGTCTGCGCACAAACATCCAGGAATTTTTGTGTTTACACTCGAGGCACTCTGGAGACTGGCTCGAAAGTTGTGTGGTAAAGCCAGAACTTGTAATAACATTGTTTTAGCGGTGCTCTTCATTAACCCTTTCACAACCATGTTTTTTCAACTCTAGGTGACTCTACAGTGAGCTGTTTTTTGACGTAATTTCTGTTAACGTGGACAGGGTAACAATATTCAATGGGTAGGGGATAAACCTGGTCCTTGTCCAATATTTTCATTTTGCCACTAAATGAATGGTTATCGAAGGGCATTGATGGATCCTGGTTATCACTTTGATTTTCCTCTGTAAATGGTGTCTCATGGCTTCGTTTCACGTTTACCATCCCGATTATACAACATACATTGTCCAAAAATCTGACATTTTATCTGGAACTCATACCTACTACAGAGTTGCTTATGACATTGCAGTTGCACTACATTGACGTGTTTTTGTCCACTGTTTCTGAACGCAGTCGCAAATGCCCAAACGTCAATTACCCAGCAGTGAAGTTATAGTAGATAAGAGTTAACACCTTTTTGGGATTAAGCAAGGTTATGAGAACTTGGGAGAAGACCATTAGAGGGAATTCCAAAGTCAAGCTAGTGTTTAAAGAGTCACTTTGGTACAAGCTTACCTTCCATGGCAATCTGATCTGGAACAGGAGGGCAGCTAGCTTCTGGGAGGTGGGCCTGATGATGGCAGACGCTGTCGATGGAATGGCGTCCTTCTGGCTGTGATCCGGCTTGCTCCTAAGAGCGGTATGCTGGCTGCCCCTCCTTCGGGCAGCTCGGCCACCCCGGCGTCTTGGTCTCCTCGCTTGACCGGCTGCCTGGCCGAACCCGCAATTTGCGGCCTCGCCTTGCCCGTGACCAGCAGCCTGACCACTTCTGCAACCTGGACTGCCCTGGTGGCTTGTAGCCTGGCAGCCCTTGCATCCAGCAGCCTTGTTGCTAGCTGCACGAATATCTCCGTGGCTTGCCACTCGACTCGCTTTGTCCCCTTCAGCTGGGCCCTCCCGATCTACCACCGGGCTTGGCCCATGATCTGCCACCCGGTTTGCACCGCTGTCCGCTATTGGGTTGGGCCCATGGCTACTCATCTGACTTGCCTCTTGGCTAGCCACCAGGCTCATCTCATTGTTAGCCACGAGGCTAGCCTCAGGGCTAGCCACCAGGCTCGCCTCACAGCTTGTGGCTGGGCTCGTCTTTTGGTCAGCCTCCAGGCTCATGTCACGGCTAGCCACGAAGCTAATCTCACAATTATCTGCTGGGTCAACCTTGTGGCTTGCTTCCAGGCCCATCTCATCGTTATCTGCGCACAAAATATACAGGAAATTTTATGTTAACACACAAGGCACTTTGAGACTGGCTCGAAAGTTACGTGGTAAAGCCAGGACTTGTGATAGCATTGTTTTAGCGGTGCTCTTTATTAACCCTTTCACAACCGTGTATTTTTCAACTCTCGGTGACGCTACAGTGATCTGTTTTTTGACGTAATTTCTGTTAACGTGGTCAGGGTAACATTCAACGGATAGGGCATAAACCTGGTCCTTGTCCAATATTTTCATTTGCCACTAAATGAACGGTTATCGAAGGGCATTGATGGATCCTGGATATCACGTTGATTTTCCTCTAAAAATGGTGTCTCATGGCTTCGTGTCACTTTTACCATACCGATTATACATAAGTATATAACAACGTACATTGTGCAAAAATCTGACAAGCAAACTTTTCATCTCGAACTCATCTCTACTACAGAGTTGCTTATGACATTGCAGTTGCACTACATTGACGTGTCTTTGTCCACTATTTCTGAACGCAGCCCCAAATGCCCAAACGTTAATTACCCAGCAGTGAAGTTATAGTAGATAAGAGTTAACACCTTTTTGGGATTAAGCAAGGTTATGAGAACTTGGGGAAGAGACCATTAGAATTTCAAAGTCAAGCTAGTGGTTACAGAGTCACTTTGGTACAAGCTTACCTTCCACGGCAATCTTATCTGGCACAGAAGGGGCAGCCGGCTTCTGGAGGTGGGCCTGATGTCAGAGGCTGTCACTGGAATGGCGTCCTGTCTGTGATCCGGCATGCTCCCAAGAGCGGTATGCTGGCTGCCCCTCCTTCGGGCAGCTTGGCGACCCCGGCGTCTTGGTCTCCTCACTTGACCGGCTGCCTGGCCGAACCCGCAGTTTGCTGCCTCGCCTTGCCCGTGACCAGCAGCCTGACCACTCCCGCAACCTGGACTGCCCTGGTGGCTTGTAGTCTGGCAGCCCTTGCATTCAGCAGCCTTGTTGCTAGCAGCACGAATATCTTCATGGCTTGCCACTGGACTCGCTTTGTCCCTTTCAGCTTGGCTCGGCTCCCGATCTACCACCAGGCTTGGCCCATGGTCTGCCACCCGGTTTGCACCGCTGTCTGCTATCCGGTTGGGCCCATGGCTTCTCATCTCACTTTCCTCTTGGTTAGTCTCCAGGCTCATCTCATTGCTAGCCTCAGGGCTAGCCACCAGGCTCGCCTCACAGCTTGTGGCTGGGCTCATCTTTTGATCAGGCTCCAGGCTCATGTCACAGCTAGCCACGAAGCTAATCTCACAATTGTCTGCTGGGTCCACCTTGTGGCTTGCTTCCAGGCCCATCTCATGGTTATCTGCACACAAAACATCCAGGAAATGTTCTGTTTACACTCGAGGCACTCTGGAGACTGGCTTGAAAGTTGTATGGTAAAGCCAGAACTTGTGATAGCATAGTTTTAGCGGTGCTCTTTATTAACCCTTTCACAACCATGTTTTTTCGACTCTAGGTGACCCTACAGTGAGCTGTTTTTGACAATATCTGTTAACGTGGTGAGAGTAGCAATATTCAATGGATAGGGCGTAAACCTGGTCCTTAACCAATATTTGTATTGTGCCACTAAATGAACGGTTATCAAAGGGCATTGATGGATCCTGGATATCACGTTGATTTTCCTCCATAAATGGTGTCTCATGGCTTTGTGTCACTTTTACCATCCCTATTATATGTAAGTATATAACAACGTACATTGTCCAAAAGTCTGACAAACACTTTATCTGCAACTCATCCCTACTACAGGTGTTGCTTATGACATTACAGTTGCACTACATTTACGTGTTTTGTCCACTGTTTCTGAACGCAGTCCCAAATGCTCAAAACGTCAATTACCCAGCAGTGAAGTTTTGGGATTAAGCAAGGTTATGAGAACTTGGAGAAGAGACCATTAGAGGGAATTCCAAAGTCAAACTAGTGGTTACAGAGTCACTTTGGTACAAGCTTACCTTCAACGGCAATCTCACAATTATCTGCTGGGTCCACCTTGTGGCTTGCTTCCAGGTCCATCTCATGGTTCTCTACCGGGCTTGCCTCATGACTTGCCACCTCTATTCTTTCTTGGCTAGCTACCAGGCTCATCTCACGGTTATCCACTGCGTCCACCTCGTGGCTTGTCTCCAGGCCCATCTCATTGGTAGCCACTGGCTCGCCTCAAGACTTGCCACCTCGGTCTTCTCATGGCTAGACACTGGGCTCGTCTCATGACTTGCTGCAGAGCTCGGAACACAGCTGCCTGGCTCATAAACCTCATCATCTGAAACACTGCGGAAGCAACAGAAGATGTTCTTGAAACGCTTAATGAAGCCCTTTTTCTTGGCCTTCGGCATTGTGGCGATGTGGTTGCAAAGTATAAAAATGCGTCCAAAACGTGTCCTCAAGATGATGATGGCTGGATTTTATTTGTTGAAAATTTTGCAACAAAAAACCCAGAGAGCAAGGATAGAACACGTCTGACCCTCACGGTGCCAGATTAGCAACTGAGTTTGTGGGGGAAGTGACATCACAGTGATGTCACAGTGCACTGGAGTCACATGGTGGCCTATGTAATGGTGACGTCACAGTGCACTGGAGTCACATGGCCTATGTAATGGTGACGTCACAGTGATGTCACAGTGCACTGAGGTCACATGGTGCCCCGTGGGAATTGCCTGTGCAACAAGCACCCTCAATACACTTTATGTATCTGTAACTGAACGAATGATAATGATGAATGGTTTTTAAAAGTAATTTATCTCAACCTAACTTTCGTTGCAGAAAATGTATTTTAGTTTATATTCCATGATTGTGCCCTTTTCCATGCTTTGTCTCACGATATATTCAATCGAGATTGTTGTACGTTATGTTCTTGTATTTGTCGTTTGGTGACTCAAGTTACTCTTGAAAATGACACCATCCTTGTCTCTAAGCAAAATAAATTAAAACCGTCTTCAAATCATTCTTTGGTTTTTTCGGTAAAGTCACGTATAAAAATAAAATAATAAATTAAATAATAGCATACGACGTTTCGATTGCAACACAAGCAATCATCATCAGGTATAATAAAATAACGACATAGAATATAACCAGAAAACTATAGACAGACATATAAGCAGACAGATATCACCAAGATACATAGAGCAACCCAGGTACAGAGAGAGGTGATCGTCTCTGTGGGGTGGCCTTAAATAGACAGAGGGGGCGGAGGCAGAGAGAGGAGGGGTAGGGAAAACATTTACATGTCAATGAGTACGAAGGGAGGGAGTAAGGTAAGCAGGCTTAGAGGGAGACAGAACACACTAAATTAAATAACCTAGCAAAGTATCGAAATGTTATGTAAAACGACACAGAGAGTCGGTCAACACACAACGCATTGCCTGGTCGATTACGTATTTCAAAGATTGCTAAGTTAGAATTTAAGTGTGAAAATTCCAAAGAAAGACAAAACATNAAAAAGAGGAACGGAGACACACAGACAGAGCAGAACCTAAGAACGATAAAAACGATGTAGCAATTTAAATATACCAGAGAAGAGAACAAGAAACCCAAGAGAAAAAAGGTATGGAATTGTAGAAGTGGTTATCTTAATTTTATTCGTGACTGCAGGAATTATTCTTTGGTTTTTCGTAAAGTCACGTATAAAAATAAAATAATAAATTAAATAATAGCATACGACGTTTCGATTGCAACACAAGCAATCATCATCAGGTATAATAAAATAGCGACATAGAATATAACCAGAAAACTATCTGCTCTGTCTGTGTGTCTCCGTTCCTCTTTTTTATGTTTGTCTTTCTTTGGAATTTAAATTCTAACTTAGCAATCTTTGAAATACGTAATGACGCAATTTAATTGTGTGTTGACGACTCTTGTGTCGTTTTCATAACTTCGTATGCTATTATTTAATTTAGTGTGTTCTGTCTCCCTCTAAGCCTGCTTACCTTACTCCCTCCCTTCGTACTCATTGACATGTAAATGTTTTCCCTACCCCCTCCTCTCTCTGCCTCGCCCCCTCTGTCTATTTAAGGCCACCCCACAGAGACGATCACCTCTCTCTGTACCTGGGTTGCTCTCTCTATGTATCTTGGTGATATCTGTCTGCTTATATGTCTGTCTATAGTTTTCTGGTTATATTCTATGTCGCTATTTATTATACCTGATGATGATTGCTTGTGTTGCAATCGAAACGTCGTATGCTATTATTTAATTTATTATTTTATTTTTATACGTGACTTTACCGAAAAAACCAAAGAATAATTCCTGGACAAGCTAAATTAATCTTCAAATCGTTTCATTAATGAATTCCCCGCAGCACTGGTGTCACGTCACATTTGACTANCCAGCCTCACCCTCTCTCCAGGCTTAACAGAACTCCCACTGACTCTGACCCCAGTTTGTCTATTTCTCATTAATTTGTTTAATTGTCCAACCGACAGCCTCGTGGCTGCCCGCAGATCACGCCCACGTCACGCCACGAGCTGTAGGGGCGGGGCTCCGTCCACTCAGTGGTGCTGTTAACGTTCACATTCAGCAGCACGAGTCGGGAGTCTCATCTCTGCAGTCCCCGTTGTGTGCCACCTCCCTATATCAAGCCTCTCAATTTCTCATTCACGATGATTGTGTTTCACTGCACAAACGGTACCTACGGCCTTTTTACGATATTTAGGAACGGCCATCTTGGTAAGGGTAATGTAAAGGGCTAGCTGAGCCCGAGAAGCCCCAAAGAGGCACAAACAACCATCTTCATAAGGGAAAACAAGCCCTGAGATTTGATAGGACCTGCCATCTTGGATAGGGCATGCAAGGGGCCGCCACTCTCAGGGAAATAGGAGCAGCCATCTTGGTAAGGGACAGTGTGACCGTGACGTAGATTGGCGGAATCGCCATCTTGTAGAGAGNCAGGAGACACGGACAGTTGGATAGGAGCATCGTGTGTGGTGCCGCTATGAAAGTTACTCTACTTTTTATCACAGCAGTTGCAGGGAGAGTTGCCACCGTCGAATCGCTGTCGATTCCCGTCACAAGATGTTTACCTCTTAGTGTCCCACGTGGCCCGGGGGGGGTCTGTGTAGGCACGCGAAGGCCGCGCGCCCTCCGTGTGTCTGCAGAGACGAGAGACGAGGAGAGAGAGCGTCGCCGCGTGTTGCAGTCGGCTCCTGCCGTTGTCTCTCCACTGCTGGATGAAGGCATCTTCCACCGCTCTCGCCGCTCACGGTCCATCGCTCCCACCGTGCGTCCGTCTCTTGCTCGTCAACTCGTTCATGGCTCCGTCTCCGCAGGGAAAGGGCCGCAGTTAAAGTGTCACTTTGTGCGTCAGGGTCGTGAAATAAAGGCCGTGGGTTGATTCAGTGTTGTGCTTCGAGGTGAGTGCTGGTGGGATGCGGTTAGCGCTTGTACGGGTAGAGTATTTGGTTAAGGATTTAACATGTAGCATTCGTAAATCTTAACATTACAATAAGTTGCAAAGTACATTCTGTAACATATATAGTTTAGTTAAACTGTAAGTATGGAATCAAAAGTGGATTGATGGGTGAAAATTCTGTATTAAAATTATAACTTAAATACAGCATTTATAGCTGTTAAGTCTATAAAAGCATGTTGAATATGTGNTATGTATATTAAAACACAATAACATAGTTCCGTAGCTTACACATTATAAAACTCATTTGCANTTTGTTATGGTTACAAGCAAATATGATAGTGAAATATGCTGTAATTAAAGTTTTGTGGCACATTATTATTTGTCTTAAGCTTAAAGCATAAAACTGTAATGGTTTAACAATTTTACAATAA
>MU249596.1:9009622-9277122 GCA_018977245.1 Lethenteron camtschaticum
TGGTGCCGTGTGTTGCTGGCCACCCACACACCCTGACCTCATGTGCCGTGTCGGCCTTAATAGGCGCTCGCCAACAACGCTAGCTCATGTTAGAGGCGACACAGCGGGATCTTTGGCATTGTGTCAGGTTCTGTTATCGAGTGGTCACCACAGGTGTGGGAGCTGTCCTTCGAGCGTCTCGCCCTCTCTCCGTTCCCTCCTTCCACCTCCCTTCTCTCCTCCCTCGTGCTCCCCCCCCACCCCGCTCTTCCGGCCCGGCCCGCGTGGCGCGTGCAGTCCCACCAGCGGCAGCACAACAAGGACAAGCCGTACAAGTGCCCCAACTGCTACCGCGCGTACACCGACTCGTCCTCGCTACAGATCCACCTGGCAACACACGCTGTCAAGCACGCCAAGGCCTACTGCTGCAACATCTGCGGCAGGGCTTACACCTCGGTCAGTGCACGCGCGCAGTTCGTCGCCGTCGCAGCGGGGGACAGGTCCGCCGTACCACGCGGCCGAGTTCTTATGTTGATGCAGAAGTAGAGGAAGTGTGGCGAGATGTTAACCACCTCGTCTGGTATACGTGAGTTCGTGGGTTCGATCCCGACCCTGACGCCTGCTGTATATTTGGAGTTTGCGTGCTCTCCCCGTGGTCGCGTGGATTTTTCTCCGGGTCCTCCAGTTCTTCCCTCCACGTTTAGAAACGTGCGTTCAGAGTATTTGGCTGCCGTAAATTTCCACCCGATCATTTGCGGCAGGTCGCTGCTGAAAAAGAGCTCTACAGCTCAGTGCGCCTTACCTGGTAAAATAAATATAGAGTTCGAGTTGCAGCAGCGATAGGGTGCGTGGAATAAGATGCGGTAGGGTTGCGACGCTTGGTCTGTTTCGTACGCGATGGCGGCGACGGCATCGTGGTTCAAGAGCTTGGTGCCAACTTCGAGGTCTCCCGGCCACGATGAGAGGGCTCCGGAACCAACGAAACTATATTTTATTTTACCAGGTAAGGCTCCACCGAGCTATATAGCCTCTGTGTTCAGAAGCGACCTGGCTACCACAAATGATAGCTCAACGAAGTGGCTTATCGTGTGGAAATCTAAAGCAGCCAAATGCTCTAAAACCCGTGTTTCTAAATGTGGAGGGGAAAACGGGGGACCCAGAGAAAAATCCACATGATCACGGGAAAAGATACACGCAAACAGCAGGCGTCAGGGTTGGGATGAAACCCACGACCTCCTGCATACTGGGCGAGGTAGTTAACATCTCGTCACCGTGACGCCCAGGAATGGTCGGCTGCGGCAAGGTTAGCGTGCTGGATTAGTTGCAACAGGGTCGGGGGTGTTACACGAGTCGCAGCAGGGTTGGTTGGTAACTTTCTTGACGAGCACCAGCATTGTTGTTTGTTGCCCATGTGTGTCGCTGTGTTCGTCACACCTTCGTTTATATTTTAGCGAGCGAGTGAGAGGCTGGTGTAACTTTTGCTGACTTGCCAGAGAGTGCATTTTCCATTGGCGTTTGTGCTACGTTCTCTCTGTCCCCCTCTCTCTCTCCTCTATTTTTTTTAATCTCCATCCCTCACCTCGTTGACTATCTTCACGTTTCTTATCTCTCCATCTTGCATCACTCTTTCTTCTCCCTCCCCCACCTTTCCCGAATTTTTGTTCCCTTTCCTCCATCCTCCCTTCCGTTCCTTCGATCTTCCTCCGCTCGCTCTCCTCTCAATGTTTTTAAATGTTTTCACCTCCCTGCTCTTCTGTTCTCACCTCCCTCCCTCTCCTATAATTTGTTTCCCTGCCCGCTCCCCCCACCTCTCTCTCTCTCTCTCTCCGTGTTGGTGTCCACAGGAGACCTACCTGGTGAAGCACATGAGCAAGCACTCGGGCCTGGACCCCAGCGCCGCGTCGGGGCACCAGTCTCCGCCCCCAACCCGGACTCCCCGCCCTGTCCTATCCGCCTGCCCATCATGTGACTCCCGCACCACCCACCTTCCTCACCTGTCTCACCTGCTCGCTCGCTCGCTCTCTCACTCTCTCGCTCAATGCCGCCCCCACCCCTGACCTCCTCCCCCCACCCACCCCACTGTCCCCCACCCCAATCCAACCCACCCCAGACACGAGCCAGAGACTCGTGACAGCATCCCTCCCCTCTCCACTGACCCCCCCCCTCCCCTCCCGGAACCCCCCCCCCCGATCCCTCCGCTTTCCCCCGCCGCCGCAAATGCACGCCGCGCAGATTCACTCTCTGCTTGACTTTTCTTTGCGTTGACGTTTCATTAAAGGCCCGCCGCATGCCTTGTATCGGTAACGAACTAATGGTTACAAATAACGGTGATGATGATGATGATACGCTAACCGCAGCACACACACACACACGTTTATCACTCGGTGCCGATTTTGTCGCGTGTTGGTCGATAAGTCTTTTTGAACGCAACGTGCCACGAAAGTTACTTACAACACAAAAAGATTCCCTTGACTCGCCGTGTGCCCCCATCCCTCCTCGACCCGTTTTTTTTTATTATCACTTCGTCAGAATAATAAAGAGAAGTAAGGAGGAGCACTTTGTTGAATTGTTACCATGGATATTTGGAACATTTTGTTGAAAATCGTGCGTCGGCAGCCTCTAGCGGGGAAGGTAGCGAGTTCATAGTTTGCCGACGTTTTGAAGACAATCCCTCTCCTTACTTATGTGTACAAGTACGCTCGGGCGAACACAAATCGCCTGCTGTTAAAACAATCTATAAATATTTTGACCGTCCGTTGCATTTACTATTTTAGCTATTTTTTATATATATATATTTCCCATCATTTCGTGCATCGGCATACGCAAGGTAATGTTGTTTGTCGTTTACCGGAAGCCCATTGGACGGTGAAGGCAGTTACGTGACCCCCCCCACCCCAACCGCGACATTTCTTTTAAGTTGCGTATTGAACGGATTGGGTTGTTGAGCGTTAAAATCACGCCGTAGACGATCATGATATAAATCGGGGCGGGGGGTGGGGGAGAAATGTGTTCCAGCACAGGCATGAGACAATTATACGACATCATGTGATGAATTACCGAACCTGTCTGCTTGCCATTTTACTAATTTTTTTTTTAAACTTCCACTTTCTTTGTTTTCTAGAAAATCATGTGACTTGAATAGGAGCAACGTCAGTCATGTGAGCGACATTCACTGCAAGTCTGAGATGTGTCATGTGACGCACTCCTTTTATCACGTGATGTAAGCTTCAAGCACCCCCCTCCCCTTCCCTTTGACCCTCGCCCCTTGACCCTCCCAGTGGTGCCCTGCCTCTAGCCCCTTAGCCTCTACCCCACGACTACTCCCACCTCCTCCTCCCCTCCTCCTCCCACGTCTCGGCCAAACGTATTTTTCCGTAGTTCTGTCCTTCCCGGATGGACGGATACAAAACCCGCTCGCCCGACGTGCGTAGGGTGCGATCGCCAGAGTGGTTGGCGGCGGCGGCGGCGACGGGCGAACCCGAACGTTTTGCCTCTCGTCGCCGAAGACCTGCAAAAAACGAGAGGACGCTTTTGCACACACGCTTGGACTTTTACGGACGCCGAAGGCAAGACTCCTTCTCCCTCGCACTCTCACCGCAACCAGNCCCCCCCCCCCCCCCCCCAAAAAAAAAACTCTACACCCCGTCGCCGCAACCGGCATCGTGTTGAAAAAAAAAAGACTTCGGTGAACGTGAAAACTTGAGCGCAATGTGGAGCGTAAACGCACGTGCCTGCTTGCCTGACTCGGGGTCGCGTGTTTCCGACGGCGCGGTGTGACTTTGAAAGAAAAAATATGTCTATCGTTGTCAAAGCACGATGCGCGGCGGGAGAAATTTCGTGGCGCAAAAAAATGTTTGCGCGTCCGCGCCACTCGGCTCCCACCACACTCCACTCTCCCGCCCCCCCTCCACTGTCCTTCCACCACCGAACACTTTGGGACAAGTTCACATCCTGACGGCAGCTAAAGGGAGGCCGCTGCCATCCAACGGCAGTGGCGCCCGTAAACCGGTTTTGTACATAAAGTGTCGGGTGAGCAGCGCTAAGCAGTGCCCACTCCGGCAGCAAGGTTCCCACTCTTTTAAAGGTTTAACGTTAACATTACGTGGTTATAATTTTATTTTAGACATACTCTCTTCGCTTGATAACTGCCACTGTGATCAATGACAGGACGACTATAACTGTATTAACTGTTGGATTCATATTTACTGTCACGTTCTCGGTTTTGGTTTTTCGCCGATAGACGACATGACCCGCTTGCCGAAGATGAGTTACGTGCCGAGTTTTTGTTTTCTCGATTCGTCGCTACGTTTGCCGCTAATCCTCTCCTCAACCGTAAAGATGGTGTCTACGCGACTTGAATGCGCACATTACGGACCCAGTGGATTCTCTTTCCCATTGCACAAGCAGCCGCTGTGAAGGTTTGGCGAAAAAAGGTGGCCCAGTCCGCTCGTTAAGTATTGCCGGGCATGCGATGGTTTACCTATCCCTGTCGCCGTGATGCGCGCGACAAGAGAGAAGACGGGCGCGCCACGGCGAGATGTTAACTACTTCGCCTGGTATACGGGAGGTCATGGGTTCGATCACGATCCTGACGCCTGCTGCTGTATATTTGGAGTTTGCATGTTCACCCCGTGGTTGAGTGGATTTTTCTCCAGGTCCTCCGGTTAAACCCCTCCACATTTACAATCAACATCACGCGTTTAGATTATTTGGCTGCTATAAATTTTCACGTGACGAATAAGCTGCTTCGTTTGAGCTATCGCCTGCGATCGCCAGGTCGCTCCTGAAATGAGTGCGACATATAACTGAGACGTGACGGTTGAAACCGCACTTCCCCCGCCGGGACCCGTGACTCGTCCCGTGGGCCGCGATGATCATGGACGGAGAGGGAAGCGGCTTTCGTCTCAAATTGTCCACCCCCACACAGGCTTCCACCCCCCCCCCAACACTCGTCCCCCATTGTCGGTACACGTGGACAAATTAAGTCGTGTGTGTGTGTGGAGGGGGGGCAGCAGTTTTAACATATACAAAGTATATAAAACATTTCATTTTGTAACCGAGCTGAAAGGCAAGGGCGTGATTGGTTTTGGTGTTTTTACAAACATCGGTCAGCTCTCGTAGTTACTTCAGAGGAAGCGGCCGACCGGTGATTTTAACTCGACCCCCCCCCCCCCCCCTTGTACAATTTTGCCGTGACCCCAGTTTGTACTTCTACTACGACGGATGCAGAAACCTCTGGGTACCGAACGCGCGCCCATCTTTTTTAAACCGAACCTTGCGTTTTACTGAAGAGGTTCATCGTTCTCGCGTGTTTTTTTTTCTTTTTTAACTTAACGTCACGACGACGTTGCAACAAGAGGCAGAGAGAGAGCTTCGTTTCGTTCACGTGAAGCCGTCTGATTTTTTTTGCTATATTTCTTTTTTTCATTTGAGAGAAATTATCGAGTTACAACTTGTTTTTTCGATTCGGATCGAGAGCTCACATTATAATTTTTAGTGCCCGTTTTTCGATGATTAAATACTGTGCACGAATAAGCGTGCCTCGCGTATATGGAAAGGAAAACAAACGGTGATGGTGCGTGCGATGACTGTCACTTCTCAAAGTTATATTTTAGACTGAGTGGCCTTCAAAGTCAATACATACTGAGCGTTTAACGAGAAATTTGAGCAAAAGTACTCCCCCTCCCCCTCGCTTATCTCCGACTAAAGTCGATAATACGAATAATTTTTTGCGTTTCCATTAAGCTTTTTTTGTGCATAATTATTATGATTACAATAATATTTTTACAATAGCACTATTGGCTATACATTAGTATATTGTAAGATATGAGGTATGTAGATTATAAAACTGCATTTATACTTTAATAATCCCACTAATATGGTGTATAAGATGGTTTTGCATGGCTGTTCCTGTACATATATAAAAAAAGTATATATGAAGTGAGGAAAAGGGTTGTGGTTTTTTTTTACGTACCGTGTGTGTTGGCTAGAGAGAGCGAGCGAGAGAGAAAAGAAATGCCACATTGGCATGGCTATTGTGTTCAACCATTGCGTTGGTTTTCACTACCGCCTGGTACATTTCAGTGTGAGACTGGACAAGCCTCTATCAGTGTTGGCAGTCACACGTGCGGCACCCCCCCCCCCCCTTGTTTGGTCCCACCCAGCTCAACGGGCAGTGAGAGAAGGTGCGATGGTTAGCAGGAGACCTGCGCGTGTGTGTGCAGGGGTTCTCTCTTGTCTCTTCCCCGATCCCCCTCCACCCCCGCCAGCAAAAGAAGTGCTCGTTTCGTCTCGGAAGTGGTGCGCGTGCTTTTTAACGTTTCCAACAAACGTTCGGGAGCAATGTGACGAGAGTCGCTTTCGCCGGAATAGAAACGCCTAAATGCCCGGGTGCTGAAGTTTGCTTTCGTGTTACTTTGCCGTGATTTTTTCCGTTCTGCCAACCATTATCCCGCTCCCCGCCCCCTCCTGTGCGTGCGCGCTTTGGCATCGTTGATGAAAACGAAGCGTGCGTGCGTGCGTCTCCTTTCACCGATCTCGCCACGGCGAGTGGACAGAGAAGCCGGTTGGGGGAGACGAAGCCTCACGCAGACCTCACGTTAGCAGCTTCCCGAGCGGCAGGAGGGGAGGCGGGTGCGAGTTATTGGGAGCGGGTTCTCCTCGTGAGCGACAACATCGATACATCCGACGTAATTTTAGGTCCTTTTTTTTTGTATAACCATACTACTGCCTCGACAGTGCCAAATGTTTTTTTTTTGGCGATAAAGCGACTTCATTTATTTAGTGACAGCCTCTCTTTTGCGTCCGGTGGCGGGCGGGGTGGGGGGTCGCTTGCGTCGCCGACGACGCCGACGAACCGAAGCGTTTTTATTCTCCGGCAAAAGGAGTCCAAATGTCGTTGCGATCTCGCGAAAGTTGAGGTGTGTTTTCTTCGATGTAAGCATGGGAGCAAGTCCCCTCGCATTCATATTACTGTATTTCTTTTATTACATTTCTTTTATTCCGCTGGCGTCGACAATAAAAAAATCGTCGGAAGCATTCACTATTGAAATGTCACGCGTTTAAAAGCGTCGGATGCTGTAGTAAAACTCTCACCGCGCGCCGTTGACATCGACTCGCTAATAATCCGGCAAATTGAGCACACTTTCTTATCCGGCAGAAGTAAAAACGGGAATCCTTGAACCGTGCTTTCGATTGAAAAAGTAGAAGAGTGGCTTTTTCCTGCATATTTTTACGATACTTCCCACCACCCGCCGCTACCGCTGTTTTTCCCCCCTGATTTTTTTTTATAAGGATACATGGGCTCACAGTGGACTAATGAATATAGAGAAAAAGTGTTGTTACATTGCACATAGCTCTGTACAGTATTGAGGGTAGGGGGAGGGGGAGAGCTTTGAAAGAGAGATTAAATAATGAGAAGGAAGCTACCGAGCGGATTTAAAAAAAACATTCTCACTTTCTGTGAACATGTTTTTGGATCGGTGTCATTTTACAGATACAACTGTTGCAATATATATACGGAGGGGTATGCAAAGTGTTTTTTTTTTTTCAAATAAACAGACAATTTCACTAAAGTTCACTTCACTAAAAATACTGTTTTAAGAAGTTAACAGGTAATGATTGTGCGATTTGCAGTCGTTCTGTTTTATCGATCACATTGAGAGTTACCTAATCACTTTATGGATTTTCCTAAATTATTGTTTAAAAGTACAAATTCACAAACTGCCGTGCAATTACTTCTTTTCCCGCTCAGTTTTGAAACGAATTTCAAAAGAAAAAATGTAAATCACGGGAGCTAAGAACACTCGGTCTAAATGACATTTGAAAAAAAATTCAGTTTGAATTCTCCGGCATGTTTTTTGAGTTGTGCCGCGTGTTGTTCAGTCTTGCTGTGCTGGGCATTTCACTCCCCGCTCTGGGAGCTTGTTTGATTCTTTCCCAAAATGAAACGTGGGGACATCATGCGCGGAACGCAACGCGGTACAACCCAACGCACGCGCACACACGCGTCGGGGAGACCTACAGCACAATCGCCAAAACCTACACGATATCCAAACTCCTCGTTTCACGCTTGTGGTATTTTCTTTCAATCAAGAAGGGTTTGTCTTTTCATTACGGTAATAGCTTCTATCTTCTGTTTTGTGTCCCGACAATTCTTAAATGAGCGACAGCGTTTCGTTTTGGATAACAATCGTGGATGTGTTTGCCTTATCGACTTTTCGCCGTACAGCATATCCTGGCTTTCGCGGACACGGTGAGAAGCAGCGTGCGTTGTGGCACGTCCGCTGTTGACCGCGTTCAGATAATACTTAATTTAACCAGACAGTCTCGTAGAAACGTCGCAAGCCAATTTTGCGCACAATTTAAAAAATCTCAAGCTTGATATGCCATCTCATTGGAAAGGTTCATAATTTTCATCGTTTTTTGTAAACGTTTTCGTATATTTCTCTTTATTTTTTCTCTCAAGAGGTGTCCTTTGCAGTGCTGTATACCTGATCTATTATTATTATACAATGTATTATTATAATAATTTGTACTACGCTCCCGTCATTTTAATAATGCATTGACAGTATACTGTAGTTAGGGAATCAATTTAACGTTTCTTTTTAAACAAAAATAAAAAAAATTACTATATATAACAAGCACTTGTACAGACTTAACTGAAACATGTAAATGGGGGTTGTTTTCCTTCTAAAAATAGCCACCACATGATTTTACAGAATTTCTCACCGAGACCGTTTTTAGTTGTGTCTATCGCCCGCTGGGTCAGCGTTCGACTCACCACAGATGCTTTGTATTTTACGAAATGGGACATACGATGGCTTTTTTTTATGTACCGGACTTTAAAAAAAATACAAAAAGAACAAAGTTGTGTTCGCTTGTAATTGTACCTGTGACATTGTTTATATTGTATTACTATACGCGTAACATTTGCTATTTTTTGTCTCATGTATAGCATTCATTTAATGTATATAACAACAGCAAACAACTTTGTTTTGTTATACCTGTATCATTAAACATTTTAGAAACCAAAATTCTGCGTTGCAACCTTCTTGCTCATCACCTTCTCTTTTAAACAAATACTAAGTTGTAATTGTATCCCTACTCTTTGGTTTTTTCGGTAAAACAGTCTGCATCAGCAGCAGGCCACGCTTGCCCACCTGATGACGAACGCTTGTGTTGCGCCCGAAACGTCGTGATTTAATTTAGTTGTTTTCATTTGTTTAATTTTTTACCTCCGTGACTTTACCGAAAAAACCAAAGAGGATGAAGCCTTGCAGTCACGAAAGCTTGAAATCTAGAATTCTATCCCTCTTGCGCCATCAGTATTGCATAACGAGACAAAGAATCGATTATCTGTCTCTGTCACAGAGCCAGTGCTACTCCTTCGTGTTTGAGAATGTACGTACGTGTGTTGGACTTCTCTCACACCGCACGTATCCAACCGTGCTAATTGGAGGTGCGGGGGGAGAAGGACAATAATCTAAACACAAAAAGCAGTTGATAATTGTTTTTTTACCCTTCTATCTGGCAACAAAACTGACACCTTTTTACAAGGAGTCATGTTTGCATAGACCACAATACCTGCAGTCAATGCAAACAAAAAACATAACTGATAATGTGTACTGTCCTTGAATTGATTGGTCCACACCCGACAGGACATACATTATCAGAGTTATGTTTTTTGTTTGCATTATGACTGCAGGTATTTGGTCTATGCAAACATGACTCCTTGTAAAAAAGTGTCAGTTTTGTTGCCAGATAGAAGGGTAAAAAAACAATTATATTTTACTGACAAATGAGGTTCCAATGGGCAAAAAGCAGTTTGAAAGTAGTTATCACTCGCTCATTCGCTCGCTCCTCACCCGATCTAAAAGTGCACTGCTCCAGTGGCTTCCTAAAATATCGGAAGGAAGAGCGTTCCAGACGGCCGCAGAAGCGCATCTGAAGGTGCGAGATGCAGTGGCCGTCTTTGTTCTGTGGCTATCCATAAGCGGCGGCTGCTGCTGCTGCTGCTGCAGGGATGACGAAGTTCGCGTGATGATGTATGCTCTTTGACGAGATCAGCAAGGTTATTGTGGTTCGTTTGTGGCAAACGAAAATAGATTTCGGAAGTGGATATGACTGAGCTACCGCTCGGGATAACTTCAAGTGAACTCTGGTCATGCAGTAGGGAGCAGCCACTTGCCCACTCGCTCCGCATAGACGACATGATGTTTGTCACATGCCACTCAATCAGATTTATTTACTAATCTAGTATATAATTACAATACCCCCCCCCCTCAAATCTTTGCACCTGACGAATTAATGAGTTAATGATGACGTCACCCTGCTGCTGCTCTATATAAGAACGGGAGACACAGCAGAGCATCACCATTCTGGCGAATTGCCGATGATGCTGGATGCAATTGTAAAGTAGGAGCCGACACCAGATTGCAGGGGTCTCGTCCTTTATTCCTTTCCTTCCATCCACACCTGTCCCCAGCCGTCCCAATCTCGTTCCCGCCAAAGGCCCTTCTTCCCGCCCGTTCTCTCCTTATATCTCCACGATCACCCCTCCCACTAACCCATCTATTGGTGGGAATCCTTCCCCTGACACCCCTACATCACCCCCCCCCCCCCCCCGGAGAAAAAATAACCGTCCTCGGTTCTGCCTCCCCATGGACCATTTAAATCTCCCCATGCCTCCCACCACTGACAGTGACGACAGCCCTTCCCCCCCCCCACAACCATACAATGCAACATAACACAACAAATCAATTGCGCGGCCTGCCCAGGTCTCCAGCCAGCATCCCGTAACAGCCCGGACATCCACAGGCAGCAGATGACCGTGGCGGCCCCTCCTTCGAAGGCCCTCTCGTCGCGGTCCCTGGTTCGGTGGTGCCGGTGTCGCCTTGCCTGGCGCCGCTGTCTCTCCGGCCCCCGCTCGTGCTGCCGCTCGTCAGGCCTCACATGGGGTGCTGTAGGTGACAACAAAACACAGGGCACCGAACCCCTGCCGGTTGGCGCGTGGTGGTCGGCGACCTTGGCCTGGGTAGGGATGATGATGATGTTGGCAGTGATGTTGGTGGTGATGTTGGTGAAGATGACGGTGGAGAGATGTATGGCTTAAGGCGGGTGGGGTGTACAAACCATCGTCGCTTACCCAGTTGGACCTGGACGCACTGCGGTCGGAGTGCTTTAATGACCTCGACCGGCCTTTCCAGGGTCGGTCAGCTTTGGTGAGAGGCCAACCGGCACCTGAGGACAGTGTAGCCATGCCTGGTCCCCGACTTTAAAGGGCTTGGCTGTCACTGTCCTCTCCCATATCCGTACATTACTCTCTTGGCTCGTGGCCGATGCGGCCTCGGCTGCTTGGCGGGCCTCTCTCAAATAAATGAGGGAGGTCTTTAGTGCCTTCGGCCATGCGTCGGCTCTTGCGGGAATGTCCGTCAGCTGCACCTCAATAGGCGGAACGGGATCCCGTCCGTACATCAGGAAAAACGGCGAGAACCCCGTCGCCGCGTGTGGGGCCACCCTGTACGCCGCTAAGACAGATGGAATGTGGAGGTCCCAGTCGGAATGGTTTTCGTCCACCACTTCGGACAGCATGGCCGCTATGGTGCGGTTAAGCCGCTCTACCATCCCATCGGTCTNGGGATGATACGGAGATGTTCGGACCTTTTTAGTGCCCAGGATAGAGCAGACGTCCTTCAATAGCTGTGAGGAGAAATTCCTGCCCTGATCCGTGAGCAACCGCTCCGGTGCCCCCTTATCCAGGACATAGCCTCCCACGAAGGCATCGGCGATGGTCTGTGCCGTTTGGTCCGGGAGGGCCCACGCCATCGGCCACCTCGTGCATACTCGACTCCGACCAACAGGTATTTATTTCCCCGTGGCGTGACCGGCAGTGGTCCCAGGATGTCCAACGCAACCAATTCGTTGACCCTGGTCACCGTGATGGGCTGTAGGGGCGCCCGGCTTACCCGGGGTGGCGGCTTTCGCCGCGCACATTCGACGCAGGTAGCGACCCATCGATGCACGTCAGCGGTCATACCTGGCCAAAAGTACCGACTCTGTAATGTGTACAGTGTCTTCCGCCCCGCCAGGTGCAGCAGCTGGCGGCCGTGTACGTCCATAACCAATTGTTGACGCAGCGACTCCGGAACTACCAGGCATCGTCGGCGCCCTGTCGGGTCCCATCGCATGAGGAGGTCCTCCCATACGATGTACTCCTCCCCCCTGCCTCTGCTGAGGCGCGTAGCGTTCGCAGTGGGGCTTCCTCCAGCTGTAGCCGTCGCCAATCGTCCAAGGTCAGCCCCAGGTCGTGGTCGGTCAGCTGGACCTCACCCTGTGCGTCCTCCGCCGTGCGTACGGGGGCGATGACTGTCCCCTCCGGCCTCGCCTCCTTGCAGCGTGCCCCGCCTGTGGTGCATGCACAAGGGCCCTGGGGCGCCAGTCGGGACAATGCGTCTGCGTTGGCATGTCTGGTCCCTTTGCGATGCACTACTTGGTACCTGTACTCCTGCAGGCGCTCTATCCATCTGGCCAGCTGGCCCGAAGGCTGGTCGATGCGGAGCGAATACTGCAAGGCCGCGTGGTCAGTGCGGACCGTAAATTTGCGACCATACAGGTAGGGTCGAAATTGCTGCACGAAGTGAACGACTGCCAGGAGTTCCCTACGTGTGACGCAGTAGCGCTGCTCCGCTGATGAAAGCACGCGACTACCATAGGCGATAACCACCTCGCGACCCTGCTGGACTTGCGACAAAACACTGCCGATGCCCACATCGCTGGCGTCCGTGTCCAGGATAAAGGGGAGGCCAAAATCCGGAAAGGCCAATGGTGGTGCATCTGTCAGACGTGAGCGCAGCTGCTGGAATGCCTCTTCCTCCAGAGGGCCCCAATAAAACCTCTGTTCTTCGCCGTCAACACGTGCAAGGGCTTGGCAATGGTTGCGAAGTTGGGTACGAACCGGCGTAATAAGAAACGAAACCCACAAACCGGCGTACCTCTGGAACCGTTGTGGGAACAGCCCAGGCCCTCACGCAGGCCGTCTTTTCCGGGTCTGTAGCCACTCCAGACTCACTGACGACGTGGCCCAAGTAGCGTACCGACGACTGCATAAGGTGGCACTTCGACGGCTTGAGCCGAAGACAATGACGTCATCCAGGTAGATGAGCCACGTTTCCCATTGGAGGCCTGCTAAGGCCAACTCCATTATGCGTTGGAACGTCGCCGGCGCAGTCTGGAGGCCTATAGGCAGGCAGTTGAACTCGAACAGGCCCTGTGGTGTCCGGAACGCTGTTTTAGGCCGGGAGTCCGCGTCTAGTGGGACCTGCCAGAACCCGGACAATAAATCCAGCGTACTGAAAAATTTTGCTCCCGCCAGTGCATCCAATGAGTCGTCAATACGTGGTAGGGGATATGCGTCGGCCAGCGTGACGGCATTGAGGCGTCGGAAGTCCACACAGAATCTCAGTGACCCGTCTGACTTCTTGACTAGGACCACCGGTGCCCCCAGGGACTTGAGGATGGAGAAATTATGTCGGCCCGCAGCATCTCCTGCACCGCTTGTTGAATGTGCCCTTTTTCCATTGGGCTCATTCTATATGTGTTTTGGCGCAGGGTGCGGCATCTCCCGTGTTAATGTGGTGCTGCGACAGATTTGTGCGCCCTAGGTCAAACGGTCCCCGGCTGAACACGTCCGAGAACTCATGCAATAACGAGTGCAGCTGCTGTTTCTGGTCGGGCGGCAATCCCGGCTCAGGCCCCGCCAGCTGGTCCATCCACGATTCGGNCCCTCTGTCCTCGGACTGGCTGATGCTGCCTACAAGCTCGGGCTTTGTCCCTGGGGCTCCTAGTGACAAGGGACTAACGTGGGCCAGAACTGTTCCCTCCTGCACCGTCGCTGTTCTATCGGAGGTGTTCAGCACCTGAATGAACAGATGCTGGTTCCTCTGTACAATAGTTTCGGCTCCCACCAGCGCATGGCGATCCATGGCAGCTGACGCCGGAGACACCAGGATGGGTGAGTCTGGTCGGGCTGTCACGAGGGGAGACCGATATTGCAGCGGAATCAGCATCTGGGCTGCCGGGGAATGGAGACAGACTTACTGACCAGAGCCTGCACGTAGGGTACACCCCGGCTGGCCCCTCCCCTTTAGGAAATGGAGATGCGTTCCCTGGACTTCCACCCGCCCATTGGCCAGATCGATTTTCATTGGCATCCGCCTCAGAAAGTCCGTCCCCAACAGGCAGGGTACGGGCAACGTTGCGGAGACAAGGATGGGTCCTGCTACCGAGACTGCCCAATCTGTATCGGGGCTTCAACTGGCCCAGGAAGCCATGCTGCCTCCATTTGCTGCAATGAACGTTGTCTTGACAGGGACTGAAGGTCGGATTTTATCCGGCAGCATCTCGTGCATGGTGCTCGAGATGATCGTGGCTGATGCCCCGTATCCACCAAGATACGTGCCGACACTCCCGCGATTTCACCGACCAGGACCGAGGTTCCCGACGTGGCCGCTACCACCCGCCTTGCCAGCTTCCTCCATTGTGTGGCTGAGTCCGGCCACTGACCAGGCGGCGTCTCGTTATCCTGTGGTGCATGGTGAAATGATGGGGGATGGATGTGAATGGACTGAAGATGGGGTTCCTCCCTTTGGAGTGCGTCGCAGCAGGGTGAGCGCGCCCTTGTTACATAGTGTGGGCTTACCCCTGGGTTGAGGGCTGGGCTCTCTATGTGGTGCAATTTGCCCCCCTTGGTGATGTAGGGTGGGNCCCCCTTGTGGTGTGGGGGCCCCCCCATTGTAGGGGGCAGTGGGGACTGGGGGTGGGCCTTTCCGTGAGCCCCTCCCTTCTCCCCTCCCTTCCCTTTGTCACGGGGGCGTGGTCCCCTGGTTCCGTCTCGCTCTGCCGCAAAGCGACGTGGTCCACGGCCCCGGCGCAATTCCCGGCGCGATCCGCGACACCACTTTTGGCCGCGACGTCACTCCCGGATGCAACGTCACGTCCGTTCGACGCCACTCCGGGTCGCGACGCCACTTCTGGTCGCGACGCAATCCCAGGCCCCGGCGCTATCCCGGCGCGATCCCCTTCCCCCGACCCGGACAATGGGGACCGGGAACGACACCGACGGCGCCCACCCGAGGAGACTCCCGGTAAGTTCGCGGCGTCGGAATTATAATTTACCAGCGAAACGTCGTACTCAAATTGTAAATGTTGTGGTTTCACGCTTCAACACACCGGTGGCTAAAGCAGTGAACTATTTGTCTTTTGTCAACGTGACACCTTTTTACTGATTGGCCGTGTCGGGTGGTGGAGGGTTACGACACATTTATAAATAACGCGATCTAAACCCAAAAATGTTGATTATGAATTATTTACTTCTCATGAGATATTTTATTTCTTACTTTTTAATGGCCATCGGAAAGCCAGGAAGCCACCGCTGCTGAGATCTCGAGTTCAAGACGTGCCCAAGATGGTTGCTGAGTGTGCGTCTTTTTGTTACCCATCAAAAATGGAAGCATAATTGTCCAATCAGTGTCGCATTCTCAGGCAAATAATTCTCCATCGGGAATTCATCGAAGGGATCAGTGCGTCAACCCTGTGTCAGAATAATGCTGTAAGATGGCATTACAGAACCAAAGGCACAAACTCGGGACAGACCTTTAAAATGTCCTGAAAAAAAGTGTTCCGTGTCAACCGGTACAATATTATATTTCTTGGAGCTTGAATAAGCCCAATTTAGTGAAAATTTTATAAAATGTGATGCAGTTATTGGTGACCGTCAACTCAATACATTTGATTACAGGCTTTAATCACGAGTTGCCTGTCAAGGGGATGCATAATGGCCAGCACTATCGAGAATCTGGGTTTGAGTCCTGGACGAGGTGTCTCTCACAGGATTCACAAAAGGCCATTGCCAAAGGTCGCTGATGAATGGGACGTTAAAACTACCCGGCCAAATTACCGAGAATGCGCCCAAAACTCGTCAGAGAGATGTGGAAGCTAATCAGGCTTGAGCATGGATTGTTGATGGGATGGGCGAAATCCTCCTCCACGTATCTGTGTCTTCCACAGAATATGTTTTTGGTTTCCACACCCTATCAGCAGTGCACTAAATTTTAGCAGCATCAGTTCAAGACGAGCAAGAACCCTTTCCCTCTGTTAGAAGTGGGCCCAAGTTGGTCGCCAAAATCTCCCTTCGCGCAGATGCTGCAGCAGTGCAGTTAGTGCGGCAGCAGAGGGCAGTGCAGACTTGCAAATGTGACCAGCGTGGTGAAGTATGGCGCAGTGACCTCCACCCCAGGAACCGCACAGAGGTGGAGGGAGGCAACCAACCATCATCATGCACTGAGCTCATGGTACAACTCTAACGCAGCGATACTCAAAATCTGCTTCGGACACCAATCTCTGGAACTGCAACAGCCTCACGTCGATATAAACTACACTATACACTACACTACTATTCACTACACGATACACTAAACACTACACAACTATTCAATACACTACACTACTATTCACTACGTGATACACTACACTATACACTACACTACGCGATACACTAAACACTACACTACCATACACTACACGATACACTAAACACTGCACTACTTTACACTACACTAAACACTACACTGCTATTCACTACACTATACACTATACTACTATTCACTACACGATACACTATACACTACACATTACACTACTATTCACTACCTGATACACTAAACTACACTACACGATACACTATTATACACTACCATACACTCTACTTACGATACATTACACTATAAACTACAATACACTACTATGCACTACACTATACACTACACTACTATCCACTATTATACACTACACTACTATACACGACACTACACTGCACTACCATACACTACATTATACACAACTGTACACCACTACTGTGCACTACACTACTATGCACTACACTACAGACTACACTACTATACACTACACTATGCACTACACTCTACACTACTATACACTACACTACTATATGCTACACTATGCACTACACTTTACTATACACTACACTACTATACACTTCACTACTATACACTATGCACTACACTACTACACTACTATACACTGCACTACACTACTATACTACTATACGCTACACTCTACACTGCACCGTCACAGCCTCACGTTGGTTCTCTGCTGTCACCCCTCGGTGTGTAACTCTCTACATCCCTGTTTGCACATCCGTAACATCAAAATGCACTCCGGCTACTTTCAAGGAACATCTTCAAGGCCTCTCTCTATCTGTGTTGGTCTCAGGGCTTTTGAGCAGCCCTGAAGCTTCGCTTCGTGCCTCCGAGTTTGTTGACTCGTCTGCAACATCTGGCGAGCTATAAATGTCATCATTCTTATTCTTAAAGGGGGCTGTACAAGTTTGCATGCAGCTCATTCACGATTGTCACAAGTGTCATCACACGTGCCCTCGCAATTGACTCAAATTGTAAATGTTGTGGATTTACTCTCAAACACACCGGGGGCTGAGGTAGTCACTAATAGGCGCGTTGTTTACTTGACAAACCTTACTGGCTGCGTCGGGTGGTGGAGGATTACGACGCAACATTTATACTCACGCGGTCTAACCCAAACACCTCGATTATGAATAATACTGGTCGCGAAAGTCTACGTCTTAAACTATCATGTATGTTTCAATTGAAAGCTTTCTTGACTGCAGGGATTCATATTTTTGGTTGTTTCAGTGAAATCACGTACATAGAAGGGAAATAATAATAATAAAATACAGCTATACAATTTTCACAGCTGTGGTTTTCACACCTGATCATCGATGATTGCTTGTGTTGCAATCGGAACATTGTAAGAATTTTATTGTAAAACATTTATTTTTTATTTCTTCTACGTGACTTTACCAAAAGAACCAAGAATATTATGAATGTTGTTGAAAAACACATCTCATGGCGGTTGTCAAGGGGGCCCCAATTCGTAGCTTTGGCCACAAATGGGGGGCCCAGGCCCAGCCCTGCCCCCACGCTAGTTACGCTACTGCATACAATAGAATCACAGTCAGTTCTCATAAAACGCTGCGTGTTGTTTTCATAAACGCGAATTGTATATCACGCGACGATGAATGTATCAGAAAACACTTTTTTTTTGTAATGAGTGGTCTCCGACACGGTAAGTAACTTCGGTTGTTTATTCAAATAAAGCTCGGTACAGCCACGTGTCTCCATCTCTTCCTCTTGCGGGCGTCCGTTCTTCGTGTGGCTACGCTGCCCCCCGCCACGTGGCGCTCACACCGCTCTCCAACGCACCGCTGGCTGACGGTGCGGCTGAGCGGCTGGAGGACAGGCCGCCACGTGGTCGATGAACATGGCGGGCAGCTGCGGCAGGGAGCTCATCTTCAGTCTGCAGCACCGACCACTCGCGTTGCTCGGGTCCCGCTTATATCCGCCTCCCGGGACTAAGCCCCGCCTCTGGTCACACCCTCCTGGAACCTTCCCGAACGTTCCAGAGGCTTCCCTGGTAGAACCGCCTCTCACCTTTCCCCAGATGTCAATCCCACTATGGATAAGCATGGACTGTAGAATTTATATATGCCCCCCTGATAATCCAGGCATTTTTATAACGCAAATGCGAATTGGATGCCCCCTGATAATCCAGGCATTTTTATAACGCGAATGCGAATTGGATGTAGTAACGCGATCGAGTGGACGGAACTATGCCGCACGAGTAGGAATAAGCTATCGTAGCGGCTGCCTTTGCGAAGCATCTTCACACACGGGGAGGCATTGGGGATGCTGTTGGATGCTTCTAGAGCAGTGGCTCTTAACTTGGGCGCATCATGCATCCCCTGGGGGTACGCAATGCCCTTTCTGGGGTGCGAGACATGGCCAGACTTTTTTTGAGAAGGTAAATAATGGAAAACACAATTTAAGCACGGACACGTCAGTACAACTACTTTCTTTCATCAACCCTACGTGTTTATTAACATTGCACGTGTTTTAACGATTGAGAACCAAAGGGGTGCAAGGCTTCGGTAAAGGTTAAGAACCACTGCTCTAGATGATACCCACGTGACTCAGTCTTTATTCGGCCTACATATGCATCTCACGCGTTTTCACGAACCGTGCTTTATTCCCTACATCATATCATTATTCATTATAACGCAATTTCTCCATGACGCGGTGTTCCTCAGGAACGCAACTACTGCGCTAGAGGAGAGCAGACTGTACAGCATGCAGGGACTTCTCTACTTACAACATTCGACTTACGAACTTTCAGAGATACGAACAAACCTGTCCGTATGTCCAGTTGCTTGCTCGGATCGAGAGTTGTAAGTTCAACCGCCACGCAACAGATGGCGGTGGTGGCATCTACATCTACAGAACGTGAAGAACCAGTGGCATCTACAGAACGTGAAGAACCAGTGGCATTTACGTCTGCAGAACATGAAGAACCAGTGGCATCTACATCTGCAGAACGTGAAGAACCAATGGCATCTACATCTGCAGAACGTGAAGAACCAGTGGCATCTATATCTGCAGAACGTGAAGAACCAGTGGCATCTACATCTGCAGAAAGTGAAGAACCAGTGGCATCTACATCTGCAGAACGTGAAGAACCAGTGGCATCTACATCTGCAGAACGTGAAGAACCAGTGGCATCTACATCTGCAGAACGTGAAGATTCAGTGGCATCTACATCTGCAGAAAGTGAAGAACCAGTGGCATCTACATCTGCAGAACGTGAAGAACCAGTGGCATCTACATCTGCAGAACGTGAAGATTCAGTGGCATCTACATCTGCAGAAAGTGAAGAACCAGTGGCATCTACAACTTTTAAAACCATTCATGTGTTTAGTGTACACGCCGTACAACATGTTTGGAATCGACAGAAGTAAATTTGAATAAATCGATTTCCGAACAGATCTTTGAACGTGTACCTGTCAACCCCTTATCAGTGCCCTACCTTATTACAGACCATTCAGACCTTATTGGTCACCCGTGCCCTTATTAATCTCAACGTTCATCCTACAAAGTCCCATCACAAGGTTTAGAGAAACACAAACAAATAGACAATGTTGTTGTAGTTGTTGCCCGTATTGAAACGGCCGTACGCCGTATGAACCTGAACACTCTATTTGACCTGCTTAACAAGAATACGGGGTAAGCCGTATGGCTTGTATACACTTGGCGTGCAGTAGCAATACAAATACAAGAGAGAGTTGCACGGAAATTTTCTGGGAACCGAACTCGTTCGTAAATAGGGGAGCGGCTGCATTGTCTTTTAATCAACGCGTGCGTGAGCACTCGCTCTACATATCCCACACGTATAAGCACGCGGGGTGTAGATTCCACAGTGCGCACTGGCAGCACCGACCAATGGGAGCGAGGGGGCCGGGCGAGGGCACGCGGGGGCGGGCGGGGGCGGGAGATGGGGCGGGGCAGAGCGGGGGCGGGGCAGAGCGAGGGACGGGGGGCGGGCAGAGCGGGGGGGCGGGGCAGATCGGGGGCGGGGCAGAGCGGGGGGCGGCGGCGGGCAGATCGGGGGGCAGCGGGGCAGACGGGGGGCAAGCGGGGGGGCAGAGCGGGGGGCGGGCAGACGGGGGCAGGGCAGGGCGGGGAGGGCGGGCAGAGCGGGGGGCGGGGCAGAGCGGGGGGCGGGGCAGAGCGGGGGGCGGGGCAGAGCGGGGGCGGGCAGAGCNGGGGGCGGGGCAGAGCGGGGCGGGGCAGAGCGGGGGCGGGGCAGAGCGGGGGGCAGGGCGGGGCGGGGCAGAGCGGCGGNCGGCAGAGCGGGGTGCCGACCANGGGCGCGCCGCGGGTCACGGGCACGGTGAAGGAGACTGCGAGTGGAGCCATGGCGGCTGCAGACACGCGTGTTCATCTGTTCGCCGGCGGGTAACCACTCGCCAAACACTCGGCAAACACTCACCAAACACTCGTCAATCACTCGGCAAACACTCGTCAAACACTCACCACTCACTCGTCNAACACTCGTCAACCACTCACCACTCACTCGTCAACCACTCGCCAAACAGTCGCAACACTCACCAACCACTCACCACTCACCAACACTCACCACCACTCACTCACCACTCACGGGGTCACTCACCACCACTCACTCACCACTCACTCACTCACCACCCACTCACTCACCATCACCACTCACTCACACTCACCAACACTCACCAAGCACTCACCACCCACTCAACACCACTCACTCACTCACCACTCACTCACCAACCACTCACTCACCAACTCACCNACTCACCATCACTCACCACCACTCAACTCATCACTCACCACTCACCAACACTCACCAACACTCACCAACTCACTCACCACTCACTCACCACACTCCACCAACCACTCACCACCCACTCACTCACCACTCACTCACCACCACCACNCACTCACCAACCACTCACTCACCACCCACTCACTCACCAAGCACTCACCACTCACTCACCACTTACCAACCACTCACTCACCACTCACTCACCACCCACTCACCTCACTCATCCCACTCACCACCCACTCACTNACNACCCACCACCACCCACCACTCACCACTCACTCAACCCACACTCACACCCACCACTCANCACCCACTCACCCACTCACTCACCACCCACCACACCACNCACTCACCAACACTCACCANCCACTCACCACCAACCTCACACACTCACCACCACTCACCAACCCTCACCACCACCCACTCACCACTCACACCACACTCACTCACCACTCACCTCACCACCACTCACTCACCACTCANCCACTCACTCACCACTCACCACCACTCACCACTCACTCACCAACCACTCACACTCACTCACCAATACCACTCACCACCCACTCACCACCCACTCACTCACCACTCACTCAACCACCACCNAACACTCACCACCTCACTCACCCNCCCACTCACTCACCACTCACTCACCACCACTCACCATTCACTCACACCCACTCACCACCACTCACCACCACCACTCACCAACCACTCACCACTCACTCACCACTCACTCACCAACCACTCACCACTCACTCATCAATACCACTCACCATCACTCACCACCCACTCACTCACCACTCACTCACCACCCACTCACCACCACTCACCAACACCACCATCACTCACCACCCACTCACCACCACTCACCACCACTCACCACCCACTCACTCACCACTCACCAACACTCACCACCCACTCACTCACACTCACACACTCACACTCACTCACCACTCACTCACCACTCACTCACCAACCACTCACCACCCACTCACTCACCACTCACCAACACTCACACACCACCACCCACTCACCACCACCCTCACNACCACCACTCACACTCCACCCCACTCACCACCCACNCACTCACCACTCACCAACACTCACACCCACTCACCACCCACACACTCACCACCCACTCACCCACTCACCAACACTCACCACCACTCACTCACCACCCACTCACTCACCACTCACTCACCACCCACTCACNCACCCACCACTCACCACTCACTCACCACTCCCTCACCACCACACACTCACCACCACTCACTCACCACCCACTCACCACCACTCACTCACCACCACTCACCACCACTCACCACCACTCACCAACACTCACCACCCACTCACTCACCACTCACCACTCACTCACCACCCACTCACCACCACTNCACCACCCAACACTCACTCACCAACCACCAACCACTCACTCACCACTNCACCACTCACCACCCCACTCACCACCCACCACCACTCACCAACACCACCAACACTCACCACCACTCACTCACCACCACTCACTCACCACTCACTCACCACCCACTCACACCACCACTCACCAACACTCACCACCACTCACCACCACTCACCACCCATCACTCACCACCCACTCACTCACCACTCACTCACCACCCACTCACTCACCACCACTCACCACTCACTCACCAACTCCCACNCACTCACCAACACTCACTCACCACTCACCACTCACCCACCACCACCACCACCACCACTCACCACCAACCACTCACCACCACACACTCACCAACACTCACCACCACTCACTCCACTCACCACCACTCACTCACCACTCACCACCACTCACCACCACTCACCACTCACCAACCTCACCACCACCACACCCACTCACCACCACTCACCAACACTCACCACCCACTCACTCACCACCACTCACCCACCTCACTCACTCACCATCACTCACTCAACACNCACCAACCACTCACCACCCACTCACCACCACCACACACTCACCACACTCACCAACCCACACTCACCACTCACCACCACTCACCACCCACTCACTCACCACTCACCAACACTCACCACCACACTCACTCACCACCCACTCACCACCCACCTCCACTCACCACCACCANTNCACTCACCACTCACCACCCCACTNCACCACTNCACCACCCTCACCCACACTCACCACCCCTCACCACCCACTCACCACCACCACCCACCACCACCACTCACCCCACACTCACTCACCACTCCCAACACTCACCACCCACTCACACATCACCACTCACCACCCACTCACCACCACTCACCAACACTCCTCACCACCACCACTCACCACTCACCACCCCACACTACCACNATCACTCACACCACTCACCAACGCTCCACCCACTCCCACCCCCCACCACTCACCACCCACTNCACTCACCACACCCCACTCCCACTCACCCACTCACCACCCAACACTCACCACCCCACACTCACCACTCACCATCCCCCACCCCTCACCACATCCCACTCACTCACCACTCACNTCAACACTCACCAATGGAGCAGCGTCATCTCGCGTCATCTCGCGTTGTCGCCGCGCGTGCTCCGTCGCCAACCTCTCTCCCGTGGGTCAACTCGGCCTTCAGCCAACTCGGGCCTTCAGCTTGCGTGAATCATCAGCACTGGGGGAGACAAAGGCGGCCGGGCGGTGTGGGTTTGTTTTGCCTGGCCACACCAAGGACAAAGTTCCCCCGCGTAGCCTTAACAGACTGTAGGGGCAAGTGCTGTTAGCGAGCAGCACCGATGAAGGCCGGCACGGCACACGANGGGGGGGGGGTGGCCAGCACCACCCCCGGCCGCTTTGTCTCCCAGCGGCGATGTTTACACATCGCACCAGTACTCATGTTGAGGCTGAGTCGACCTAGGGGGAGGCGCAGGACCGGTTCGGATATAGTCGTCATTGGTGGTGGCCATGAGCGGGAATCGAACCCGGGTCGCCGGGTCCGTAGCGCAGCGTAGCGCTGACCACATCACCACCATTGGCCACAACACCACCGCCACCACCACCGCCGCCACCACCACTGCCACCACCCCGCCACCATCACCACTGCCACCGCCACCACCACCGCCGCCATCACCACTGCCACCGCCACCACCACCACTACCACCGCCGCCACCACCACCGCCACCCCGCCACCACCACCACCGCCACCCCGCCACCACCGCCACCCCGCCACCACCGCCACCCCGCCACCACCACCACCCCGCCACCATCACCACCACCCCCGCCACCATCACCACCACTACCACCGCCGCCACCACCACCACCACCCCGCCACCACCACCACCACCAACGCCACCACCACCACCGCCACCACCACCACCCCCGCCACCCGCCACCACCGCCACCCCGCCACCACCACCACCCCGCCACCATCACCACCACCACCACCGCCGCCACCACCACCACCACCCCGCCACCGCCACCAACGCCACCGCCACCACCGCCACCGCCACCACCGCCACCCCGCCACCACCGCCACCCCGCCACCACCGCCCCACCGCCACCCGCCACCACCGCCACCCCCGCCACCCCGCCACCCNGCCACCACCACCGCCACCCGCCACCACCGCCACCCCCGCCACCACCCCACCGCCACCACCGCCANCCGCCCCCGCCACCACCGCCACCCCGCCACCACCGCCACCCCGCCACCACCACCACCGCCACCCCGCCACCACCGCCACCCCGCCACCACCACCACCCCCGCCACCATCACCACCACCCCGCCACCATCACCACCACTACCACCGCCGCCACCACCACCACCACCCCCGCCACCACCACCACCACCAACGCCACCACCACCACCGCCACCACCACCACCACCACCCCGCCACCACCGCCACCCCGCCACCANCACCACCGCCACCCCGCCACCACCGCCACCCCGCCACCACCACCACCGCCACCCCGCCACCACCGCCANCCCCGCCACCACCACCCCGCCACCACCACCACCACCACCCCCGCCACCACCACCACCACCACCGCCACCCCCGCCACCACCACCCCGCCACCATCACCGCCGCCACCACCACCGCTCCGCGTGTGCCCCAGGTGCCGGCCTTCATAGGTGCTGCTGCTGCTCGCTCCGAACAGCATTCGGCCCAGCAGCCCCCGTGAGCGCTTAATAACTTGTGGTGTTGAAGATAAAGAAGCTGCTTAAGTTCAGCTGCCAGCCCCCGTGTCAACTCCACTGCTGGATGAAGGGGCCACCTCGCGCAGTGTCACTCATTGGCGGGGGGCGGGATTGTTCGACCATACTTCACCACCCAACCGGTGTGCCCCACTAGTAACCAATTTGCCACGTTCTGTTGACGTGCCACACAGACCTTTAACTATTGGCTGTGTCGGGTGGTGGCGGGTTTAACGACGCAAATTTATCTTCACGCGATCTAACCGCCCAAACAAAAATAAAATCCTCTGGCGCATGGTATTGGCGGCGAAAGCTATAGGATCGCTACTACGTGTTCAACTGGCTCAGAGCTGCGCTTAGCTCCTGAGATCTGACGACATTGCGAGCAATAATCTCAGAGTTCCCGTATCATCCATCGACCTCTCTTGCTGTGATGAAACCCAAACTGGACGGGCGGTTCGCTGTGCCTGGCGATTAACAGGAGGACTTTGGCGACCAGTAAATTGTGGGGTTAGATCGCGTGCGTATGAATGTGTCGTTAAACCCGACGCCACCCGACACGCAGAGCCAATTGGTAATGTTCGTGTCACCGAAACGAAACGTGTCAATTCGTTGCTAGCACAGCAGCACAACGCTTGTTCGTGGGCGAGTGAGCCCACTTGAATTGGCTGTGCTGCCTGGCGTTGTTGATAGGTGCTCGCAAACTCCACTCTGTCCCTCCCTCCCTCCCCTACAAGTGATGCGAGAGAACCTTTTACTGGTAGGAACCTCCTGGTTACACCAGCCCACAGGGGATTATTGTGTCCGTCGTGCAGGGAGGGGTTGGGTGGGGAGGGANGGGCTGGTGTGGAGGGGAGGTGGGGAGGGGCTGGGTGGGGAGGGGCTGGGTGGGGAGGGAGGGGCTGGGTGTGGAGGGCTGGGTGGGGAGGGCTGGGTGGGGAGGGGCTGGGTGGGGAGGGAGGGGCTGGGTGTGGAGGGGAGGGTGGGGAGGGCTGGGTGGGGAGGTGGGTGTGGAGGGGGGGCTGGGTGGGGAGGTGGGTGGGGAGGGGCTGGGTGTGGAGGGAGGGTGGGGAGGGCTGGGTGGGGAGGGCTGGGTGGGAGGTGGGTGGGAGGGCTGGGTGGGAGGGCTGGGTGGGCTGGGTGGGGAGGGGCTGGGTGGGAGGGAGGGTGGGGAGGGCTGAGTGGGGAGGGGGGGCTGGGTGGGGTGGGCTGGGTGGGAGGGGCTGGTCACCCGTGGTGCCCTTATAAAACTCAACGTTTGACCTACTCACGCCGGCTTGTACCCGCCCTCACAGTCGGCCATATTTGCGGAATACACCACGCCGCCGTTGACCCTGGCCATTGGCTGAGCAACCCAACGTTCCTACCAGCTCCTCCGCAGGCATGTGTTTATAAACCAGTGGTTCTTTACCTTTCACTGCAGAAACATTTGGTTCTAAATCGTTAAAACAATGTACAATATTAATAAATACATAGGGTTTAATGAAACAAAGTAAGTTGTACTTACGTGTCCGTGGTCCAATTTGTGTTTTCGATGATTGACCTCAAAAGAAATGTGACCATGTCCCGCACCCCCCAGAAAGGGCATCATGCCCCCCCCCCACTACTACCTTACTCTGATAGTTGAAAGTCTCGACATTATATTTGACACGCATCACGTGATGACACTGCACATTCTCTGCACGGGTTTGTTTTAAATTAAATAATATTCGTGTTATGTAAGCCATCGCGTAACGCTCATTCGTTCTCGCGCGAGGTTATGCATGACCTTGACAAAGTTTCCCGGAAACCCACACTCATCGTGAAGCTGTGCTTTGTCTACTGCTGAGTCGATGGCACTTGTATGCGATGGTGATCGGCTTTTAGATGTGCTTCTAGATTTGAAGCTTTCGTGACTGCAAGGTTTCATATTCTTAGGTTTTTTCGGTAAAGTCACGTAGGTAAAAATTTAAATTAATAAAATAAAATAATAAAAATCACGACGTTTCGGAGGCAACACAAGCTTCCGTCTTCAGGTGGAACCGTCACAGAAAGGATAGCTGTATCAAGTGAGAGAAATTCCAAGAACACAGTATTTGTATATATACTGGTTGAGGGTGGGAGGAGACCAAGGTAGGCCCTGGATATTATGTTTGCGAGGTTCGGTGCGGCTGAAGCACGCTGCTAGGAATGAGCCTTTGTTGTGTAAACTAGGTGCGGATGATGCACTCCCAATACATTCGAATTTTACGTGGAATTTTTTTTTTTTAATCAAAATAAGAGCTTGGAGATGATCAACATTTTAGTTGTCGGGTGATTATACATTTGTAGTTTTATTTAATTGAGAACTTGCAGTTGTAGAGCAGCGACCGGAAGTTGACATTGAGGTGTCCGATCCGGATAACCGAATCAGTCGCGGTACTTTAGCGCGGGCAGGCAGGGGTGCCTTGACCCCCCCCTCATATACACACACAGCCCCCCCCCCCCCCCCCGGTGGCCACAGCTACGAATTTGGGGCTCCCCCTTGACAAGAAGACAAACGCTTATTTAAAATCGCGGTTTACATTTGTTCACGACGATGCTTTCATTCACGTTCCACATTTTATTTTAATGTCATTAGAGAAGCAGCGTGACGTTGCAAAGCGGTGCTGTGCTGCGAAGACCAAGGAGCGCCCCACAGCGCTAAATGTTCGAGACCGTGAGTGCAGAGGTCGCAAACGGGTTTTGATTCCTTACCCGTACCCGGCCGCACCAGGGTCGCAAACGGGTACCCGTACCCAACGGGTACGGGTACCCGTTCCCTACCCGTACCCTACCCGAAATGAGTGACAAACGGCTACTCACCAGTGACTCACGGCCTACCCGTACCCGGCCGCACCAGGGTCGCAAACGGGTGCCCGTACCCGTACCTGGCCGGGTACAGGTAGCTGGGTATCGGGTAGGGTACGGGTATCGGGTACCGGTTGCGACCTCTGCGTGAGCGTAACGCCGATGTGATTATTAGGCGAAGAGGAACCGCCGATATACAACAGCCTCGGTGCGACCGTACGAGACAAAATCAAATACAGGTAGTCCCCGACTTACGATGGAGATGCGTTACGACGACCCATCGTAAGTCGAAAATATCGTAAGTCGAAGATGGCCTAGCCTACCCAGGAGTCTTAAAGAACGGTGATAATTTAGCAAAACAGCAATTTACAGTAGCGTACTGTATAAACTATATACTGTGTGTATTTATTAATTACAATATTGTATTGCACAGTAAAATTAAAAGTAAAAAAACAAGGTAAATTCTTAGCCTACCTATATGAATTGCAATTTTGTAGAAAGTTTTTTCAGGAAACAATCCTATCTGCTATAAAAACTTTTAACATGCATTGAACGTATCGTATCGTGGTAACCCTAAAATAAAATCGCTAAAGCTACGTATCATACATTCATTGAACGTATCGTAACGTATCATATTGTACTGTACTCACCAAGATTCTGAAACACAAAAATACAGAAGAAAATACACGCGCTAATACCGTGACAACTTAACTCCGTCGACCGTTGGTGAGAGTGAGAGGCATCACCACACAAGGCGGGAGATGCGTTCAGTACATCCCGGCAACGTCCCAACTTACAGCATCGTACCTCGTACACTGCTGCGTTTGCCTGCCGCGCGAAATGTAAAATTTAACAATTTTGTCGTATCGATATCGGCATCGTAAAATCGAAATATCGTAAGTCGGACCATCGTAAGTCGGAGACTACCAGTATTGGGGTCCCACCTGACCGATTGCCGCACCTCCATACCTGTTAACCCCTTATCAGTGCCCTACCTTGTTACAGACCAATGCATACCTCATTCGTCACCCCCGTGCCCTTATAAAGGTCAACGTGCATCCTACAGAGTGCCATCACAAGGAGAGAAACACTAACAAATAGACACAAATAAATGTCTGCCCGTATTGAAACGGCTGTATACCGTACGGACCTGAAAACTTAAATTCCCTGCACAAGAATACGGGTAAACCGCATGGTTTGGCAGCTATGCGGACCCTCTGAGCTGATAATGTCGTTACTACGCCACTGGCTGGAAGTGATGTTAGCAGCGTTGCTTCTGTGCTTTTCCCTTCCAACATTGATGTCATGCTGTAGCGGGTGGCGTCACTTTTGATCGCACGCAGGCAGGCAATTATATACGTAAGGTAATTGAGCCGAAATTCTAGGAAAATAGATATGAAAGGTGTGTGTCTGTATGTGTCGGAGTCCTCCCCTAAGTCGACGCAGCCTAAAATGACCACCTGGTGCGGTGCGTAAACATCACCACCGGTAGACAGAGGCGGTCGGATGTGATGCTGGCCACCCATCCCCTCGTGTGCCGTGCTGGCCTTGATCAGTGCTGCTCGCTAACAGCACTGTTAGAGGCTATACGGGGATGTGGTGGCGAGATGTTGGCTATCTCGCCTGGTATACAGGAGGTCGTGGGTTCGGTCCTGACCGCGACGACTGCTGTATATATGAAGTTTGCGTGCCTCTTCCCCGTAGTCGCGTGGATTTCTCTCCGTGGCCTCCAGTTTTCCCTCCACATTTAGAAACGTGCGTTTAGAGTATTTTGGCTGCTGTAAATTTGCACGCGATGACAAGCCGCCACTTCGTTGCGGTAGCCAGGTTGCTTGTGACAAAGGCCTGGACAGCTCAATGGGCCTTACTCTGGTAAAATAAAAATATCTTCTTGGTTCTTTCGGTAAAGTCACCACGTAGAAGGGAAGTAATAAAATAATAAAAATAAAACATAATAAAATAATTCTCACGACGTTTCGGCCACAACGCAAGCAGGTGAAGAAACAGGTCTGTCGAGAAGACAGAGTCTGAATGACACGCCCCAGGCTTGGAGCGTCTATTTAAGCTGGTTGGAGCGGGAAGGTGCGCCTTGAGAAAATAATTTGCATATCCATATGAATTTAGCATATTTATGGGAAATGCAGATATGGGATTAGTACTACTTATGAAGTGCGTAGGAGGTGGGAAGGGGGTTTAAAGTCATTATGCCCATGCATTATGCAGGATTAGCAGAATCAAAGGGAGGGGTAGGAGTAGCATTAATGAAGTGAAGGAATGTTAATAGTATGTAGCTGCAGTAACTCAACCACCACGTAAACAACGAAAGCATAAACTACATAGTATCATCAGTAACAATCCCTGCAGTCGTCACGAAAGCTTTCAATCGAAAAATAAAAATAGTTTCAATGTTTGTCTTTGTTTGTTCGCAGCTGTGGCGGCACGCTGGGCGCGGTGCTCACGTGCCCGCTGGAGGTGGTGAAGACGCGCCTGCAGTCGTCGGGCTCGCTGTCCGGACTCCGCTCCGGCGTGGCCCCCGCGCCACTCGCGCTCGCCCCGTGCCGGCAGCTCGTGTCGCCCGGCTCGCTGGCGCTGCACGGAGCCGCCGGCGCGGTGCACAGCGGCGGCACCGTCACCGCCGCCCGCGTCGCCACGCCGAGCTTGGCGCAGTGTCTCAGGTGAGCTACGGCGAGCCACGGCGGGCGGGCACCTGTGCACCAGCGATCATCATAATAATAATGACAGCATCAACAACAGCTGCTGCCACCCGGTTTTCCCGCTAGCACCGATTTTCCACTGCGTAGCCGAGCCGAGCTGGCCCCCGGCGTAACTCGCGAGGGGCCACGGTTATTTTACAACTGCAGAAGCCGAGCCGAGCCGTGTCGTGCCGCTGACGTCACACGCATCGCGAACATGTCGAAACACGTGGAGGTTACGTGACGACGCTGCAGCCTCGCGTCGTGCTGACTGACATCATGCGTGTAGTGAATGTAGTCGAGACGCTTGTAGATGACAGACGGTGCCAATGAAGCAGCATTCTGCTAGCACGTTGTAGTAGGCTTTCATGTAAATATGAATGTGTCGTTAAACCCGCCAACAGCCGGCGCAGCCAATTAGTAAGGTTTGTCACCTAAACAAAACGTGCAAANTTTGTTACTACTTCAGCCCACCGGTGTGTTGGAATGTAAACCCACAACATGTACAGTTTGACTGTAACGTTTCGCGGGTGTTACAGCAACCAGCTTTATCAGGCGATAGCCAGATTGTGAGAAAGAAAACACCTTCATTCCAGACGGCGTTTGTCGTACGGCTGATGTTGGTTTATACCAGGGGTCGGCAACCAAAATAACAAGAAGAGCCATTTCTTTCCAATTCGTACAAAATTCAGTATTTCAAGAGCCGCAATGCATCTGAGTACATACTGTACATATCGTCAAGAAGCAGCCCGTAAAGAGCCGCATGCGGCTCCGGAGCCGTAGGTTGCCGACCCCTGGTCTAGAGCAACAACTCGCGTGGCAGCGAATCGATACGGCGCCCTGTGTGGACGGTAGTGACCTCCCGCGTATCCCCCCCCCCCCCACACGCCCCCCCCCCACCCCCTTCGTGTGTTGTCAGGACGATAGTGGAGAAGGAGGGAGTCCGGTCCCTGTTCCGGGGTCTGGGTCCCAACCTGGTGGGAGTGGCGCCGTCGCGGTAAGAACCAGAGCCCCTCGCTGTACTCCTGCTATGCAGTACACCACAAGCTGTACTCCTGCTATGCAGTACACCACAAGCTGTACTCCTGCTATGCAGTACACCACAAGCTGTACTCCTGCTCTGCAGTACACCACAAGCTGTACTCCTGCTATGCAGTACACCACAAGCTGTACTCCTGCTCTGCAGTACACCACAAGCTGTACTCCTGCTATGCAATACACCACAAGCTGTACTGCTGCTCTGCAGTACACCACAAGCTGTACTCCTGCTATGCAGTACACCACAAGCTGTACTCCTGCTATGCAATACACCACAAGCTGTACTGCTGCTATGCAGTACACCACAAGCTGTACTCCTGCTCTGCAGTACACCACAAGCTGTACTCCTGCTATGCAGTACACCACAAGCTGTACTCCTGCTATGCAGTACACCACAAGCTGTGCTCCTGCTCTGCAGTACACCACAAGCTATACTCCTGCTCTGCAGTACACCACAAGCTGTACTGCTGCTATGCAGTACACCACAAGCTGTACTCCTGCTCTGCAGTACACCACAAGCTGTACTGCTGCTCTACAGTACACCACAAGCTGTACTGCTGCTCTGCAGTACACCACAAGCTGTACTGCTGCTATGCAGTACACCACAAGCTGTACTGCTGCTCTACAGTACACCACAAGCTGTACTGCTGCTCTACAGTACACCACAAGCTGTACTGCTGCTCTACAGTACACCACAAGCTGTACTGCTGCTCTACAGTACACCACAAGCTGTACTGCTGCTATGCAGTACACCACAAGCTGTACTGCTGCTATGCAGTACACCACAAGCTGTACTGCTGCTCTACAGTACACCACAAGCTGTACTGCTGCTCTACAGTACACCACAAGCTGTACTGCTGCTATGCAGTACACCACAAGCTGTACTGCTGCTATGCAGTACACCACAAGCTGTACTGCTGCTCTGCAGTACACCACAAGCTGTACTCCTGCTCTGCAGTACACCACAAGCTGTACTCCTGCTCTGCAGTACACCACAAGCTGTACTGCTGCTCTACAGTACACCACAAGCTGTACTGCTGCTCTACAGTACACCACAAGCTGTACTCCTGCTCTGCAGTACACCACAAGCTGTACTCCTGCTCTGCAGTACACCACAAGCTGTACTGCTGCTCTACAGTACACCACAAGCTGTACTCCTGCTCTACAGTACACCACAAGCTGTACTGCTGCGCTACAGTACACCACAAGCTGTACTGCTGCTCTGCAGTACACCACAAGCTTGTGACCATGGTGCCTACACACAGGCAAAGGCAAAGATCCCCCCCGTATAGCCCTTGAACAGACTGTTGGGGCAGAGTTAGCGAGCACCCGTGAAGGACGCTTGGATGCATGGGGGTCTGGGGGGGGGTGGTGTGGCTGACACCACGCCCGGGCCCGCGTTTAAGGTGGAGTCAACCTAGGGGATTCCCATAATGAGTTGAGATGTTCGTTGTCAATACTCTTTGGTTCTTTCGGTAAAGTCACGTTGCTAGGAAAATAAATAAATAATAATATTTCACGACCTTTCGATCGAACACAAGCGGTCGTCCTTGTGCGGAAAAAAATAATCCAGCAGTGGAACAGCCGGATTATTTTATTTTCCTACCTGCGTGACTTTACCGAAAGAACCAAAGAGTAGTCACGAAAGCTTCAAATCAAGATTTGTTGTCAATGTTAGCCGTGAGTGGAAATCAAAATTTGAACTCGCTAAGGTCTAAAACTAAAACTGTTTATCTTCTTGGTTCTTTCGGTAAAGTCACGTAGAAGGGAAATAATTATTATTATTAATAATTATTATTATGTTTTATTTTTATTANTTTATTACTTCCCTTCTACGTGACTTCTTGGTTCTTTCGGTAAAGTCACGTAGAAGGGAAAAAAAATAAAATAAAACATAATAATTATTTTATTAATTCATTATTTATGTTTTATTTTTATTATTAATAATTATTATTATGTTTTATTTTATTATTTTATTACTTCCCTTCTACGTGACTTTACCGAAAGAACCAAGAAGATAATCCCTGCAGTCACGAAAGCTTTAAATCGAAATAAAACTGTTTAAACGAAACTAAACTGTTTCTATTTTACCAGCTAAGGCCCACTGAGCAATCGAGCTCTGTTCCAGAAGCGACCTGGCCACCACGAATGACAGCTCGGCGAAGTCGCTTGTCATCATGTGGACATTGATAGCAGCCAAATACTCGTAGCGCGGTGCGCTAACCACTGCACTACCGCTCCCACACACAGTGTCTTCGCTCGCACGCACACACTCCATGCCGATGATTAATTATTTATCCAGGAAAGCCACATCGAGTCCCAGGACTCTTTTACACACCGCCGGTTTCGTGAGTTCCTTTGAGCGTTGGGCTTTCCCGAACTGCAGCGCGACCCTTCACCGACGTGCCGTTCGTATCGCGGGAAACCTTCGCTGCGAAGCGCAAAACAACCCTTGAAAGTTCCCCCGCTCGGTGCTGCTGCTGCCGCTCTCTCTCTCTCCCTGTCCCCCAGCGCCATCTACTTTGCGGCCTACTCCTCTGCCAAGGAGCACTACAACTCCGTCTTCCAGGCCGAGTCTCCGCCGGTGCACATGTGCTCCGCTGCCACGGCCGGTACGAGCCGTGCGCCGGGCCTTTCTCTGTCGCAGCATGCCGTGCCTGCCGTACCACGCAGTGCCTTGATGAAGCGTGCTGTATTTGCTGTACCATGCTGTGCCATGCTGTGCCATGCTGTACCGCGCAGTGCCTTGATAAAGCACGCTGTATTTGCTGTACCATGCTGTACCGCACAGTGCCTTGATAAAGCATGCTGTATTGCTGTACCATGCTGTGCCATGCTGTGCCTGCTGTACCGCACAGTGCCTTGATAAAGCATGCTGTATTTGCTGTACCATGCTTTAACATGCTGTTGAGTACCATGCTGTAACCATGTTGTAACCGTGTACCATACCATGCTGTACCTGCTGTACCTTGTAGTACTACGCTGTGCCATGCTGTAACCATGTTGTAACCGTGTACCATACCATGCTGTACCTGCTGTACCTTGTAGTACTACGCTGTGCCATGCTGGACAGTACCATGTTGTTTTGTGCTTGACCATGTCGTAGCATGCCGTGCTGTACCATAGCGTACATGCCGCCCCGTGTCGTTACATGCTGCACCCGCTGTACCATGCAGCACCATGCTGTACTCTACCGTGCTGTAACCGTGCTGTCCCGTACGTACAATGGCGCAACACTGCTGCGACCTACCGTGTATCGTGGCCTTGACATCACGAGGGAGGGTGGTGGCAGCATGGGGGTGGGGGGGGGACCGGTGGTGTTTGCTGGGGGCCGCCGTCACACCGGGGGGTTGAGAGTGTCACCGGTTCACAAGGACGAATTTTCAGGCATTCAATAAACTACATTCACTTTTTGTCTATTACCTGGTAGGGCCCCACTGAGCTGTGTAGCTCTTTTTCAGAAGCATCCTGGCCGCAATTGGCAGCTCAACAAAGTGGCTTGTCATCATCTCACCATGGGGAGAGAGAGACACGCAAACTCCAAATATACAGCAGCAGGTGTCAGGGTCAGGATCGAACCCCACCACCTCCTGTACACCAGGCGAGGTAGTTAACATTTCACCATGGGAGAGAGAGACACTCAAACTCCAAATATACATTAGCAGGTGTCAGGGTCGGGATCGAACCCCACCACCTCCTGTACACCAGGCGAGGTGGTTAACATCTCACCATGGCGAGAGAGAGACACGCAAACTCCAAATATACAGCAGGCGTCAGGGTCGGGATCGAACCCACGACCTCCTGTAGACCAGGCGAGGTAGTCAACATCTCTCGGCCACTGCTCCGGGTGCAATGAACACGCGATCCGCCGCGCGGTCGCCTCGGTTCGACTCGCCGAGCGCTCGTCTTCGCTTCACCCACGCCGGTGGTTGCCGCCCTCCCCCTCTCGCCAGGGTTCACCGCTATCAGCGCCACGAACCCAATCTGGCTCGTAAAAACTAGAATGCAGCTCGAGAGCAGGTAACGCAGCGCAGCCTGTGGCATCCCTCACCTCCCTCCCCTCGCCTCCCTCCTNCCCTCCTNCCCTCCCTNCCTCCCCTCGCCTCCCTCCTCCCTCCCTCCCACCCCTCGCCTCCCTCCCTCCCTCCCTCCCTCCTNCCCTCCCTCCCTCCCTCCCTCCCTCCCTCCCCTCCCCTCCCTCCCTCCCTCCCTCGCTTCGCTCCCACCCCTCACCTCCCTCNNCCACCCTCCCTCGCCTCCCTCCCACCCTCCCTCCCTCCCTCCCTCNCCTCCCTCCCTCCCTCCCTCCACCCTCCCTCCCTCCTTCGCTCCCACCCTCCCTCCCTCCCTCCCTCGCCTCCCTCCCTCACCTCCCTCCCTTCGCCTNCCCTCCCTCCCCGCCACCAAAACGGATTTGCCTCGTCGGAAAGAAATGGGGGCGCTCGTTTGCGAATCTGGGCGTCTGTGTTGAGGTTTCTCAACGGTTGTCTCCGAATCGTGTTTTGTTCCGCCGTGTGGCTGGCTCTGCACACGCGTTGCTGCTTGTTCTTCCCGGGTGCTAAATTTGGCGGCTTTGGGCGGTGGACTTGGCCTGCGGTTGCGGTGACCCCAATGAACGTTGCTTTCTGTTGTTCCTCGCAGAGGCCACGGAGGTTGCGATGAGCGTCCTTTGTGCCTCTTCCCGCCTCCCCGTTTGTTGATGTTGATGTTGTTAGGAGAGGTTCACAATATAATCACAAATTAACTTGCGAAATGTGCTTCGGTTCGTTAGGTAGGTAGGCTAAAAAAATATTTGTATAAAACGCGAGGCGTCAAGGAAAGTGGGAGGCCGGATTGTTACGTCGCAGGATTGTGAGAGACGGCGAAAGGGTGGGGGGAGGTGGGGGGAGGTGGGGGGGGGGAGACCTCATCCATAGACCAGGGCCGATGATGACGGCCATAGTAATCACAAAATAACAAATTCTACGCGAATGATAGAAACAATTTTTTTAGGAACAAAAAAATAGTAGAAATTGCTCAATTTAGCCAAAAAGCATCGTTTTTTTTATCACATTAAACAAAACACCTTGACGCTTGGCGAACATCAAGCCTCCTATGTACGTGTGTATGCTGAACTTCTGCAACGTACGTGCATAGCCAACCGTGCTAATCGGAGGTGCGGGGTGGGGGTGGCAAACAACACAAAAACGATCAAGTCGCGCTGCGAAGGCCAGCTTGCGCTTGAGTCGATGTATCGCCCGAGCGACGCTGTGGCTTCTTGTCGTCGCGAGCCGGCGTTGTAGCGAGCGTGTTGTGGAGCAGAGAGATGGAGACGATGGCGGGCAGCGTTTAAAAACCGATGTTCACTAAAATAAACTGAAACTTTTTATTTCACCGGCTAAGACCCCACTGGGCTGTATGGCTATTTTTTTTAGAAGTGACCTGGCCACAAATGTGAGCTCAACGAAGTGGCTAATCATCGTGTGGACATTTATAGCAGCAGCCGAATACTCGCGAGATGGTAACTACCTCGCCTGGTGTACAGAAGGTCTTGGGTTCGATCCCAACCCTGACGCCTGTACATTTGGAGTTTGCGCGTCTCTCTCTCCCCGTGGTCGCGTGGATTTTTCTCCAGGCCCTCCGGTTTTTCCTTCCACATTTAGAAACACGCGTTTAGAGTATTTGGCTGCTGTCAGTTTCCACGTGATGAGGATGATGATAAGCCACTTCGTTGGGCTAGCGTTTGGGACTGCCAGCTCACTTCTGAAAAAGAGCTACATAGCTCAAGAGGGCCTTAACTTTCGATGTAAAGCTTACTGACTGCAGGGATTCATCTTCTTGGTTCTTTCGGTAAAGTCATTCTTCACCTGAGGACGGCTGCTTGCGTTGTAGCCGAAACGTCGTGAGAATTATTTTATTATGTTTTATTTTTATTATTTTATTATTTCCCTTCTACGTGACTTTACCGAAAGAACCAAGAAGAGGGCATTAACTGGTAAACAAGGAAAGTTACATGTTATCGGTTAAATATAGGGCCACAGAGCTTGGGTGTTTCTCTGTGGTTTGCCACACCTCCGAAGCGTGTTCTCTCCTGAGATGACATCTGTTTCGTTGGTGCCGCCGCCGGTTAATGAGTGTTGAGGCTGTGACAGCGGTTATACAGCAGCAGGAGGAGGTGTGACCTTTACGAGCGGGCAAGAGTACACTGAGAGCAAGGGAGGGAGAGAGGTGAGGGAGGAGGTGAGTGAGGAAGGTGAGGGAGAGAGGTGAGGGAGGGAGGTGAGGGAGGGAGGGAGGTGAGGGAGGGAGGGAGGTGAGGAGGAGGTTAGGCAAGGAGGGAGGGAGGTGAGGGAGGGAGGGAAGTCAGGGAGGGAGGGAGGACTGTGCGTCTGTCTCTCTCTAACGAGGGACACGTGCAAGCGACAGTAAAATTCAAATTCGTATCGCGTTAAATACGACACTTATAAAATATTTAACGCGATACAATGTGCTGGTGTTCAACATTCCAAGTTGTAAGCAAACCGTGCAACTGAACGTGTTCTTACGGTATTTGAAATATTCGGACGCGCATATGCCAAATACGTTACGAGTAGCGTAGAAAGGTCAAGGTGGAGCCCTGCAATTTCTTGATTACGTCACTGCTGCCAGGACCGCCTCTACTACAGGGGGAGCTCATTAAATGCCTCTCCTCTAGAGGGTGTTTTGGCCTACTCTTCCACGCTAGCCAGATGTGTTAGAAGGGGGGGGAGTGGCAGTGCCCTCACTTTACCCCACCGCATACGACCTGAACTGTGGTGTAAACCATTTTAAATTCGCAGACAAATTGGGTTCCAACCGGGGCCCTTCTTGCTGCCGTGGGACGAGCATCAACCACTGCCGCTGCCGCCACCTTGCTGGCCCGCTCCTCATTTCCTCGTCTTTTGATTTTGTCTCCGCCGTGGGTGTCGTGGTGGCTGCTCCTGTTGTCGACGGTTCGCTCACTCGCCACGCTCGCCCTCTCTCTCTCTCACCCTGTCCGTCCGTGGGTCTCCGTGTCTCTGTGGTCTCTCTGGGGTGTCTCTCTCCGCGTGTGTCCGTGGCACCGTGAAATCTGCGCGCAGGCTTTATCACTAACACCTCCATGAACCCCGTGTGGCTGGTGAAAACTCGCATGCAGCTCGACGCAAGGTGCGTTGCCCCGCAGGCCACACACACGCACTGCACTGCACCGCCACGCGACCCCCCCACCCCCTGACCGTGAACGTTTTGCCGATTGATAAAATCGGCGTCTTGTCCGTAGCGGCGAGGGTTTTTTAACCCTTATTCCCGTTCCGAGATGTCTTCAAGTTAGAGCGGGTGGGTGTGTCCCCGTTCACCGCTGAATCTCGGAACGCGCGAGCGGCTCGTCATTAGTTTCATTCAGAGAGGCGTAGCACCGTTGCTTTTAAAGACATCACACTCACGACACGACCGCAATCTTCGATAGCTGGCGCCAAACCGTGCCACGCGCCTCCCGCGTGGCCTCGTGGTAGCCTCGGTACCGATAAAGTTGTTTAATCTCTTCATCCTTTTCCATTCTGATGACGTACACCGGCGTCATCAGAACAGAATCCAAAGAAAACGGAATTGGAAGTAAAACTGATGACGGGCACCCACGTATCGGAATGGGAAAGGGTTAATTGATGACCGGTAAAACCATGTCACCGCTTTCACACTCTGGAAGGTCGGGAACCGGGTTACCGACCGCAGTGGGACGATTACATTTGCCGTCGTTTCTCGGTTAAAAACGGTAAAAGCGCAGCCCTGCGATTGGGCGATCGGTCAAAATTATTTGCCAACCCCAGAGATTTCGCTTTTCTTCGTCTTGAATCGGCACCGCTGACATGACGCACTCCCAGAAGGCTCTGCGGGGCCTTTGGGATCTGTGCAAGTACAAAACTAAAATTGCTGTGTAATCACTGACGAGCGATTGACGTGCCGGTTATACGGCGTCGTTTTACGACGACGCTTTCGCACGCTGGCCCCTCCCCTCCTCCGCAGGAGCCGCGGCGAGCGCGGCATGACGGCGCTGCAGTGCGTGCGCAAGGTGTACCGCACGGAGGGCGTGCGCGGGTTCTACCGCGGAATGACGGCCTCCTACGCCGGCATCTCCGAGACCATCGTTCACTTTGTGCTCTACGAGAGCCTCAAGAGGCGGCTGCTGGAGGCGCGGGACACAACTCCGGCCGCAACTCCGGCCGCGACGCCGGTGGTGGCGGCGGCGGCGGCGGGCCCAGGGCGGAGGGGGCATCCCGGCGACTCGGCGGCACCGCCACCTCGGCCGTCGTGGCCGCGGCCGCCCCGCCGCTGTCGCTGTCGCCGTGGCGACGGTGGAGGACGGGCGGCTGGCCAGCGACTTCCTGGTGCTGATGTGCGCCGCGGCCTGCTCCAAGGCCTGCGCGTCCTGCCTGGCCTACCCGCACGGTGAGGCCGCGTGGGGTGCGGGCGCGCGCTCACACCCGCTCATGGGCGGGGGTGTCGGTGCTAGAAGCGGTGGTGGTCAATTGGAGGCAGTCGCCCTCCAACAACAACGGGTGGGCAGAGGGGCGACGCTCGCAATGCAGTAGGGGGCACAGCTGGTGTGCATCTGCCAGCCATCTCAGACGGTCAACCCACGACACCTGGGCTCTGTCCGTGGCCTCCTGTCAGCAGCGAGCCTTCGACGCTTCACATGGCCTTAAGGTGCACCTGGCCTGGCACAGGCGCCGTGGTGACGTCACCGTCAGTGGCGAATGGCGGGTATTGGTGAAGGTAGTTTCTGGGGAGCGGTAGTGTAGAGGTTACCACGCCGCGCTACGAACCCGAGTTCGATTCCCGCTGACGGCCAACACCAGTGACGATTATCTGAACCGGTCCTGGGCCTTCCTGAGGTCGACTTGGCCTCAAACGAGTACCTGGTGCGGTGTGTAAACATTGCCACTAGGGAGACAAAGGCGATCGGGCGTGGTGCTGGCCACCCACCCCTCGGGTGCCGTGCCGGCCTTCATAGGTGCTCGATAACAGCACTTTCTCAACAGTCTATTAAGGCTGTCCGAGGGATCTTTGTCTTCAGTATTGTTGCTGATGGTAGTTGTTCCGGCGATGGTAATGGTGGTGGGAATTGTTGTTGCTGATGGCGATGTTGCTGCTGCACACATGTTGTGCAATATATAGAGTCCCACCTCCGTCTATGGGTCCTGTGCTGATTTTGGGATCCTTTCCAAACAAGTAAGTCAGTAGTGGATCGTATATCGAAGGACCGTGGGTGAATGTCCATGAAAGTCGCTCCGGAATTGTTGTTTTATTTGTGTGCCTTTCTTGATCTCCCTCCCTCCGTCTTTCACTCTTTCCACCTCCCTCCACCTCCGTCCCCTCCCCCTCCGTCCCTGGCTGCGGAAGCAGAGGTGGCACGCACGCGTCTGCGCGAGGAGGGCACCAAGTACCGCTCGCTGGTGCAGACGCTGCGCGTGGTGGCGCGCGAGGAGGGCGGCCGGCGCTGTACCGCGGCCTCCCCGCTCACCTCCTGCGCAGGTGCCCAACACGGCCATCATGATGGCCACGTACGAGGTCGTCGTCTACCTGCTCGGCGGATAGGCCGTCGCCCCTCCCACCTCGCCCCTCCCACCTCGCCCGTGGGGCCGGCCGCGTGACTCGTACCAGCGCCAGCGAGAGGCTGCGGTGGCGACAGAAAAGCGACGTAGCAACAGCAGCAGCATCATCAAGGCTAGTGGTGGCAATTAGAAGCAGCAGCAGCATAAGCGGTGGTGGTGGCTGCAGTAGATACAGCAGCAGTAACAGAAGCAGCAGCAACAGCAGCAGCAGCAGCATCAAGGCTAGTGGTGGCAATTAGAAGCAGCAGCAGCAGCGTAAGCGGTGGTGGCGGCTGCAGTAGATACAGCAGCAGTAACAGTAGAGAAGCAGCAGCAATCGCAGCAGCACGAGCTAGCAACAACAACCAAAACCGGTAATAGCAGCAGTATGAGCAGTACCAGCAGCTTCAGCATGAGCAGCAGTGGCAGTAGCTACAGCAGTTGCGGCAACAGCGGCATCAAGGGGTAGTAGTGGAAATTAACACCAGGAGCAGCAGCAGCAGCAACGATAACAACCGGAGTAGCAGCAGCAGCAGCAACAACAGCACCACTTTCGTCTAGAAGCAGAACCCGATGATGACCTCAAAGGTAGGGGCGTCATCAACAGCAGTGCAGCAAGTAGGTTTGCTGTCGGCGCCTGTAAGATTTTACATTTTTTTTTATTTTAAAGCGTTATCCTCCTACGTGCGAGCGGTGGGTTTTCTCCCGAGTCCTCGTTCGTAAGCTCGGGGACCCACACCTCCTTGGCCAAACAATCCCTCTCAGCAGGAGCCTCCTGACAGAAAAACAGGAGTCTTGAGACTCGGTTGAAAGCCTTGCCTGGAGAAGCTTCCTTGATAAAACCACCGAGGCAACGCAGACTCCTGTCACCCTACCAGAGGTCACAACCGGGTACCCGATACCCGTACCCTACCCGATACCCGGCTACCTGTACCCGGCCGGGTACGGGTACGGGTACCCGTTTGCGACCCTGGTGCGTAGGCCGTGAGTCACTGATGAGTCACCGTTTGTCACTCATTTCCCAACAGCTTGTCTCTTCTCACAATTCAAGTTCCTAGAATCAACCCACCCGTGCCTGCAACATGCCTTCATCCCAGAGGTCGCAATCAGGTACCCGATACCCGTACCCTACCCGTACCCGGCCGGGTACGGGTAGGGTACGGGTAGGGCCGGGTACGTGTACCTGTTTGCGACCCTGGTGCGGCCGGGTACGGGTAAGGAATCAAAACCCGTTTGCGACCTCTGCACCCTACTCTGCCCGGGGGCTGACTGAGCGTGGCTTTCCCCGGTCGGATGGGTATCTATCTCTTAAAAACGAATTCCAACAAAAAAAGATCCCCCGTGTAGCCTTAACAGACTTTTGGGGCAAGTGCTGTTCGCGAGCACCTATGGGCCGGCACGGCGCACGAGGGGTGGGTGGCCAGCACCACGCCCGGTCACCTTTGTCCCCCAGTGGCGATGTTTACACATCGCACAAGGTAGTTATTTGAGGCTGAGTCGACAGGAGGACCAGTGCAAATAATCGTACCACAGGAATCGAACTTGGGTCGCTGGTTTTGTAGCGCAACGCACACAAAGACAAGACAGATCCCCACAAGTACACACACAGCCACACACAGGGGGTGGGTGGCCGACACGCCCANGCTCCCAGTGGCACACACCGACTCACACACCGACCCACACCGAGAACACCCGACACACTCGCACACCGACGCACACACCCACAAACACACTGACACACACACGACACACAGAACACACACCAACACACACCGACACACACACAGNCACAGACACACACACACACCACACACACAGACACACACCGACACACACACCGACACACACAGAAAGGTGGATATGGGCGGAGAGCCGATAATCAATTGGTGATCGTTTCCTGCGTGCGATTATCAACGACGCTGAAAATCCCGAAGTGAACACCAATCATCAGCGTCGCTGCATCAGCCACCGTCATCACCATCAGCATCGTCGGCATCATCATCCTGCCGTCGCTGCAGTGAGCGCACCGTGGACTTGTCTGACGAGTCAGTCTGACGAGTCAGTACGTCATTGAACAAGACTCCGGCACGATCGACTGTTGGCGTTTTATGGGGGCCTTGAGTGTTGTTTGAAGTGGTTTCGTGTCGGTTCCGCAACAGTTTACCATCACTACAGCACCCGTACGAGGGTGCGAGCTAAATTTACGATTGAGGCTGCGTCTTCCATATACAGGTGATGATATTGTTGTCGTATTTATTTAAATGATTTGTATTTATATATTGCTTTGTGTATGATATATATATTTTTTTGTACTGCCCCTTTATGAAGCCACTGTTGGACGAGGGTCCCTCCCGCGCCGTGCGGGTCGTGGTGGGTTATTTGACCATACTTCACCACGCCGGTCGGTGCAGCTTGGGAGCTTAGCACGGTCCAAGTGGACTTTGCTGCACTTCCATGTGCTGCCCCGCCGCTGGTTTAAACCGCGGAACTCCCTTAGGCCTCACCAGTTAAATTGTTTTAATCACCGTTGCGTGGATTTAAATGGGGTTCACGAGGCTCGCTGGTATCTAAAAGCGGCGTGTTAACTGCCAAGGTGGCCGGGTGGCTCGGAGGGCTGGGTTCGAATGCAGGGCAACAGCCGCCTGCGATTAAACCGGGTTTTTGAGCAGCCGGGGTTACCAACGGCTGCACAAAAAGCAACAAACAAAAACTCCGTCACATTGAATTTGGTTCTGCAGTAAAATATGCCAAAATGAATGTCTTTGACNAAAAAAAAGATCAGTTTGAATGGTAATGTGATGAAGGTTTTCTCTCTGGCAGGGCGGCCGGGAAAGGGTCGCCCCGCTGATGTTTGGACCAGAGGCTACTTTGTTTGGATCGCGGCGGTAGTTCTGTAGTATCAACTTACGTGGACCATTTTCTTAACAGGAAGGGCTACGCTGCTTTACAGCGGTTCTGAATGGATGCCTTTGTCTTGTGACCGTGACACCGAGAGCACAATCTGGACCAACCTGGGGTGACAAGACACTTCGTTTATGAAAACCATCGCCAGTGTGCACTTACTGCAGCCTCACTGAGTTGCCTCGAACGTAGATGCCATCCCGTGTTGTTTTGTGCCATGCTTCCTGAGTAAAGTATCTTGCAGAGCCAGTCCAAAGGCTTAATGGGCCCATCAATGTCTATAAGACTTAACAGAATTCTGTTGTGTATTTTGCTGTTCGTTTTTTTAAATATATAAACGGTCCAAGATATTAAATAATCACGTATTTATACAGCGTGTGTGGTAATAATTGGAGCCACACATACATGTACCATCTTAGGAATGGGTTTCGGATTTGAACGTTTAGTATTTTTCGCGTAAAATTCGGAGTTGCGGTGTTCGGATTTTTGGCGATTGTTTCCATTGCGGACGGACTCATCAGGCGCCCTCGCACGAGAAAAGCGACGGTCGCCCCAACGTTGCACGACTCTGCTTGTGGCGGTGGCGGTGGGTGCGGAGTCGTGTCCAACGTTGGCTAACGCGGCTTCGGCGAAAGCCGCTCGCTCACATTGCGCGGGTGGGTACCTTCATTGGGTGCGATGTTAGTTTTGCATCGTCACAAATTTAGCGACGAGGCCTAATTTCGATGTTTTTTCCCATGTTTTCTCTGAAAATCGAGAACATCTCCCAACAATGTACCAACAGCCGCCATTCGCCACGAAGTGACGGTGACGATGTCACCACGGTGCCTGTGCCAGGCCAGGTGCACTTTGAGGCCACGTGAAGTGTCGAAGGCTGGCTGACAGGAGGTCACGGGACAGACCCGGCAGGTGCCATGGGTTAACCGGCAGCTGTGTACCCCCTACTGTGCCAACTCGCTGAATTTTATCCGCTAGGCGCTCCGCTCGTTGTTGTGAGCGTTGCCCTCCGCTCTCCGTTGCTGTTGGGAGGGCGATTGCCTCCAACTGACCAGTAGTGTCCTTCATGAGCTTCCATCTCTACACAAACATATACGTATAACTCAAACTGAAATTCGGAGTGTGTTTTTTTTGTTTAACACAGGCTTTCGCGACCAATATCCATAAGAGGTTTTATTTTGGTTCGGTCGCGTAAATATAAATGTGTCGTTAAACCTGCCACCACCTGACACAGGCAATTAGTAATGTTTGTCACGTAAACAGAACGTGTCAATTCGTTACTAGGACAGCACACTGGATATGTGTCAGGCGAGTAAACCCACTATAAGATGAATGCGGCACCCGTACAAGCGTTTGCAGTGAATTGTTCACGGTCCGGTTGAAAGGGAATTCATAAATAGATGTTCATGCTTTCGCTAATGTTGGAATATGCCAAGGAAATTGTCACCTCTTTTTGAAAGATGATGAATAAAACATATATTTTTACAACTGTGTGCCGTGTGATTTTCCCGAGCCTTTTGCAAGCAGCGTCGATGAACTTGCTTTTATTTTGGTGTTTAGTCATTCCTCTCCTGCCTGCCCAGCACCCTATATAAAAAAACTTGTGTCTTCAATAGCTTTCTTCACACGCTACAGTAATTTTACTGGAGCAGTTACACCTGATGACGGAGGCTTGTGTTGCTTACGAAACGTCGTGATTTAATTTAGTTATTTTCATTTATTTAAATTTTATTATTATTCTTTTTTTACCTACGTGACTTTACCGAAAGAACCTAAGAGGATGAATCCTTGCAGTCACAAAAGCGTATGTTTAGTCATTGCGTCCAATTGAGAAATCAATTGCTATCTAGACAAGTGTGTGTTCAAACAGGAAGTTGCACCATATTTTCGCCTTTGGCGTTCTAGGCCCTAAAGAAGGCTGCTGTCTCTGTTGTAGACAAATCAGTTTCAATGACAATGGCGTATGATTATCAGAGCACGTTTTATACTCTGGTTTTTTCGGTAAAGTCGCGTAGGTAAAAAATCTAATTAAATTAATTAAATCACGACGTTTCGGAGGCAACACAAGCTTCCGTCTTCAGGTGGCACCGTCACAGCAAAAGGACTCTCGCAGGAAAATGACTGTATCAAGTGAAGTGAATGGTGTAAATGCTTGCCCGAGCTCTCATACTCTGATGGTGCATTGTCTTTGAGTTGTGCGCCTTTTGGCGTCATCTGGTCCAACTCCATGTGAGACTAGGCTCTAAGGAAAGCTGTCTCGGGTGTGGACCAATCAACTTCAAGGACAGTGCATACATTATCAGAGTTGTGTTTTTGTTTGCATTACGACTGCAGGTATTGTGGTCTATGCAAACATGACTCCTTGTAAAAAAGGTGTCAGTTTTGTTGCCAGATAGAAGGGTAAAAAAAAAATTATATTTTACTGGAAAATGAGGTTCCCATAGTGTAGATGCTTGCCCCGAGCTCTCATACTCTGATGGTGCATTGTTTTGAGTTGTGCACCTTTTGGCGTCATCTGGTCCAGCACCATGTGAGACTAGGCTCTAAGGAAAGCTGTCTCGGGTGTGGACCAATCAACTTCAAGGACAGTGCATACATTATCAGAGTCACTTTAAGATGTTTTCTTGTTCATGTTTTTGTTTTCCGTTTGTTGCGGTTGCACCCGATTCAAGAGCCGAATGGCTCACAGAGCTATACCTAATACATGAAACTTGAACTTGAAACTTGAACGATATTTCGATCTTACGATAGCGATTTAACAAAATTGTAAAATATTTACATTTCGCGCGGCAGGCAAACGCAGCAGCATGTTCTGTCCGCATCTCGCGCCTTGTGTGGGAGATGCGGTCGACGGAGTCAAGTTGTCTCGGTGTTAGCGCGTGTATTTTTTTCTGTGTTTTTTGTTTTTCAAAACCCAATTTTGTGAAAAAAAGCATGTAATGTAATTAATAAATACACACAGTATATAGTTATACAGTACGCTACTGTAAATTGCTCTGTTTTGCTAAATTATCACCATTCTTTAAGACTTCTGGGTAGGCTTGGCCATTTTCGGCTTACGATGGGGTCGTCCGAACGCATCTACATCGTAAGTCGGGGACTGCCTGTAATTATACACGGACGTGACGTCATTGCTCGCGTGACGTCATTGCTAGCGTGACGTCACCTCAAGTTTTTTTTTATCATGGCGTCACGGCAGACTAACGCCATTTTGTTGGTGAATGTAGCGGCAACGTCATTTCATTGCGGGGGGGGGGGGTGACATGACGTCACATTTCGTGCGGCCTGCTCACGTCAATCAACACAAGTTATGCTAAAGAAGCAATGCAGCACGTGCATTTAAATCGATAACAAAACACATTTTGTCTAATGTAATCCTCGCTGTGGGTGAATAAATTATGTCACAATCTGGGGGCGTTCGCTAAGTGAGTGAGGCCACTCTCTCTACGTGTGGTTACGATTGAATTTTTTTTTATTTTTCTCGGGGTCGCCGTGAGAGGCCGCCCTCGCCTGGATTTCGCCGCGGGAAGCCTAGACAAGGCCGCCGGCCGGTTGGATCCGTGGAAGATGCCCGAGATAAAAGTGACTCCGCTTGGTGAGTGAAGCAATGGGGAGATGAGTGCGGTTCTGTGCCCCCCCCCCCCAGCTGTTAATCCACTGCTGGATGAGGGCTTCCCCCGCTGCCACATGCTTTGCGGACTGTTTCATTGACCATACTTCACCACACCGGTCTTTGCGGTTTGGTGAAGGCGTGAGAGCGCATCGGCGTGGGACGCATCGATACATACTGAGAGTACTGTACAATCTTCTTCTTGGTTCTTTCGGTAAAGTCACGTAGAAGGGAAGTAATTAAATATTAAAATTAAAACATAGTAAAATAATTCTCACGACGTTTCGGCTACAACGCAAGCAGCCGTCTTCAGGTGAAGAATGAGACACTGACAAGCTAGGAGCTTATATATAAGCTGGGTTGGAGGTGGAAGAATAGCGCCTTAACAAAAGAATGTGCATATCAAGAGGAATTTAGCATATTCATGGGATATGCACATTCTTTTGTTAAGGCGCTATTCTTCCACCTCCAACCCAGCTTATATATAAGCTCCAAGCTTGGCAGTGTCTCATTCTTCAGCTGAAGACGGCTGCTTGCGTTGTAGCCGAAACGTCGTGAGAATTATTTTATTATGTTTTATTTTTATCATTTATTACTTCCCTTCTACGTGACTTTACCGAAAGAACCAAGAAGATGAATCCCTGCAGTCACGAAAGCTTTAAACGAAAAGTACTGTAATCTATGAATATTGCTGCATGTACGTTTGTAGAACTTCTTTCGCACCGTACGTAGAACGTGTAATCTAGGTGTGGGGGGGCAATCTAAACTTCTAGATTCGAAGCTTTCGTGACTGCAAGGATTCATATTCTTAGGTTTTTTCGGTAAAGTCACGTAGGTAAAAAAAAATTAATAAAAATAAAATAAAAATCACGACGTTTCGGAGGCAACACAAGCTTCCGTCTTCAGGTGGAACCGTCACAGCACGATAGCTGTATCACTTGATTTATTTTACTAATTTCATTTTTTTACCTACGTGACTTTACCGAAAAAACCTAAGAATTTAACAATCTAAACACAAAAAGCTCGACTCTGCCTGCTGAGTTGTCGCGCGCCTGATCATTTTCGGTCGCACCCCGGGTGATTCTGGTCCCAAGACTTGGGTTCAATTCAGCCAGAGATGCCCGGTGCTGAGCTCCGGAAAATATGTCTTGCCCGCTTGGTCTGGAGGTTGGGAAGGGTTTGGGCAAGGGGGTCTATGAAATATTCCTGGAGAAATGAAGCTGTGTGAAGACAGGCGACAAATGTCTACACAGATTATTTATCTTGTGTTGATCGCCGATTGTTTATTTATGTCTGTTAATTGTGATTAATTTTTTATTGCTTGGTTGCACCGTGGGACCAAGAGAGAGGACTGTAATTTCATCTGTGTTGTATGTCATGCATGTAACACACTTGAAATAAAGTGACTTTAAGACTTTAAGACTTTTAAGAATCAGCATGTGTATACTGGAGGAATCCCATGAGCTATCAAGCTCATTCTTTTTTCCACAGATGCCCAGTCGGGGGCATCTGGGCCAATTGACGGACACTTCATCACGGGATGCGTTTCCGCTGGCCCTGTGTGACTGTGCCCTCGTTGTTATATCATCCCCCGGCAGGAGCCGGGCAAGATGTGGGAAGAAGCTGCATTCTCGTCTCCATCAGGGGCAAGAACATCATGCTCGACTGCGGGATGCACATGGGCTTCAACGACGATGTAACGACACCAGGGACACCGCTCATTTTTTGCCCACGATAGTAGTAAATATATGAATGTGTCGATAACCTCCCGCCGCCGCCGCCGCCACCACTTGACACAGCCAATTAGTGAGGTTTGTCAACACAAACGTGCCAAGTCAGGTACTGTTTCAGCACACCACCCAGATGAGTGTTGGAGAGTAAACCCACTACAACATTTACGTTTCGCCGGTAATTACAACAACCAGCATCATCAGGCAACAGCCAGAGTTGTGGAGGAATTCCTGCTGCTGTGTTTTAAATGGACGGCGGATAGATGTGACGTCGACATTCTGTGAACCAATCAGGTGCCAAGACCAGAGGTGGAGGGGGAGTTAATATATCCATATAAATGGAAATGGATATCTATTTTGGTGGGGTTATTCACAGTTACATAGGCTTGTTTTTACATTTGTTTGTAATTTACACCCTCTCCCCGATTTTATACCAAGATGGTGCTATTGGCGTCACGGCGTGAGATGAAGTACAGGTTTCCCCCTCGCTTTATGCGTGTTCGGTGTGTGCGATTTCACGCCGTATACGCAGCTAACCCCTTTTTCTACACAATTCGCTGTATGCGGTTCTGTCTTCACTCGCACGCGGCTATGGCGGTCGGACGTGGGGAAACATCGTGTGGCCTATTTTGGAACGCATCTGCCTACAGATAGCTTGCAGGGCAGTGCAGCCCTTTGTATTCGGGAACTTTTCGACCGTAGCGGATAGCACAGACCTACCTCTGAGATCCCTACGTACAAGTGTCCTGGGATCCGCATACAGTAGCGGGTCAGCACTTTGTCACCGACTCTCCTAGAATATTGTTTATTGAGGTGGTCAGATTGCTCTCACCACGGTGGCTAGGAGATGTTAATTACCTCGCCTGGGATGCAGGAGGTCATGGGCTCGATCCCGACCTTCAAAGCCTGTATACGTATATCTCTCTCTTTACGGTCGCGTGCATTTTTCCCCAGGGTCCTCCGGTTTTCCCTCCACATTCAGAAAACGCCCGTTTTAGAGTGTTTGGCTGGTTTACATTTCCACGCGATTAGCCACTTTGTTGAGCCATCATTTGTGGCCAGGTCGCTTCTAAAAATAAGCTACATCGCTCAGTGGGGCCCTTACCTGTTAAAATAGAAAAATAGTTTCATTAGCTCAGGTTGCAGACAGCTGAGCCAGCATCAGCACCACTCAGAGTCTATGTTTGAATCTGGGTCTCAGCCTCCCAAACCGTGATTAATACCGGTCCTAAAGTGTAGCAAATTTTTAGGTCTCAGCGCTGGCTACCAATAAATGGTTCCACGAAAATAAAATATTAATTTGACTTTTTTTAACCTAATTTGAATACAGTGAACATTTTATCCAGTAGAATTAAGACTGTTTGGATTTGTATTGCATCTAAATGTGACCACATCTCAAGACAAAATATGAATCAAAATTCCATCTCTGTCATTTAAACATTTCGTTTTGATTGACATGGCAACAAATACTTGTTGCTGGGTGTATGAAAGCTGTGCTCCCTCGTGTGGATGAGGGGCAAAGTTGCGAATGAAAAATCCTCATCTCTTGACAAAAAGTTCACGTAAATGTAGATTTAAATTTTCCACAAATCATAAATATTGTCTTAAGACACACAAATCACACGTGACAAATGGAGGAGTCGTCGTATGCCCTGGACCTTTGTCATTGACACGGCACGGCGTGAGTGAATGGCGCGACGCGGTGAGTAACTTTCCCCTGCCCGTGTCTGCCGTGCCTCCGTGTCGATCGCGTGCAGCGAAGGTTCCCCGACTTCTCGTACATCACGCAGAACGGGCGGCTTACGGATTTCCTCGATTGCGTCATCATCAGGTAGTGCCGGTGACCTGGGCCACCACACTTTCGCCGTCAGCGTTTGCGGTAAAAGCGTGGCGAACCGGAGGCCCTGCTGCTGCTACTGGTGGTAGTGGTGTTCGGTGTTTGCGTGGTGATGACGGTTGCGGTGGTGATGATCGCATTAGTTATGATGGTAATGATCAAGGTTGTGGTGGTGGCAAAGTTGCATTCATTACATTATGTTACCCGCATGGCCAGCGACCACATGCCCAAGCAGTTTCTGTTTGGCCTGATATGAGGGGGTTTAATTGGTGCGGCACAGGCTAAATCGAGGTGGGTTGATGCTAACGGTACCTGTGATGGTGGTGATTCCGATGGTTGTAGCCCTGGTTATGGTTGTATCACTGCTATTGCGGCTGCTGCTTTTGAGTTGTTGCGGCCGCTGCAATTGCTCGTGCTGCTGCTTCTGCTGCCGCCGTTTTGTTGTTGCTTCTATTGCTGCTGTCCGTGACGCTGCTGCCACTGACGTATTTGATGATTTCGACGATGTTGCTGCCGTTGCTACCGCTGCTCTTTATGTTGCTGCCGTCTGCTGTTTACTTTGATGTTGCTCATTCATTCGCTGGCTTTTTTGCTGCTACTGCTGCTTTTACACTGCCGCTGTTGTTTATACGGCTGCTATGTGTCGCGGATGCTGCCGGTACTGACAAGTTTGCACCTCGCACCGTCTGCACCCAGCCACTTCCACCTGGACCACTGCGGTGCCCTGCCGTACATGTCGGAGATGGTCGGCTACGACGGGCCTATCTACATGACCCACCCGACCAAGGCCATCTGCCCCATCCTGCTGGAGGACTATCGGAAGATCACGGTGGACAAGAAGGGCGAGACCAACTTCTTCACCTCGCAGATGATCAAGGACTGCATGAAGAAGGTGGTAGCCGTCAACCTTCACCAGAGCGTGCAGGTGAGCAGGGACACACGCACGCCGCTGTCTGTCCATCCATTCATCTGTCCATCCATCTGTCCTTCCATCCATTCATCTGTCCATCCATTTGTCCATCCATCTGTCAACCCGTTTATTAATTAGTCTATTTTTGTCTTCTGTCCATTCATGTCCATTCGTTCGTCCATCCGTTTGTCCATGAGTCCGTCCTTCCATTCGTCAGTGAGCTGGAGATCAAGGCGTACTACGCGGTGTGTGTTGGGGTGTGAGTGTATGGTGAGTGTATGGTGAGTGTGTGGTGAGTGAGTGGTGAGTGAGCAGTGAGTGTGTGTGTGGTGAGTGTGAAGTGAGTGTGTGGTGAGTAAATCACACTGTGTGTTCTCGCCAGGTGGGTGACGAGCTGGAGATCAAGGCGTACTATGCTGTGTGTAGTGAGTGAGTGGTGAGTGTGTGATAAGTGTGTGGTGAGTGGTGAGTGAGTGAGCGGTGATTGAGTGTGTGGTGAGTGAGTGGTGAGTGAGTGGTGAGTGAGCGGTGAGTGTGGTGGTGAGTGTGTGGTGAGTGTGTGGTGAGTGAGCGTGTGGTGAGTGTGTTGTGAGTGAGCGGTGATTGAGTGTGTGGTGAGTGTGTGATAAGTGTGTGGTGAGTGTGCGGTGAGTGAGTTGTGAGTGTGTGGTGAGTGTGTGGTGAGTGAGCGTGTGGTGAGTGTGTGGTGAGTGAGCGGTGATTGAGTGTGTGGTGAGTGTGCGGTGAGTNAATCGTGCTATGTATATCCTCGCCAGGTGGGTGACGAGCTGGAGATCAAGGCGTACTACGCTGTGTGTGGTGAGTGTGTGGTGAGTGTGTGGTGAGTGTGGTGGTGAGTGTGTGTGGTGAGTGAGTGTGGTGAGTGTGTGGTGAGTGTGTGTGTGGTGAGTGAGCGGTGAGAGCGGTGAGTGTGTGGTGAGTGAATCGTGTTGTGATATCCTCACTAGGTGATGACGAGCTGGAGATCAAGGCGTACTACGCTGTGTGTGTGGTGAGTGTGTGGTGAGTGGGGTGAGTGGTGAGTGTGGTGGTGTGTGGTGAGTGAGCGGTGAGTGGTGAGTGTGTGGTGAGGGTGAGTGGTGTGTGGTGAGTGAGTGTGTGGTGGGTGAGTGTGGTGAGTTTGTGGTGTAGTGAGTGGTGTGGTGACATGTGGGTCTCTGGTGGTGANGGGTGTGTGGTGAGTGATTCGTGTTGTGTATATCCTCGCTAGGTGGGTGATGAGCTGGAGATCAAGACGTACTATGCTGTGTGTGTGGTGAGTGAGCGAGTGTGTGGTGAGTGTGTGTGTGGTGAGTGTGTGTGTGGTGAGTGTGTGGTGAGTGAATCGTGTTGTGTATATCCTCGCTAGGTGGATGATGAGCTGGAGATCAAGGCGTACTACGCTGGACACGTCCTGGGAGCCGCCATGTTTGAGATGCGCGTGGGGCCCGAGTCGGTCGTCTACACGGTGCGTGAAGTCGTAATGGCCGTGTCGGAGATTAAAAACTCACTTTTACAAAAATTACTTGACCAGGTAAGGCCCCACTGAGATTTTTATAGCTCTTTTCAGAAGTGACCTGGCCACAAATGATAGGTCAACGAAGTGGGCGTATCATCGTGTGGAAATTTATAGCAGCAAAATACTGTAAACGCGTGCAAACCTCGGTTCAAGAACTGGGGTTTGGTGTCTTTTCTCTTGAGGAAGATTCCTAATGGCCATGCCATTGACACTGATAAAGTCTCAGACACGATTTACTAATGGCAATGTCAGTGACACTGTTAAATACCTCGTCTGGTATGCAGGAGATCTTGGATTTGATCCATATTCTGATACCTGTGTATTTGGTGTTCTCCCATGGTCATGTGGATTTTTCTCCGGGTCCTCCCGTTTTCCCCTCCACATCTAGAATCAAGATGCGTTTAGCGTATTTGGCTGCTATACATTTCCACACGATGATGAGCCACTTTGTTGAGCTATCGTTTGTGACCAAGTCACTTCTGAAAAAGGTTACAGCTCAGTGGGCCTTACCTGGTAAAATTTTTAAAAAGTTTAGTTTACTTTAGCAGTTCCAAGCTCCTGGGTTTGAGTCCTAGAGCTGGTTATGTCTCAGATCTCCTCGCTGAATAAAAGGCAATAATATCATTATTAAAGCAGCCTTCTACACCCCTGCAAAGAGTGTGTGTGTGTTTGGGGAGAGCAGTAGTGTAGCGGTTAGCGCTACGCTGCGCTACGAACCCGGAAACCCGAGTTCGATTACTGGTCACGGCTACCAACATCGGTGACAATGATCTGAACCGGTCCTGGGCCTCTCCTAGGTCGACTCAGCCTCAACGAGTACCTTGTGCGTTGTGTAAACATCGTCACTGGGGAGACAAAGGCAGCCGGACGTGGTACTGGCCACTCACCCCCGCATGTGCCATGCCGGCCTTCATAGGTGTTCGCTAACAGCACTTGACCCAAACATTGTTAAGCCTATATGGGGGATCATTGTCTTTCTTTTTGTTTTGTGTGTTTCTGCAGGGAGACTATAACATGACTCCAGACCGGCATCTCGGGTACGACAGCGCACACTCTTGTTCAATTAGCTTAAGTTGATCGAAGTCCATGTGTAGCGGCGTGGAATCGTAAGATATTGAATGGAGCGGTTGGCGCGGCTGCGCTACGAACCCGGCGGCCCGAGTTCGATTCCCGCTCTTGGCAGCACCGCGATGGAGTAACCGAACCGGTTCTGGGCCTCCCCTACGTCGACTCGGCCTTGAGGGTGTTGCCTGGTGCGGTGAGAAAGCATCGCAACTGGGGAGACAAAGGAAGTTTGGCGTGGTGTTGGCCACCCGCCGCTTCGTGTATCGTTTCCAGGCTTCATGGGTGTGCTGCTCGCTGAGGGCAGTGGCCCCAACGGTCCAGTTAAGGTTGTACGGGGGATCTTTGCTTTGTACACCGAGTGTGCGTGCGTCTGTGCGTCGGTTTAACACGTAGGCTTCCGCGTCTGTGCGCGCGCGTGTCTGTACGTGCGTGCGTGCGTGTCTGTACGTGCGTGCGCGTGTGTGTGTGCAGCGCGGCGTGGATCGATCGCTGCCGCCCGGACCTGCTCATCAGTGAGTCGACGTACGCCACCACCATCCGCGACTCCAAGCGCTGCCGCGAGAGAGACTTCCTCAAGAAAGTGCACGACACCGTGGAGAAGGGCGGCAAGGTCTGTGCCACAGGCAGGGGCAACGGGGGCTGGAGTGAGGGGCTGGGGGAATAGATGGGGGCAGGGGTAGAGGTGGGGGCAGGGGGTAGAGATGGGGGCAGGGGTAGAGATGGGGCAGGGGTAGAGGTGGGGACAGGGGGTAGAGGTGGGGACAGGGGTAGAGATGGGGGCAGGGGTAGAGGTGGGACAGGGGTAGAGGTGGGGCAGGGGTAGAGGTGGGGCAGGGGGTAGAGGTGGGGACAGGGGGTAGAGGTGGGGACAGGGGGTAGAGATGGGGGCAGGGGGTAGAGGTGGGGACAGGGGTAGAGGTGGGGCAGGGGTAGAGGTGGGGACAGGGGGTAGAGGTGGGGACAGGGGTAGAGGTGGGGGCAGGGGGTAGAGATGGGGCAGGGGGTAGAGATGGGGGCAGGGGTAGAGATGGGGCAGGGGTAGAGGTGGGGACAGGGGGTAGAGGTGGGGCAGGGGTAGAGGTGGGGCAGGGGTAGAGGTGGGGCAGGGGTAGAGATGGGGCAGGGGTAGAGGTGGGGACAGGGGTAGAGATGGGGCAGGGGTAGAGGTGGGGACAGGGGTAGAGGTGGGGACAGGGGTAGAGGTGGGGCAGGGGGTAGAGGTGGGGCAGGGGTAGAGATGGGGGCAGGGGTAGAGGTGGGGACAGGGGGTAAAGATGGGGCAGGGGTAGAGGTGGGGCAGGGGTAGAGGTGGGGCAGGGGGTAGAGATGGGGCAGGGGTAGAGGTGGGGACAGGGGGTAGAGATGGGGCAGGGGTAGAGGTGGGGCAGGGGTAGAGGTGGGGCAGGGGTAGAGGTGGGGGCAGGGGTAGAGATGGGGCAGGGGGTAGAGGTGGGGACAGGGGTAGAGGTGGGGCAGGGGTAGAGGTGGGGCAGGGGTAGAGGTGGGACAGGGGTAGAGGTGGGGCAGGGGGTAGAGGTGGGGGCAGGGGTAGAGATGGGGCAGGGGTAGAGGTGGGGACAGGGGTAGAGATGGGGCAGGGGGTAGAGGTGGGGCAGGGGTAGAGGTGGGGCAGGGGTAGAGATGGGGCAGGGGTAGAGGTGGGGACAGGGGGTAGAGATGGGGCAGGGGTAGAGGTGGGGACAGGGGTAGAGATGGGGGCAGGGGTAGAGATGGGGGCAGGGAGTTCGATCTTTAACACTCTGGAACACGAGGGGGAACGTGTTTTTCCGCAGGGCCACGTCACCGCCATTTATTGCCCACACACACGCACACACATACACGCACACACATACACGCACACACATACACGCACACATACACGCACACATACACGCACACATACACGCACACACACATACACGCACACACATACACGCACACACATACACCCACACACATACACGCACACACATACACACACACGTGCGCACACACACGCACAGATACACACGCACACACACACACATACACACACACGTGCGCACACACGCACAGATGCACACGCACACACACACACATGCACGCACACATATACAACATACGTGCGCACACACATGCACAGATGCACAAAGACAAAAATCCCTGTATAGCCTTAACAGATTGTTGGGCAAGTGCTGTTAGTGAGCACCCATGAAAGCCGGCACGGCACACGACGGGTTGGTGGCCAGCACCGTGCTCGGCTGCCTTTGTCTCCCAAGTCGCGATGTTTACACACCGCACCAGGTACTCATTTGAGGCTGAGTCAACCTAAGGAAGGCTCAGGACAGGTTCAGATAATCGTCACCGGTGTCGACCGTGATTGGGAATCGACCTCGGGGGCTGCCGGTTCGTAGCGCAGCGCTAAACCACCTCCCACGCACAGACACGCACAGACATGCACAGACACGTATATGCACAGACACGCACATACGCACAGACATGCACAGACATGCACAGACATGCACAGACATGCACAGACATGCACAGACACGCACAGACATGCACAGACAGACACGCACAGACACGCACAGACAGACACACACAGACACGCACAGACACGCTCACACAGACACGCACAGACTCTGCCACGCACAGACACACATACACGCACAGACTCTGCCACGCTTGCTCGGCGTAGTTGTGACCACACGGTGATTGGCTCGAGCGGCGCTCCGTAGCAGTTTGCTGTGTGTGCCCTCCGTGTGTGCCCTGCGTGTGTGCCTTCCGTGTGTGCCCTCCGTGTTGTGCCCTGTGTGTGTGCCCTCCGTGTGTGCCCTCCACGTGTGGCGGGGTAGGTGCTGATTCCGGTGTTTGCTCTCGGCAGAGCTCAGGAGCTGTGCATCCTGCTGGAGACGTTCTGGTGAGAGGCTCTGCTCGAACCGCGTCACACCATCGCAACATCATGCAATCACAACATGACACAATCACAACATCACACAATCACCATTGCACCAATACACAGTAACATCATCCTAACACAGCGCATCGCACCAATACACGGGAGGCTCCACACGCTTCAAGGCTTATGATTGGAGGTAGTGTGGTAAAAACAAAAACGCATTGCTTTTGGATTAACATTTGAGCGCACTGTGCAACTCTGCGGGCTTAATGTTGTAGGGCTTATGGAGAGGAGGCACATGCGTCAAATGGTTGAGTGAGCGCCTCGGTTTAAGGCGCTTTACATATCCAAGATATAATAGAATACAGCCAGTCCCCGGGTTTCGGAAGAACCGGCTTACGGAAATCCGACTTTACGAAAATGTTCCCATAGATCGTGTAAAAAAAAAAAAAATCCATACTGTGTGGGCAAATGTTAGCGTTGGTTCCGTGAGCGCAAGTAGTGCAGCGCGGTGAGGCTGCGGATGAATACAGCGGAGCGAGGCGTAAGGCGGTTACCTCCGCACGTTCCTCAATGAGTCGCGTCGTTACATTGTTACCCCGAGTCGACTCTACCCGCCACACCGTCCGTTTCCTTTCGTAGCATTACGTCATTGCTTGTGTCCTACGCTTCGTGGTTATTCATTAACGATTGTACACGGTACAGTTTATGTTCCATTAGTTGAATTATGGGTAGTGTTACGGTATAAGTGCGGAGCGTACGTACGGCGATACGATGCGGGTAGCGATGGAGAACGGAGGCGGCGCGATGCGGCACCGAGAGAAAACGGCAAGGGGAGGCACAGGCTATTTCCCGATGCGGGATTTTGTCGTTGATTTTGGGGGGAAATCGTTCAGTTTCCGACACACGAAAAACTCGGGTCACGGATATTTCTCGGGAACCTAACCCTTCCGTAAACCCGGGGGGGGGGGCTGCCTGTAGGGTGACGAGTTATGAATATTCAATGCGCGAGTGATGTTCTCATTTGGGCTTTGGGACGACGTATCGGTTTAGTGTCACGGACAGTGGAACGGCGCAACGGCAATGCAATTCATAATTAACATCTTATCATAATTATTTGAACACGTAGGCTTTCGCAACCAATATTATTCATAATCAACGTTTTTGGGTTTAGATCGCGTTATTTATAAATGTGTCGTAACCCTCCACCACCCGACACGGCCAATCAGTAAAAAAGTGTCACGTTGACAAAAGACAATTAGTTCACTGCTTTAGCCCACCGGTGTGTTGAAGCGTGAAACCACAACAATTTACAATTTTTGGGTAGTGCGACGTTTCGCTGGTAATTGCATCCAGCATCATCGGGCAATTTGCCAGAATTGCCGATGAATTGCCCGATGATGCTGGATGCAATTACCAGCGAAACGTCGTACTACTCAAATTGTAAATTGTTGGTTTCACGCTTCAACACTGCACCGGTGGGCTAAAGCAGTGAACTAATTGTCTTTTGTCAACGTGTCACTTTTTTACTGATTGGCCGTGTCGGGTGGTGGAGGGTTACGACACATTTATAAATAACGCGATCTAAACCCAAAAACGTTGATTATGAATTATCATCATTATCTAAAACAAATGTGCGACGTAGCTGCTTTTGGTTAAGCATCCCAATGTTTAATAGCATTAGCTGAAAATTGCTCAATTGGGATCGCACACACACACACAAAGCGCCAGCGTCGCCATTTAGGCGAACAATTGACAAGACCCTCCTGAAAGCGAGTCTTGAAGGTTTGCTGGGTAAATAAGCGAAGTGGTTATAATCAGAATTCATGTTGCTAATTTAAACAATTGTTATTTCTAGCACGGTTGGCTATGTAAGGTCTATGTGCAAGTCTCTGGGTCTCTACGTGGAGTCTGTGGGTGTCTGTGAATCAATGGGTCTCTGTGAATCTGTGGGTCTCTGTGTGAATCTATGGGTCTCTATGTGAGTGGGTCTCTGTGTGAAGATATGGATCTCTGTGTGAGTATGGATCTCTATGTAATTCTATGGTCTCTATGTGAATCTATGGGTCTCTCTGTGAGTGGGTCTCTGTGTGAATCATTGGGTCTCTGTGAATCTGTGGTTTCTATGTGAATCTGTGGGTCTCTGTGTGAATCTATGGGTCTCTCTGTGAGTGGGTCTCTGTGTGAATATATGGATCTCTGTGTGAGTATGGGTCTCTATGTAATTCTATGGTTTCTATGTGAATCCATGGTCTCTCTGTGAGTGGGTCTCTGTGTGAATATATGGATCTCTGTGTGAGTATGGGTCTCTATGTAATTCTATGGTCTCTATGTGAATCTATGGGTCTCTATGTTAGTGTGTCTCTGTGTGAATATATGGGTCTCTATGTAATTCTATGGTCTCTGTGAATCCATGGGTCTCTCTGTGTGACTTTTGTGTCTCTGCGCGAGTCGTCGGTGAATTGCTTTGACCTCCCCCATCCCCCAAAACGCACGGGCGCAGGGAACGCATGAACCTCAAGGCGCCCATCTACTTCTCGACGGGCCTCACCGAGAAGGCCAACCACTACTACAAGCTCTTCATCACCTGGACCAACCAGAAGATCCGCAAGACCTTTGTGCAGCGCAACATGTTCGAGTTCAAGCACATCAAGGCCTTCGACCGCTCCTACGCCGACAACCCAGGCCCCATGGTGAGGGGCGAAGGGCGGAGGTGGGGGACCGCCAGGAAGGGGTTTAGGGTGCTGCGGTGGCTAGGAGATGTTAACTACCTCGCCTGGTATGCAGGCGGACGTGGGTTCAATCCCGACCCTGACGCCTGCTGCTGTATATTTGGAGTTTGTGTGTCTCTCTTTCTCCCCGCGGAGATGTTGACTACCTCAACTGGTATGCAGGCAGTCGTGGGTTCGATCCCGACCCTGACGCCTGCTGCTGTATATTTGGAGTTTGTGTGTCTCTCTTTCTCCCCGCGGAGATGTTGACTACCTCAACTGGTATGCAGGCAGTCGTGGGTTCGATCCCGACCCTGACGCCTGCTGCTATATATTTGGAGTTTGTGTGTTCTCTTTCTCCCGCGGAGATGTTGACTACCTCAACTGGTATGCAGGAGTCGTGGGTTCGATCCCGACCCTGACGCCTGCTGCTGTATATTTGGAGTTTGCGTGTCTCTCCCCGTGGTCGCGTGGATTTCTCTCTGGGTCCTCTGGGTTTCCCTCCACGTTTAGAAACACGCGTTTAGAGCGTTTGGCTGCTGTAAATGTCCACTTGGTGATGAGCCCCTTCGTTGAGCTAACATTTGTGACCAGGTCGCTTCTGAAAAATATTTCAAGCTCGGTGGGCCTTACCGAGTAAATAAAAATAGTTTAATTCAGTTTAGCGGTTTTTCTCACGTGAGATCTCTCCGGCTCAGTTCCTGTCAACCCCTTATCAGTGCCCTACCTTCTCACAGACCAATTCAGACCTTATTGGTCACCCCGTGCCCTTATAAAGCTCAACGTTCATCCTACAAAGTCCCATCACAAGGGAGAAACACAAACAAATAGACATTGTTGTTGTGTTGCCCGTATTGAAACGGCTGTTCGCCGTATGGACCTGAAAACTCGATTTCCCTGTACAAGAATACGGGGTAGGCCGTATTGGTGTGTGACAGGTACGCAGTTTGAATCCGCGCTCGGGAGAGATGGCAGCGGTTCAGGGGAGGTCTTCACCCAGCGGTGGATTGATCACGGCTGTCTGTGGCGATGGGCGATTGGTCGCCGTGCCTGTCCACCGGTGTCCACCCCCACCCCCCCTGACCCGTGTCGCAAGGTCGTGTTCGCGACACCCGGCATGCTGCACGCGGGCCAGTCACTGCACATCTTCAAGAAGTGGGCGGGCAGCGAGAAGAACATGGTGAGGGGTGGCGGAGAAGTGCTGGAGCAGGAGGAGGGACAGACCGCCGTCGTCACTATGGTCGTCATTGTCATCATTGTCATCTGCACGTCATCATCGTCGTCATCATCGTCGTCGTCATCTGCATCGTTATCGTCGTCGTCATCATCGTCGTCATCATCGTCATCATCGTCATCTGCGTCGTCGTCGCCGTACTTGGTTTCGGCGTCACGGCTGTCATCACTTACGATACGGTCATCATCGTCGTCATCATCGTCATCATCGTCATCATCGTCGCCAAAATCGTCCGTGTCACTGTCATCGTTGGGTTCGTTGTCGTTGTCACCACCACCACCACCATCACCACCACCACCGTCTTCTTCATCGTTACCACCAGCCACCGTCATCGTCACCCAGCAGGACCAGAATCTTGATTGATCCTGGAGGAATCCGATGAGCTACACAGCTCTTTTTCACAGGTGTCCAGTCGGGGCGGCTCAGAAAGTCACAAGAACAAACAGTACAAAAACACGACAGGAGTGGAAAGTATAGGAACGCTAAAGAAGTAAATACAAATACATAAAGTATATATATAAGTACATCGATTCCTGCCGATTTTTCAACACTAAATGCAAGCTTGGGTAAGGCAGCAAAACAACAACAGTCTCACACCACATTAAGACAACAACAACAACAGTCCACACCACACCAAGACGACAACAACAACACAGTCCCTCAATTGCATTGCACGTAAAAATGTTCGATACAAGGAGGGCAAGGATTATTTTCATTGCTACCAACCTTAATCGTCACCACCACAGTCATCAACACCATGATCACCACCACAGTCATCAACACCATGATCACCACCACAATCATCAACACCATGATCACCACCACAGTCATCAACACCATGATCACCACCACAATCATCAACACCATGATCACCACCACAATCATCAACACCATGATCACCACCACAGTCATCAACACCATGATCACCACCACAATCATCAACACCATGATCACCACCACAATCATCAACACCATAATCACCACCACAGTCATCAACACCATGATCACCACCACAATCATCAACACCATGTCACCACCACAATCATCAACACCATGATCACCACCACAATCATCAACACCATGATCACCACCACAATCATCAACACCATGATCACCACCACAATCATCAACACCATGATCACCACCACAATCATCAACACCATGATCATCACCACAGTCATCAACACCATGATCACCACCACAATCATCAACANCATGCATCAACACCATGTCACCACCACAATCATCAACACCATGNTCACCACCACAATCATCAACACCATGATCACCACCACAATCATCAACACCATGATCATCACCACAGTCATCAACACCATGATCACCACCACAATCATCAACACCATGATCATCACCACAGTCATCAACACCATGATCACCACCACAATCATCAACACCATGTCACCACCACAATCATCAACACCATGATCATNACCACAGTCATCAACACCATGATCACCACCACAATCATCAACACCATGATCACCACCACAGTCATCAACACCATGATCATCACCACAATCATCAACACCATGATCACCACCACAATCATCAACACCATAATCACCACCACAGTCATCAACACCATGATCACCACCACAGTCATCAACACCATGATCACCACCACAATCATCAACACCATGATCACCACCACAATCATCAACACCATGATCACCACCACAATCATCAACACCATGATCACCACCACAGTCATCAACACCATGATCATCACCACAATCATCAACACCATGATCACCACCACAATCATCAACACCATGATCACCACCACAGTCATCAACACCATGATCACCACCACAATCGATCACCACCACAATCATCAACACCATAATCACCACCACAGTCATCAACTACCACCATCCTTGTCACCATCATTGTCACCACTACCATTATCTCTTTCACCACCACCACCAAAAAAAGATCCCCCATATAGCCTGAACTGGGGCAAGGGCTGTTAGCGAGCACCTATGAAGGCCGGCACGGCACACGAGGGGTGGGTGGCCAGCACCACGCCCGGCCGCCTTTGTCTTCCCAGTGGTGATGTTTACACATCGCACCAGGAACTCATTTGAGGCTGAGTCGACCTAGGGAGGCCCAGGACCGGTTAAAATAATTGTCACTGGTGTTGGTCGTGAGCGGGAATCGAACTCGGGTCGCCAGGTTTGTAGCGCAGCGCGCTAACCGCTACACTACCACCAACCACCATCATCGTCATCACCAACAGCACTATCACCACTGTCATCATCATTACCACCGCCACACCATCCTCATCGCCATCGTTATCACCACCACCACTTAGCTTCGTCATCGTCACCAACGTTACCACCACCGACACTACCGTGTACACTTCGCGTGTGCTCGTGACCCCGTGNCCCCCCCCCCGCCCAGGTGATCATGCCGGGCTACTGCGTGCAAGGAACCATTGGCCACAAGATCCTGAGCGGGCAGCGCAAGCTGGAGATCGAGGGCCGACAGACGGTGAGCGCCGACGGCCGTCCGAGTCATCGTACAAGTGGAACCTCGCGGCGCCCTCTGTCACTGCCGGATGCAGGCCCTCCCCCGTACCGCGACTCTCACGGGGGTTGTTCGACCATACTTCCCAAAGTATGGACAAGACAAATATCTCCCCGTATGAAGGTCTGAGAGCTTTGCCCTCACCGTACCTCACCACGCTGGTCGGTGCGTGCTGTTGACGGGGCGAGGGGACGCCAGGACCGGTTCGGTTGCCGCTCGCCGCCGATGTTAGCCGTGGCTGGGAAAGGGACCCGGGCCGTCGGGTTTGCGGTGCAGTGAGCTAACCACTTTGCTACCGCTCTGCCCAGGATGAACGCACGTGGCTGCGTCAAGGGGAGCGGTGGCGCAGCGGTTAGCGCGCGCCACCGCTGCAGACACGGCGGCCTGAGTTTGATTCCCGCCCATGGCCAACACCAGTGACGATTATCAGAACCGGTCCTGGGCCTGCCCTAGGTCGACTCGGCCTCAAAAGAGTACCTGGAGACAAAGTTGGTCGGCCGTGGTGCTGGCCACCCACCCCCTCGTGTTCCGTGCCGGCCTTCAGCGGTGCTACTCGCTAATGGCAGTCTGTTGAAAGTCAGTCTGTCAAAAGCTACAACGTGTATATGTGACTATGCGTACGTGCTTTGTGTACTTGTGTTTGTCTGTGTGCTTTGCGTCTGTGTGTCCACGTGTATGAGTGCTGTGCGTGTCCTGTGCGTGTGTGCTATTTGTATGTATGCTGTGTCTGTGTCCGCGTGCGTGTGTGCGTACGTTCGTGTGCTTGTGCTGTGTGTCTGCGCGTGTGTGTGCGGTATGTGTATGCATACGTGCGTGTGTCCGCTTGCATGTACTCTCTGTGCGTGAGTCTGTCTCTTCGTGTGTGTAAGCTTCCGTCACTTCCGTGTGCTGTGCGTGCATGTGTGCGTGTGTTGTGTCCACGTGCATGCGTGTGCATGCACGTGCCCGCGTGTGTGTGTGTGTGTGCGTGTGTGTGTGTGCGCGTGTGTGTGTGTGTGTGCGTGTGTGTGTGTGCGTGTGTGTGTGTGCGCGCGTGTGTGTGTGCGTGCGTGTGTCTCCGTGCGTGTGTCTCCGTGCGTGTGTGTGCGTGCGTGTGTCTGTTGTGTGTGTGGTGTGTGTGTGTGCGTGTGTGTGTGCGTGTGTGTGTGCCGTGCGTGTGCGTGTGTCTCCGTGCGTGTGCGCGTGTCTCCGTGTGTGTGTGCGTGTGTGTGTGCGTGTGCGTGTGTGTGTGTGCGTGCGTGTGTGTGTGCNTGTGTGTGTGCGTGTGTGTGTGTGCGTGTGTGTGTGCGTGCGTGTGTGCACGAGTAGCTGGAGATCAAGCTGCAGGTGGAGTACATGTCGTTCAGCGCGCACGCCGACGCCAAGGGCATCATGCAGCTGGTGCGCATGGCGGAGCCACGCAACGTTCTGCTGGTGCACGGGGAGGCCAAGAAGATGGAGTTCCTCAAGCAGAAGATCGAGATGGAGTTCGGTGCGAGCATGCACGCACGTACGCACGTGTGTGGCTTTGTTTTCGGAGTAGTGGGGAGCGGTGGTGCAGCGGTTCGGGCGCAGCGCTATAAACCCAGCGACCCGAGTCCCTTTCCCGCTCGCGGTGAACACCAGTGACCGATTATATTATCTGAACGGGTCATGGGCCTCCCTAGGTCGACTCAGCCTCAAATGAGTACCTGGTGCGGTGCGTTAAACATCCCCACTAGGGAGGCAAAGGCGGCCGGGCGTGGTGCTGACCACCCACCCCTTGTGTGCTGTGTCCGGCCTTCATAGGTGCTCGCTAACAGCACTTGCCCCTACAGTCTGTTAAGGCTGTACGGGGATCTTTGTCTTTTTCTTTGTGTATGTATGCGTGTGTGTGTGTGTTCATGTGTGTGTACGCAAAAACAACCCCTACTCGTGGTGCCGGACGGCAACATTGTGGGCAGTGCCGTGGAGGAGGGCCTTTCCCTTGATGGCGTTTGTAACCACCACAGCGGCCAAATGGGGGCTCTGGATGGGTGCAAGCTGCTGGTAACCCTTCACCTTCAATTAATTGCCACTAAAAAATGTATGAAGCCTGTGCCGGAGGCCCCGGGGGACAGGCGTCTATGACGTCTCCTGGCCAAGCCCAAGAGACTGAATCCTCACCCTCGGGCTCCTCTAGAAACAACAAAAAGACACTACAGATAGCCACAAGAAATGTTCGAACGCTCACTGCAGAGGAGAGGCTGCCACTCCTCTGTCGGGAGCTGGACCGGTACTGCCTGGATCTCTGGTATTCAGGAGGTCGGTGGACCGGCTCTGGCTCCTGCACCTTGAGGGGTGGACAGTCCACTACTCGGGGCAGAAGACTGCCAAACAACAGGGTGTGGCTCTTTCTGAAGAAAAGAATGAAGGGGCGTGGGAGCGTGGCGGTGAGGTGTAGGAAGCTGTAAGCCGCAGGCTACTCCTTCCATCAACCAGAGGCGAAGAGTGGTGGTCGTGGTTACTCATGCCCCCACCAAAGACGAACATACGTGGAGGGATGCAGGCAAAGCAGATGAGTCCGTGGCCTTTTACGATCTCCTGTCACAGGTGCTGGCTAAAGTAGCCCTCGGGACAGGGTCATTTTGTTGGGTGACTTCAATGCCCGAGTTGGTCATGATGCTCGCACCTGCATGTACGTGTGCGTGCGTGCGTAGAGATCTCGTGCTTCATGCCGGCTAACGGGGAGACTTGCTCCCTGCCAACGTCGCCCAGCATCCCGTCGACATCTCGCTCGGCCTGCTCAAGCGCGACGCCTCGCTCGGTAACCACAGACGGAGCCCCTCCACCCTCTCAGAACCCCGGCACGAACCACGGTCCCCGTGCCCCATTGCTAACCTTCAACACTAAACTTAACCCTATCGCTACCCATAGCACTAGCACTAACCCCAACCCATCACTCGCACGAGCGTAAATACCTAATCCATTGCTAGATCTGTGGCCCTAACTGCAACCCATCCCTAGCACAAGACTTAACCTTAGCAGTGATTCCAACACTAACCCCAACCCTGGCCCCAATCGCCTAATCCTTCATAACTTGTGTAGCCCCTGACGCGACACCAAACCCAAACTCTCGTGCTAACCGTAACCGTAATCCGTAGCCCCTAACTCTCGCGAACCTTTAACCCTGACAACCTTCCCATAACTTCAACTCCGGCTCTGTCCTCTCGTTAACATTACCCCGTGTGAGTCTGTGGGTTCTGTGTGTGGTACATCGCCTTGTGACGTGTGTGGGTGGGTGCGTGTGTGTGTGGGGAGCAGAAGTGTGGCGGTTAGCGCTACGCTGCGCTACGACCCAGTGGCTCAAGTTAGATTCCCGCTCACGGCCAACACCGGTGACGATTATCTGAACCGGTCCTGGGCCTCCCCTAGGTCGACTCAGCCTCAAATGAGTACCTGGTCCTGTGCGTACACATCGTCACTGGGGAGACAAAGGTGGTCGGGCGTGGTGTTGGCCACCACCCCCTCATGTGCCATGCCAGCCTTCGTAGGTGCTCGCTAACAACACTTGCCCCATCAGTCTGTTAAGGCTATGCGGGGGATCTTTGTCTTTGTGCATCAGGGGCACCGCCGGACCCAAGAGGCCGCGCACGATGCACGGTGCCCTCGTCATGAAGGACGGCGTGAGCCCCACACCCAGCGTCGCACACACGGCCAACACACACGCACACACACACGCACACACACACACGGCCAACACACACGCACACACACACACACACACACACACGGCCAACACACACGGAAACCTCGCACACACACACACGGCCAACACACACGCACACCACACACACACACACACACACGCAACACACACGGCCAACACACACGCACACACACACACACACACACTCGCACACACACACTCACACACACGCTCACACGCACACACGCACTCAGACACACCACTCACACAAACACAGCCACCACACACACACACACGGCCAACACACACGCACACACACACAATACACACACACTCGCACACACACACTCACACACACGCTCACACGCACACACGCACACACTTCACACACACACACGCACCACACACGCACCGCCGTGGGGAGCGTTGGTGTAGCGGTTAGCGCTACAAACCCCGCAACCCATGTCCGATTCCCGCTCAAGGCCAACATCAGTGACGAATATCTGAACCGTTCCTGGGTCTCCCCTCGGTCTACTCGGCCTCAAATGAGAACCCGTTGCGGTGTGTAAACATCACCAGTAGGTAGACAAAGGCGGTCGGGCGTGGTGCTGGTCACCCACCCCCTGTCGTGTGCTGTGCCGGCCTTCACAGGTGCTGCTCGCTAACATCACTTGCCCCAGCAGTTTGTTAAGGCTACACGGGGATCTTGAAACCTTAATAGGTGCTCGCTAACAGCACTTGCCCCAGCAGTCTGTGTGAGCTACCACACCCACGTACCTCGGGTCATGCTCGCAGCAGCAACGGCTTTTGGCTGACCATCGAAACCAAAGAGACGGTCACCGCATCGCGCGCTTTCAGACGCGGTTCTGCGGCCCGTCTGGAAGGCTCTTATGATTATTTAGAAGTCACAACGAGCTGAGCACTTTTTAAATCATCGAGATTGACAACTCATTTCTTTGGAACTGTTTTTTGCGCTTAGTTTGCCGTTCCTCCCCCACACCACCGATTAGCACAGTTGACTACGTACGGTGCGAAAGAAGTTCAGCACACGAGCAAATTAACTTCATACTATTTGTAGGCTACCAGGGAAGGCCCACTCAGCTTTATAGCTCTTTTTAAGAAGCGACCTGGCCACAAATGATAGCTCAACAAAGTGGCTCATGACGTGGAAATTTACAGCAGCCAAATACTCTAAACGCGCGATGTTGATTCTTAATGTGGAGGGAAGCACCGGNAAGAACCCAAAAAAATGCACGCGACCACNGGGAGAGAGAGAAAACTCCAAACAAGCAGGCGTCGGGGTCGGGATCGAACCCACGACCTCCTGTATACCAGGCGAGGTAGTTAACATCTCCACGGGAGAAAGAGACACACAAACAGCAGGCGTCAGGGTCGGGATCGAACCCACGACCTCCTGTATACCAGGCGAGGTAGTTAACATCTCCACGGGGAGAGAGAAACACCACAAACAGCAGGTGTCAGGGTCGGGATCGAACCACGACCTCCTGTACACCAGGCGAGGGAGTCAACATCTTGCCACGGCGACACACTTACACCAGCAGTCTGTGTGGGCTACACAGAGATGGGGAGGAGGTGGTGGTGGTGGGGAAGGGGGCAATCTTTGTGTTTGTCGTCGTGGTGGTGGTGGTCGCCGCAGACGCTGCGACTGCTGGCGCCCGAGCAGGCGATGCGGGAGCTGGGGCTGAGCGAGCACGTGCTACGCTTCACCTCCACGCTGCCGCTGCACGACTCTGGCGGCGCCAGCGAGGCGGACACCATGCAGCGTCTCTACGGACACCTCAAGGGGTGAGACCAGCGAGCCACCGGCCGTCCACTCCCCACCACCACCACGGCCTGGAAAGATTTTCAGAGAGTCTCAAGACTCGCTTTCAGGAGGGTCCTGCCAAGTGTTTTTTGTAGTAGCAGTCNGGGGGGGGGGGGGGGGCGATGCTGCTGCTGATTGTGATCCCGTGACCCTGTGCATTGTGGGTGTGCCTCGTGCGTGGCGCAGTGGTTAGCGCGCTGCGCTACGAACATGCCAACCCGAGTTCGATTCCCGCTCACGATTATCTGAACTGGTCTTGGGCCACGCCTCCGTCGACTCGGCCGACTGGTGCGGTGTGTGAACATCGCCACGAGGGAGACAAAGGCGGCCGGGCGTGGTGCTGGCCACCCACCCCCTCGTGTGCCGTGCCGGCCTTCATAGGTGCTCGCTAACAGCACTTGCCCCTACAGTCTGTTAAGCTACACGGGGGATCTTTGTCTTTGTCCTCCAACCTCCACCCTACCTCCCCCCTCCCCCGCCCCTCGTTGCCGTGCCGACGCAGCGTCCTGAAGGAGCACGTGGTGCAGCAGCTGGCGGACGGCTCCGTCATGGTCGAGTCGGTCCTCATCAAGAGCAGCGGCGTGCAGGACGAGGCGGGGGCTCGCAGCACACTCGTGTCCTGGTCCTATCAGGTGCGCCGCACACACCCACCCACGCACCCACCCACGCACCCACCCACGCACCCACCCACACACCACCACCCACCCACGCACCCACGCACCCACCCACGCACCCACCACGCACCCACGCANCCACGCACGCACCACGCACNCACCACCCACGCACCCACCCACCCACCCACGCACNCACCANCCACCACGCACCCACACACCCACCACGCACCCACCCACGCACCACGCACCACGACCCACCCCCCACGCACCCACCCACGCACGCACCACCACGCACCCACGCACCCACCCACGCACCCACCCACGCACCCACCCACGCACCCACGCACCCACCCACGANCCACCCACCCACGCACCCACCACGCACACCACGCACCCACCANGCTCCCACCCACGNACCCACCCACGCTCCCACCCACGCACCACCCACGCACCCACCCACGCACCCACCCACGCACCCACCACCCACGCACCCACCCACGCACCCACCCACGCACCACCCACGCACCCACGCACCACGCACGCACCCACCCACGCACCCACCAGCACCACGCACCCACCCACGCACCCACCCACGCACCCACCCACGCCCCACCCACGAACCCACGCACCACCCACGCACCCACCNCCACCACCCACACACCCACGCACCCACCCACGCACCCACCACACCCACGCACCCACCACGCACCCACCCACGCACCCACCCACGCACCCACCCACGCACCCACCCACGCACCCACTCACGCACCCACGTGCCGCAGTGCGTGCCCGCCCGCCAGAGTCACGCGCGCATGCATCGGTGCGTCCGAGCGAGTGCGTGTGGGTCATGATATTGTAGGCCACGATGAAGGATCGTTGCCTGAAACTTAAGTCGATCGGATTTCCTTTTGTCAATTGGTGGATGTTGTCGAGTTGTTGTGGTTGTGCACCACTGCCCATCGCAGCAGCAGACAACTCGGTTTTTGGGCGTCATCACGGCTATTCTGTGCGTGCGCCTGCATGCGCTGCGTTCCGTGTGTGTTCGTAGTGTAGCGGTTAGCGATCTGCGCTACAAACCCGGCGACCCAAGTTTGATTCCCGCTCACGGCCACAGACACCAGTGACGATTATCTGAACTGGGTCTGAGCCTGGGCCTCCCCTAGGTTAGCCTGGTGCGGTGTGTAAACATCGCCACTGGGGAGACAGACGGCACACGTGGTGCTGCCCATCCACACACCCCTTGTGTGCCTTGCCGGCTCGCCAACATAGGTGCTCGCTAACAGCAAGAGCTCCAACAGTCTAAGGCTATGCGGGGGATCTTTGTCTTCGTTGCGGTCCGTGTGTGCAGGATGAAGACTTGGGAAGCTATCTCATGACTCTTCTGAAGAAGGGCTGCCTCCGAACATCGGAATGTAACGCGAGCGGTCCAGCGGCAGCGGCAGCAGCAACGGCGATAAGACTCGTTCAAAAAAAGTTGAGAGGCAGCGAAAAAACCTCGTCCCTCGCGGCCTCCGCCGCCAGCAGTTGTCTCGGCGTGAACCTCCGAGGTGCGTGGCCGCACGCTTGCGACCCATCGCCGTGGAAGCAAGGGGTTGGCGGCTCGCAGGAAGATTTTCGGAGGTCCGCAAACGTGCAGGGGCTGCGACCAAGAGGAGGTGGTAGCAGCAGCAGTAACAGCAGCAGCAGCAACAGCAGCAGCAGCAACAGCAGCAGCAGCAGCAGCAGCAGCAGCAGCAGCAGCAGCAGCAGCAGCAGCAACAGCAGCAACAGCAGCAACAGCAGCAGCAGCAACAGCAGCAGCAGCAACAGCAGCAGCAGCAGCAACAGCAGCAGCAGCAGCAACAGCAGCAGTAACAGCAGCAGCAGCAGCAGCAACAACAGCAGCAGCAGCAACAGCAGCAGCAACAGCAGCAGCAGCAACAGCAGCAGCAGCAACAGCAGCAACAGCAGCAGCAGCAACAGCAGCAGCAAGTGGAGTCGTGAACGCGTGCTCATACGCAGCCCGGGATCTCTGCGGTTTGCTCCCACGTGGAAAACATTTCCTAAACGGAGGTTGTGCACCGTCTTTCCAACCCGCGTTTGTTCTCGCGTTTAATTTAGTAGTGACGTTACTCCCTGCCCCATCACATCACATTGTATTTAAATGTCGTCACACATGATGTTATTTGCCTTGGCCGAAAAGGCTCTTTTTTTAATCGGCGATTTTTCCATGAGGTAAGTCCCTCAGTGACACAAATTTATACCAAAAATGTCACTGTGATCATCTTCGAGAATCGTCGCGACCCAACGGTTACGCGCAGACGGGAGAGCGGCAATGCATGCACGCTTTCAACCTCGTGGAAGACTGAAAAAATAAGAGCCACAGGACTCTTCAGAGGCTTTGCGGGATAAACTACGTGGTTGATTTTGAAAGGCTAAATCCCAAAACTAAACCAGTGCCATCTCACCGCTCCCATCATTCCAGTTTGACAAAGTGTTCCCTGTTCCGCACGTGAGCGTTTCGCGCACCGCATGGCATTTGTTGTTGGGAAGTTTCACCGCAAAACGTGGTTGTGAAATCGGACGCGTGCTGGTGGACCATGTGAAAATATCGCCACGCACAACTCGGGAACAGAATAAAGTGATCTCAAAAGGCCGCTGCCGTCTGTGCCGACCTTGGGGTGAAAAACTGCCTAGATTTGTTGATGTTTTATCACCCAACTCATAAGATGCGGCAACCCATCACGAGGGGAGTGAAGCTCCCTTTGTGGGAGTGCCACTTACACATCTCGGCGAGACGTTAAATACCTCGCATGGTAGACAAGAGGTGGGTTTTATCTCGACGGTTGGCCCCTTTATATTTGGAGTTTGCGTGTTCTCCCCTTGGTCGCGTTTATTTTTCTCCGTGTCCTCTGGTTTTTACCTGCACATTTAGACTCGACACGAGTTTGAGTATTTGGCTGCGATAAATGTCCACGTGATAAGCCACTTCGTTGAGTGATCATTTGTGTCCAGGTCGCTTCTGAAAATGAGCTTCATAGCCAAGGCCTTCCCTAGTAAAATAATAAAAAATTAACCCGTAAAAACAAAGTTTTTCACTATAAATCCTTTATATGCGTGGCGGCTAGAGTCCTCTCGTCCTCTGGCTTGAGATGGCTGCCACCTATGGGTCAGATGATTGTCTGCAGTATTAAACAATTGGTAATTAAATATTTAATTTGTTTTCCCTAAACAGTGTAAAATTTTGCAAAAAAAATTTCACGAACATTGTCTCGCACAACGAGTCTGTGTGCAAAATGTCAGCTCGATTGGATCACGGGAAGTGGGTTAAAAAATGACCGAAAGGTTTGCACGGTCGTAAGCAAGCAAGCGAACTTAATATAAAGGATTTAAAAATATATAGTTTGCCTGTGTGGCTGGCACCTGGAGCCCTGCGTGCCATCGACTCCCCAGTGTTCAGGAGCTGTCGCCGCATTCGAATTTTAGAGACAGGTCTGCCCCGTGGGGGGGGGGGGGGGGGGGGTTAGTTGTGGCTCACCACGAAGACCCAGAGAACAAACATTAACGAGACCACGGGGTCCTTTTAAAATGACCCTCTCACGCTCACGTTTCTTTGGCGGCTCATTAACATTTTTACCAAATGGAAAAAATGGCTATTTGCAGGACCCCTGCCAGAGATATGAAAAGGGCTCGTAGACTCAAGACTACCGCAGGACCTCACACATTGCCACACACAGCAATTCTTAGAGGCACAGACTTATTTAGGACCCATAGACTTGCATAGAACCCATTTATTCACATCGGGACCCATAGACCCACACAAGACCCATATATTAACACATTCCTGCGGAGGGAGCTGGTAGGAACGTTGGGTTGCTCGGTCAATGGCCAGGGTCAACGGCGGCGTGGTGTATTCCGCAATATGCCGACTGAGGGCGGGCACAAGCCGCGTGAGTAGGTTAAACGTTGAGTTTTATAAGGGCACCACGGGTGACCAGCCCCTCCCATTTTTGGATAAACGACGGACAATCCCGTGGGCTGGTGGAACCAGGTGGTTCCTACCAGTATAAGACTCATTGATTTACACAAGCCTATCAACGGAGCACGGGACCCCCAGTCCGTGCAGAGCTAACTTTGTCTTCGGGACCCACACACTTGCATATGACGCAGCCACTACCAGAAGACCCCTATTCCAACGACCTGAAACAGGTCTGCTTGGCTTACTGGGGCTGTATCTACTCGCACAACTCACAGAACCCACGGGCTAAGATGCAACCCACAGGGACTACAACTCAACAAGTCACAGCGGGCGATGTCCTTGAATAAAATCTTTGCCCCGAAGTGTTAAGCTGCTTTTTTATTTTCAAGTTACATTCTTCCAAAAATCGCCCCAACACCTTGGATCGCTCAACATCCGGCAAAGTCGGGAGGTAGAGAGACCACCTGGGCCTGGGGGGCAGCGGCTGCCCACGGTCAAGCCCAACGATGGAACGGCAGCCAAAGGAGCGAACGCGCCCACCCGGGTGAGGGGGCCGGATAGGGGACAGCGTCTCGTTGCGCCAGAGCCGCGCGGATCGACCACGTCGCACGACCCTCCCCCCCACCCTCAACCCCCATCACCACCCCGGGAAAGGCGGCGGCGGCGACGCAGGAAGAGGATACGGAGACGCCAGCTGGCCTCGTAATGTTTATTATTCATAGCACTGCGCAGCAACATTGGAGTATGACGCGGGCCAGACACACGCCGTGCGACCGCCTTACTACGGTCGCGGGCAGCCGGCGGGGATCGTCACCCTCGCCGCACGGTCCGCTCGCTTCGCCCACAACACAGGGGGGGTAAGGGGGTAGGGTGGGGGTTGTATCGATTACAAACGGCGCTCCTCTCTCCTCCCGGTTGTCGTGGTTTTAATTTTTTTCCTTGATCTCACTTTTGTCACGAGCACGCGCACGGACGCACCTCTCCCGACTCTCCGTCCCGTCCTCTCTCGGTTCTCGACGACGCAAGAAACGTGACGGCCACCAACACCCCCCCCCCCCCACACCCTCCACCATCGTCGTCGTCTTCTTCCTCGCCTCCGAACAGGAACATCCATCGGCNTTTTTTTTTAAGTCGAAGTTATTCCTATCCGTCGGCCGTAGTGGCGGGTTATCGGCAGTGTTGGGACGGCGGGGTGGGGAGGGGGGGTTTGACGGGGGGGGGGGTGACGGACAGCGCAAGCAGCCCAGAGGAGCGCCAAGTCTTGGACGAGGTGCGGCCACCACATTCCAGTCGAGCGCCACCGCTAAACCGTCGTCGCTTGGCAGAGGTCGGCAGCTCTCGCGACGGGGACCCCCACCAACCCTCTTGATTCTGAGATTGCGAGGCGGTGGTATTGGGGGAGGGTGTGGGAGGTTTAGACCACGCAACGGACCCGAGCAAACATTTGTTGTGTAGAATTTTTATTTTTTGTTACTTGTCGGCTTTTTTTTTTAAGGAGGGGGGGGGGGGAGGGGGGGGGGCCGGTGGGTGCGGCGGGTACGGGGATGAAAAAAAGTAAAAAGGCAAAGCTGTGCTAAGGCGTTGTGGCCAAAAAATGCTGTTGTCGACGATTACACTTTGCTTCTGTGCGCACACATCGCTTCGCATTCCATCTCGAGATGAGAAACCCACGGGTGATCGAGTCACGGACGTCTGCGGTTCGTGTGGGGCCTTGGTGGCGAGGGACGGGGTGGGTGGGGTGAGCGGATCGGTGAGTCTGCGTGTAGATACGAGGTGGAGGAAGGGGGTGGGGGGGGGAGCAGGACTTGAAGGGACGCACGGATGGGTAGCGCCGCCTCGTTCCCCTTGACCTCTTGCCAGCGGCGCGCGGTCACAGCAGCGCTTGACCGGCGGCGACGCCACCGCCGTGGGTGGTTTGGTTCGAAGGAACAGGGCGAGACTGGAATGGGCCGAACGCCTTCTAACGGGGTGGGGTCCCTTGGCATCAAGAGCGCTCGCTAAACAAAAAAACCTCTTCGCTAATTTGTCTTCTGTTTTCAGGAGGTGTGCGGAGGGGGGAGGGCGACAGGTTGTGTGTNGGGGGGGGGGTTGCTTTTTTTATGGAAAATAAAACTAAATGTTTGGGTTGGGCCTCGATGTCGGTCGATCGCAGTGGTTTCTGTTATTTTAATAAACTTGTGTTGTCTTCTCTTGTTAGCATTCACACCTCCAATAAGCAAGGCTGCAGGGTCGGGGCAAGGAAAACGAGCACACACACGCACACACACACACGCCAGTTGGTTAACCATCCGCTTCCCGCACCCGCACCGTCTCACTTCCTAGACGGCAAGGAACCGAACACGCCTGGTAGCGGCGAGGAGAGCGGAGGGGGGGGGCGGGCTTGTTCACAACGCTTGCATCGCGACGCGTCGCTTTAGTTCGCGGGCCGTGCATCGCGCGTGGCCGGCCCGCAGGTTGCGAGTGCGAATCGTGCGAATCGTCGGTGGTGAGAGTGGCGCTTGGCCCGGCGGGTGCGCGACTCACCCACAACCCGCCTTATTTAGCCATCGCCTTGATGCCCACAGCGCTCTCCTCATTCATGGCGGACAGCACTGTGACCTGGAGACACGAAGACGGCACAAAGAGGGGGAGGAGGGGGGCGGGTCACACTCACGTCCCAGAGTCGGAGATCCGTCGCTAGAGAGCGCGTCTGTACTCGCGCGGAGTGTCGGAGAGGCTGGTGACGCGTTTCCCATTTGAATTAAATTGCCCTTCTCTCTCCCGCCCCCCTCTTCACCCAAATCCAACGGCAGCTCTGAACCCAGAGTTAACTTTGAGTTTGACGCAAGGGGTGGAGAGAGTTGGCGCTAGGAGTTCGTGTGCCTAGCGATAAACCTGGCCAGCTAAACACCCTGCCGTGGCTTGCTAACATGAGCAATCGTAATTAAATTCATATAGAGTTGCTTTTCATATCGGATCTCAAAGTGCTGTACATGTAACAGCAGCAACACACAACTCGACGTGGAAACAATTATATTAACACCATTGACTAAATTAACTAAAAGTGTAATAAGCGATAATGTTGCCCGTTGGAGGGGAAGAAAAAAAACGTGGAATTTAAACTGGGTATGAGCCAAACATCCCAATAATGAGAAATGACCTGTACATTTGATTCAATTGAGATTGTGAATTGCAAAATGGGTCCCCACGACTGTTGAAACGTACTCCCGACTCTCCTGAATGAGTCACGAGACTTGGCGAGGTTTTCATGGGTCGACAAGCAAAATAAACCAAAACTATTTTAATTTCACCAGGGTAAAGGTCAACCCAAGCTGCTGCCTGTCTATCGCAAATGATAGCTCGAGGAAAGTACCTTGGTCGTGTGAACATTTATGACAGCCACAAATACCCTCAAGGTCACTTGAAGGGATCTCGGAGGTAGCTCTGATATCCGCTTCGGTGGAGATTTCCAAAATACAAAGGGGTGCACTCGCTGCCCCCAAGTATCCGATAGCGGCCAAACACTCGAAAGCCACGATGTCGATTCTAAATGTGGAGGGAATGATCGGGAGGACCCGGACAAAACTCGCGACCACTCAGAGAGAGATACGCAAACGCCAAATATACAACAGGAGTCAAAGGGTTGGGGATAGAACCCACAACCTCCTGCATACCAGGCGAGGGAGTTAGCATCACGCCGTGACGTGCCACATGCTCGGCAGAATGCGGTGCACCACCAGGGCAACCCGCGGAATGAGACGCCACAGAACTAGATCCGAGATTAATTCCAAGTGGCTCCCCTACTAGGCCCACACGATACACCTTCCTCCCGCACGCTCTGCTGCTGGAGAGAACTCAACACACGTTCGTCAACAACACAGAGGCCCTTGAAAGGTAAAAAATAGATATTTAACAGGAGACGTTTTAGGCAATGGCCCTCTTATTTATCGCATAGCACTTTGTGAGTCGGACGGGAAATCAACAGAACCTGCAGGGTCAACGGCCAAAGCTAGGGGATATAAAGGTCACATTTAAGGAGGCGAGTTGTCAAGACGGGACTTTGAAAGGCTCCCACCGTCTCATTAGCAAGGGGCCAAAGCGTTCAAAAGAGCTCGGTAGCTGCACTGCATAAAGTCCCGTCACCCCCAGGGAGAGGCGGGGACGAACAACAATTGCCGAGCAGGCAAAAAACAGCCAATGTGGCAGCAAAAAGTTAAAGGGGACCCCTCCCGCCTCTGGGCGGCTTTCACGTCGCCAAGTTGGATGCGTGAAACGTCTCCGACGCGAACGCATCTCAAGGGTGGCTGTACAAATTAGGGGCGGGGGGCGAGGGCCTGGGATCGGGGGGGGTCTCTACCACACACATTGCCAATCGCATTAAGACTCCCCCGCTACCTTCGCTCTGTTTGCGCGCCCAGTTTTAACGTTTCCGTAACTCGATTTTTGTCAATTGTGCCGCGATCCGTCTAAAATTATCTGGCCCGACAGGCTATGGGTGACGTCCGTTGGCGTGTTTCTTTGCCCGCAACTCTGCAAATCNGGGCGTCTGTCTGTCCGTGCGTCCCGTCAGCGTGCGATGTGTCCGTCTCCGGGTAGGTCTCCTGTCCGTGTGGCGTGCGTACTTTATGTCTCCCACATGTCCGTCTCTCGGTTTTTCCTTCCCATTCCGTTCCGAAACCGGAAGAAAAACTTTAAAGTAAAATAACTATCGGCTTCCCACGCGGCCACGCGGCAGGGCGTGGGTGGCACAGTCGGAGCGGAAGATGGGAACAGCCCTCACGAGGCCCAAAGTGGCGACCGAACATCGATCGATCATCGACCTCCCGGTCGTCTTCAGAGCAACAACAACAACACCACCGCAACAAGCCATTTGTACGAGCCACACGAAATAAATAAGTCACTAGGCGGTCAAGTCCTAGCGCGCGCGTCCGGTGCTCTCGCAAGCAACAAGCGAGCGGAGGTCGTGCCGGGGCGGCTAAAACGCAGCAAGGTGGCAAGAGCGCACGTGGTGGCGCGGTGGCATCTGCCAGATCGCCTCGGTGAGTCCACCCACAGCGCCTGGTGGGGCGGGGTTCTTGCCCGTCAGCTCCACGGCGGCATTGAGAGCCTTGCAACACCGGCGGCATCGAGAGGCTTGCAACGGCTTCACGCGACGGGCCTCAGAAGGACACCTAGCCTGGCACCATCTCGGCTGGCAAGGAGCCTTCCACTCACCAGCATCTCCTCCCCGGCCTCGTGCTTCTGCTCGATTTCCTTGCCCAGCTCGCCCTCGGGCAGCTTCAGGTCCTCGCGCAGCTCGCCATTGTCCATGAGAAGGGTGAGGTATCCGTCCTGGATGCCAATCAGCTGTGCACGCAACACAACAACAAAAGATCGACCCCCCCCCCCAATGTAACCTCGGCAGACTCTGGGGCAAGTCCCGTTCACGAGTAGCACCCACGAAGGCCGAACCGCACACGAGAGGGTGGCCAGCACCACGCCCGTCCACCTTTGTCTCTCCAGTGGCGATGTTTACACATCGCACTAAGTACTCATTTGAGGTCGAGTCGACCTAGGGAGGGCCGAGGACCGGTTAGCGTAATCGTGAGCGGGAATCGAACTGGAGCCTCTACCGCTCCCCGCACAATGATCAGGCTGCACTGTCGGCGAGCACCTATTAAGGAACACGGGCGCAACAAGGGCGGTGATGATATTGCCGGAGCCACGCCTGGCCAACCAGCGTCTCTCCCCGGTTTTACCGCGCGACACCGGGCAAACACGGCGGTGATTTAGAGAGCCCCGGTGGCAGGAGTGACCATCACCGAGTGGGACAAGAGGGTGAGAGGAGAGGGAGGAGAGGTGGGAGAGGTAGGAGAGTATAAGAGGGGATTAGAGAGCCCCGGTGGCAGGAGAGAGCGCCGGTGGCAGGAGTGACCATCACCGAGTGGGACAAGAGGGTGAGAGGAGAGGGAGGAGAGGTGGGAGAGGTAGGAGAGTATAAGAGGGGATTTAGAGAGGGTGGCAGGANAGAGCGCCGGGGAGGAGTGACATCACCGAGTGGGACAAGAGGGTGAGAGGAGAGGAGGAGAGGTGGGAGAGGTAGGAGAGTATAAGAGGGGAAGAGAGCCCGGTGGCAGAGAGAGCGCCGGTGAGGAGTGACCATACCGAGTGGGACAAGAGGGTAAGGAGAGGGAGGAGGGTGGGAGAGGTAGGAGAGTATAAGAGGGGATTTAGAGAGCCCCGGTGGCAGGAGTGACCATCACCGAGTGGGACAAGAGGGTGAGAGGAGAGGAGGAGAGGTGGGAGAGGTAGGAGAGTATAAGAGGGATTTAGAGAGCCCCGGTGGCAGGAGAGAGCGCCGGTGGCAGGAGTGACCATCACCGAGTGGGACAAGAGGGTGAGAGGAGAGGAGGAGAGGTGGAGAGGTAGGAGAGTATAAGAGGGATTTAGAGAGCCCCGGTGGCAGGAGAGAGCGCCGGTGGCAGGAGTGACCATCACCGAGTGGGACAAGAGGGTGAGAGGAGAGGGAGGAGAGGTGGAGAGGTAGGAGAGTATAAGAGGGGAGAATGGAGGATAGCAGAGAGGGGTGAGCTGATGGAAGAGAGCTGGGGAGAAGGGAGATGATGGAGGGCGATTGACGGGTGAGTAGGAGAGAGTAAGAGCGGAGCGTAGGAGAGAGGAGGAGAGGCGAGTAGGTGAGGAGAGCGCGAGGGGAGGCGATGGCAGAGCAGCAGAGGAGAGGCCGTGCGTAGTTGAGAATCCACGAGAGTACGGAGAGCAGAAGAGGGTGGGGGAGACAGGAGGGACGGCTGCTTGCCTGGTAGTCGTTGCGCTTGATGTTGGGCACATCCATGTTGTGGGTGGAGGGCAGATGTCCTCGTACTTCTTGCCGTTGAAGATGTCGATGCCGATCATGTGGACCTGCGTTAGCGCGCGGGGGGAGAGAGAGCGGAATCGAGAGGCGGTTAGACGGTCGATGTCACCCGCGCCAGGCCGCCCGGCGTGGGTGGTGGAGGTTTAAAATCGGCATTTGTATCTCGAGCTTTAAAACCAAAAGCGCTACTACGCCTCTCTAAGTAAAATAAACGGCCGAGCCGCGTCCCGAGATTCAGCGCGAGCGAGGGGATGCCCCGCAAGTTGCAGAACAACTCGGAACAGGAGAAAGGATTAAGGCGGCAGGCGTTATAACGTGGCCAACCGTCGCCCGTTACAAATTGTACGCGATTCACACGAGTACCACCATCGCCCGCTCGGACCCCTCAACCGATCCACCGGTCTGGTGTATAAAAAACTAAGCGAGTCTAAAATCTATTAAAATTATATTTTTATTTGATCAGGTAAGGCCTTTGAGCTAATGTCGCTTTGTATAGCGCTTTTCAAAAGCGACCCGGCCACAAATGATAGCTCAATCAGGACCCGGAGAAAAAGCCACGCGACCACGGGGAGAGAGAGGAGACACGCAAACTCCAAATATACATTAGGTGTCAGGTCTCGATCAAACCCACGACCTCCTGTACACCAGGCGAAGGAGTCAACATCTCATAGCCACCGTGGCGCACCCCCCCCCACCCGCTGCGACCGGCGACGACGGCACGGCCGACCCCCCCCGTTGCGACCGGCGACGACGGCACGGCCGANCCCCCCCCCCCGTTGCGACCGGCGACGACGGCACGGCCGANCCCCCCCCCGTTGCGACCGGCGACGACGGCACGGCCGACCCCCCCCCCGTTGCGACCGGCGACGACGGCACGGCCGACCNCCCCCCCCCGTTGCGACCGGTGACGACGGCACGGCCGACCCCCCCCCGTTGCGACCGGTGACGACGGCACGGCCGANCCCCCCCCCGTTGCGACCGGCGACGACGGCACGGCCGACCCCCCCCCGTTGCGACCGTGACGACGGCACGGCCGACCCCCCCCCGTTGCGACCGGCGACGACGGCACGGCCGCCCCCCCCCCCCCGTTGCGACCGGCGACGACGGCACGGCCGACCCCCCCCACCCGCCCACGCTCACCTTGGCGTGGCCGTGTTTGCCCGTCTTGGAGGTCGACATCTCTACGATCTTGCAGGGGCGTCCCTTGAGGACCACGTATCCGTTCTTGCGCAGCGCCGAGCACTGCTGGGGAAGGTGGCCGAGGCGCCGGCGTCGCCGGTGTTGAAGTCGATGTCATGATCCGCCATGCCGTTGCCCAACTGTACCGGATAAAACAAAAGAACATCGTTATTATTATTTCCGTTTACATAATTAGCTCAAGCGCCTCCCGTGCCCATCGTGGCCCCACCCCAGAGGTCGCAACCGGGTACCCGATACCCATACCCTACCCGATACCCGGCTACCTGTACCCGGCCGGTACGGGTAGCCGTTTGCGACCCTGGTGCGGCCGGGTACGGGTAGACCGTGAGTCACTGGTGAGTTACCGTTTGTCACTCATTTCCCAACGTCTTGTCTCTTCTCACAATTCAAGTTCCTAGAATCAACCCACCCGCGCCTGCAACATGGCTTCATCCCAGAGGTCGCAATCGAGTACCCGATACCCGTACCCTACCCGATACCCGGCCGGGTACGGTTAGGGTATGGGTACGGCCGGGTACAGGTACCCGTTTGCGACCCCTGGTGCGGCCGGGTATGGGTAAGGAATAAAAACCCGTTTGCGACCTCTGCCCCACCCTCCATCTCCCGCCGCCGCCCACCGTGAAAACAGACGCCGCTCCTCTTCCATGCAAGCAGCTCCTTCTCTAACACTATTTGAAAGCTATAAACTGTTTTTATTTTACGAGGTAAGGCCCCAGTGAGCTGCATAGCTCTTTTCAGAAGCCGACTTGGCCACAGATGATAACCAAGTGGATTATCATCATGTCGAAAATTATAGCGGCAGCCAAACACTCGAAACGCACGTCGATTCTAAATATGTGGAATTAAAAACCGGGGGAGGGATAGAGACATGGCAAAATCCAAATATAGAGTAGGCGTCAGGGTCGGGATCAAACCCATGACCTCCTGCATAGCGGGCGATGTAGTTAACATCTCAGTCACCATGGTGCCCCTTCTATCCTTCCTCCGCTCTCATTTTCACCTGCCTCTCATCAGCCCCAACATTAAATTTCGATTTAAAGCTTTCGTGACTGCAGGGATTCATCTTCTTGGTTCTTTCAGTAAAGTCACGTAGAATGGAAATAAGAAAATAATAAAACTCTGCCTTCCTTGACAGACCTGTTCTTCACCTGAGGACGGCTGCGTGCGTCGTGAGAATTATTTAATAATGTTTTATTGTTATTATTTTATTATTTCCATTCTACGTGACTTTACCGAAAGAACCAAGAAGATGAATCCCTGCAGTCACGAAAGCTTTAAATCGAAATTTTATTATGTTTCATTTTTATTATTTTATTATTTCCATTCTACGTGACTTTACCTAAAGAACCAAGAAGACAGCCCCAACATCTTGGCCCGTGGTCATTCCCCACTCCCGCACCCCTTCCTGCTGCTTCGCCCTGGGCCGTGCCGCCCCTCCCCCGCCCCTCTTTCTTGGCGAGGGGGCTTCTGTCCCGGCAACGTACCGCTCCCTTTCCCGTCCAACACGTGCGGCGTGCCAAGCGTCGCTGCCACGCACCACCGCTCTCCGGCAAGCGCCACTAAGAATAATCAGAACCGGCGATATCGTCGCGGCTACTGCCAAGCCAGCGTTTAACTCCTTTAAGCACCCTTACGTAACCAACTGTGGCTAATCGGAGGTGCGGAGAAGAACTAAAAAAAACACTCAAAAAAGTGTTCTGAAGAAATTAGCTTTCAATTGCAATTAACCCTATCACTAACCTAATGGTTACAGTTTCTGGTAATCATATCACTAACCTAATGATAGGTTAGTGATATGGTTACCGCTTCTGGTAATGCTATCACTAACCTAATGATAGGTTAGTGATATGGTTACCGTTTCTGGTAATCCTATCACTAACCTAATGATAGGTTAGTGATATGGTTACTGCTTCTGGTAATGCTATCACTAATCTAATGATAGGTTAGTGATAAGGTTTCCCATTCCTTGTAAGCCACGTTGGTTCACACCAAGCCCCCCCCCCATCCCCCACCTTCGCGACAAATGCCCAAACAAAATGAAGGCTAAAACTTGACTTGAAGCTTTCGTGACTGCAAGAATTCATATTCTTTGGGTCTTTCGGTAAAGTCACGTTGATGGGTTCAAAGGAAATGACCAAAATAACAAAAACTACGATGTTCCTATCGCAACACAAGCAGTCGTCTGATCATCGCTTGTGTTGCGATCGAAACGTCGTAGTTTATTGTCACTTTATCGAAAGACCCAAAGAATATAAAAATTAAAGCTCCCTTGTACATTGTACATTTCTTTTAGTTTTCATCAACGGGCTTCTCAGCGCGGGTTTACGAACTCCCTCGCGCGCGATCGCGCTGCGGTTCCGTTTGCGGGTGGCAATTCCGCGTGCCTACGACAGGGCCCTGGTTAAAAAGGAATAGGGCTCAATGAGTTATTGTGCCATCCGCGAGGCTGGCTTCGGTGGGGTCAAGGGGTGGGGGGGAGGGAGCCGACGCAAGTGAATTGTGGCAACAAGCGGCTGTATTTATGTTGATCGCGCATCGCTCGTGCGGTATCGGGTGTCTTGAAACTTCACCAAGACGCTCCCCCTCCTCCCAATATATTTCGCCCGGCTCTATCACTGGGACGGGATAGAGACTGACTCTCCCAAAGTCTCAACGGGGCTCCCCGATTGGTAATGAGGGTCACGGCGTCTTATGTACCCGGGAGGGTGACACATGACCCAGCGGGGGGGGCGCTGAGGCTCGCGGTTCAAATCCAAAGCCTGCTTATTTATGTAATTTTAAAGTGCATAGCTCCAGCGGAGTCCTACTATCACACACGTATGAGAACTTCTTTCGCACCGTACATAGCCAACGTGCTAAATCGGAGGTACGGGGAAGGACAACAATATAACACAAAAAGCAGTTCTAAAGGAACGAGTTTTCAATCTAGATTATTTAAGTACAAAGCTTCAGTCGCTTCCTAATATCAGAAAGAGCGTTCCAGACGGCCGAGGGATCCAGTGACATCATCCGCAAGATCGGAACGTCGGGCGCGACGTCACCGAATTTGCCCAACTTGAGAATCAAAGAAAAATTGACTCTGACCCTTCGTAACACAAACACGCCCCCCGCCCCCCCCCACGGCTGGCAGACGAACGCCAGTTTGCAGTCACCTTGTGCCCACAGGGACAGCTGCCACTGTGGGGGGGGGAGGGGAGGTGGCGCCATTTCAAACCGTGCCGCGGCGAAGGAGGCTCGATGCTGGGCGCTCTCCGAGACGCCGCGGTGGCGGCGGCGTACACAGGAGGGCGCGACAACATCGGCAACAAATCCTCGTCGTGTCCCCCTTCACAGACCTCCGCCGCCCCTCCCCAGACTAAATCTACCCCGTGACCCCCACCCAAAGCGAAACCTACTCTTGTACCCAGCACAGCAAATACCACAACTCACCCCCCCACCCCAAACTCTCTGTGACCCCCCAAGATGAACCCTGCTCATGGCCCCCCCTCCCACTCCAAGACTAAAGCCATGTGCCACGCCTGGGCCTGGGTCTGGCGTGTGGGTGGGGACTACTCGCAGCACCCTTTGGTCGTGTCGCCGCTTCGTTAACCCCTCTCAAGCATTTGTGTTTGCTCAGCCGATTGACTCCGCAAAGAAGTGGTGGGGGTGCCGGGGGAGTACGAGGCAGGCGTCTGCGTCGCTGGCACCGGCTTGGAGCCACGTGGATGGCGCCGGGCCAAGCCTGCGGGACTCTTGCGGAGTCTGGGAGGGCCGCCAGCCATCCTCCTCGCGCCGAACACCCACCGCCATCAGTGTCGTCACTGCTATCATCGTCATTATCATTCGCTAAAACCACAGCAGCAGCAGCACCACCACCAAATGGACAGATATCCCCCCCCCATGTAGCCTTAACGCACTTTTGTGGCAAGTGCTGCTTGCGAGTGGCGCCTACGAAGGCCGGCACATCACACGAGCGGGTGAGTGGCCGCCTTTGTCTCCCGAGTGGCGATGTTTGCTACACATCGTACCAGGTACTCATTTGAAGCTGGCTGAGTCGACCTAGCACCACCACCACCAAGCAAAGACAAAGACTAAGACCCCCCCCACCCCCGGATAGCTTTAACAGACTGTTGGGGCAAGTGCTGTTATAGCGAGCAGCTGCACCAATGAAGGCCGGCACCACCACCACGCACCTCGACACACTCGCATCACTCTGCCGTAGCACGAGCGGACATCGGCAGCAACAATGCCACCAGCAATAGCCAACAGCAAATGCTGCCACTACGAATTCAAAGCATTGGCGATGTTCCTTGCGGCGGTGCGAGCAACAGCACCGCCACTAGCAGCGCGACGGCACTAGCAGCAGCAACAGAAGTAGCAGCGGCGACCGTACAACTAACGGCGCCAGCAACAGCTTCAGCAACAACGCTCGCAGCACAAGCGGCAAGTATTAGCGCCTGCATCGGCAACACACCGCCAGTAGCAGCAACATTCACAGCCTCCACCACCACAGCAGTAGTGCCAACAGCCTCACTCTTTCATCACCGCCAAGGCTATCAGTAGCATCACCAAGATAGTCAAAAGCAGCAGCGTTAGCATCGCTTACATCAACAACACTAACATCACCAGCGGTCCAACGAGCTGCACTTTCATCATAAACAGCCAGTATTGCCACCTGCAGCAGCACAATAAGTAGCAATACAACAAGCAGCAGAGTTAACATCATCATCAGCAAGACTATCAACCACCAGCAGTACGATAAATAGCAGTTCCATAAGCGGCAGCACAACTATCATCAGCAGTAGAATCATCAGCAGTAGCGGCAGCAGTTCCATCATAAAGCAAAAGCACCATCACGATTAACAGCGCCCGTCAGCAGCACGAGCATCGTCACCACCAGCGGCACAATAAGCCTCCCGTAATAAGTAGCAGCAGCATTACCATCATCAGCACAAACAGCAACCACTACCAGCAGCAGCAATAGCACCAAGCGCAGACAGCAAACACCACCTCCTCCACGAACACACCGCTACCACGCCCAGCGGCCAAACCACGTGGTGTGCCCTGCCTCTCCATCAGCACCCCCCCCCACTTACTCTCTACCCCCACCAAAGACAAAGGTCCCCCGTGTAGCCTTAACAGTCTGTTGGGGCAAGTGCTGTTAGCGAGCACCTATGAAGGCTGGAAACGGGACACGCCGGGGTGGGTGGCCAGCGCCACGCCTGGCCGCCTCTCCCTAGCGGCGATGTTTTAACACACGGCGCCAGCAACTCATTTGAAGCCGAGTCGACCTAGGGGAGGCCCAGGACCTGTTCAGATAATCGTCACCGAAGTTGGCCGCCGCGAGCTGGAATCGAACTGGGGTCGCCGGGTTCGTAGCGCAGCGCGCTGTTACACCACCGCTCCCCAAACAGACACTAGCCCCCCACAACCACCACACCAGTGCGACCCATCACCCATGGTTTGCAAGGGAGGGGGAAGTCACGATAATATTAATAGCGGCGGCGCTTGGTGGTGACTGGCAGCGAACGAAGACCCTCGCCAGAATTTTTACTGCATCATCATCATCATCGTCTGCGGGGCGAGGCCGCGGGTGGGTGGGCTATGGGACTGCACCACAATTTAACGCTGCGTCTCCGTCCGTCCTCGGGTTGCCGTGTTGGTCTTGCGCTTGTTAATTATCAGAGGTTTTATCTTCCCCCCCTTATCTTGCACCCCCCCCCACACCAGCCACCACGCCCCACCTGCCACCTCGTTCTTAACAAAGCCTTGTCTTGTACCTTTATTGCCAAGTACCTTGTGTATGTTTTAGTTTCTGGCCTAACGCACACCTCTATCCTCTCCAGGTCTTCGTTCTCCGATGTCCAATGTCTCTCTTACTCCCGATCTGACCAACAACAACAAAAAACGTCTTGAACCCAGGTGTACTATGGTCAAATTTCCTGTTTCTCCCCTCCCCTCTCCCTTCTAATCCAAGGGTCTAAACCCCAGAGCTGACTTTTTCTACGTCACCGTCTGACCTTCACGTCGCCTCTCTTACTCCCAAGCTCCACCTGACTCGCTCTTCAACTAAAGAGCTGTGTTTTTTATTTTACCAGGTAAGGGCCTCACTGAGCTATGTAGCTCTTTTCAGAAGTGACTTGGCCACAAACGATAGCTCAACGAAGTGGCTTATCGCGTGGACATTTGTAGCAACAAAATCATCTAAATGCACGTTGATTCGAAATGTGGAAGGGAAAACCGGAGGACCCGGAGAAAAATCCACGCGACCATGGGGAGACACGCAAACTCCAAATATACAGCACGTGTCAGGGTCGGGATAGAACCAACAACCTCCTGGATACCAGGCAAGGTAGTTAACATCTCCTAGCCACCGTGATGATGATGAGAGAAAGACACGCAAACTCCAAATATACAGCACGCGTCAGGGTCGGGATAGAACCCATAACCTCCTGGATACCAGGCAAGGTAGTTAAGATCTCCTAGCCACCGTGATGATGATGAGAGAAGACACGCAAATTCCAAATATACAGCAGGCGTCAGGGTCGGGATAGAACCACGACCTTCTGGATAGCAGGCGAGGTAGTTAACGTCTCGCCACCATGGTGCCCTTCTTCCCAGCTTCCACGAACGCGGCGGCTTTCCAAATGCGTCTCCGATCAATCTGACAATTTCATGAATTCTGACAATTTCATTAATTCCCAAACCCCATGCCATCTCCCTCCTCAGTTTGTCAATTCTACAACTTCAGCCCATCCCTCTTGAGCTAACCGCAGTTCCGGCATTAACGTTTCTATATCACCGCTCTACATTCACTTTCAGTGGTCTCTCCCTCCGTAGCGCTCACTCTCATCTTCATTCACTGCCCACATGTTCTTTAATCGTAACTCGTACAAACCTCGCTCCAGCGTGCCTTTCAACTCCGGATGATTGCGTGACCCAACCCAACACTGTGCATAAATTAGGAAACGTATTATTGGCCGCAAAAAAGCCTGCGCGGTCAAGCTTCCAACAACTCCCGTTTCTCCGCTTCCTCATCTTTCCCACGTCTCACGTCCTGCCGCGATCATCGCTCCTTCCCAAGCTTCTCTGCTCTTCATCAAGCGACAGCATTCCTCCCCCCACCACTCCGGGGGGGGGGTCTCACCTCCCATACATCTCCAGGTCTCTCTTGACCCCCCCACACACGCCTGCAAGGCAGCGCAGAAAATGTCCGAAAGAGACGAAGCTCCTCCCGGCAAAAATAAAAACGACTGAAACGAACTAACTTGGTCCGACAGCCCAAACACAATAAACCCTACTGACGAGGCTTTTTCAGGCAATCACCATTACCACCCAACGTGCATCGGATGGGCACCGTCATCGTTTCAAGCTTGTTTTGTTTAAACCAGGCAAGAGCTCAAGAGACCAGGTGATGAGTCTCATTTGCAAGAGTGACGCGGGCATGCTGGCGTGTCTGCACGAGCATNCCCTTGTCTGGCAAAACCATTCCAATATTCTTTTTTCTTACCTGCAAGCTCATGAGCAAATCGCCCGCAATGCACCCTGATCTCGCCTAAGCTCGCAAGCCAAGCAGGTATTTGAGCCTGTACAACGCTTGGGTGGGGGTGACCACCCTGCAGAGGATGCTGCAAGTCACCAGAGGGGTAAGTGCGGCAACGGCCAGCGTCGTACTGTATTGATATGCTGCTGCTGCCGCCGCCTCTATGCTCCCCACCATCAAGCCGCACTGACCGGCAGTGACTTCGAATCGCTGGGCTGGGCCATCCCTCCGCCGCCCCACAGAGCGTGGGGCCCAGGGCTAATTGCCACAATTTGCCGTTACCCAAGGGACGGACCGGCGTGAAGGTAAACGCTCTGGACCTGCGCCCCCCGCAACCCGCGCGCCGTACGGGAAGGCTCTCAACCCGGCAGTGGATTGCAAAGCGCTGCACATGCTGTTATTCTTTTTTTTATATTACTCTCGTTTGCCCGGAAAGCCTCGCCGAGTCTAAGGACTCGCTTTCCACGGAGGGCACTGCGCCCAGGTTTTTCCGCAGCGGGAAGCGATGATCGCAATTTAAAGAATATTATTCAAGTTCAGCAAATTTCATCCACGTTTTAAAATTTGGCAAATTGTACAATGCAGCATGCACAATGTCCGGACGGAGCGTGGGTCCCCACCGCCACGGAAGCGTGGAGGAATCTTCCACGACCACTCTTGCCCGCTCAGAAACGCGAGTGCACCGTCGCGTTCGACGAGAGACTGAGCTACGCATTGACTTTGGGATTCATCTAAAACCCTCCGTGGTGGTGGTGGCGGCAGGGTAGGCGGAGATGCCGGGATGGGTGTGGTTGGGCAAAGGCGTTGCCTCTTCTAGTCTGGCCGGGTTCGTGTCAGGAGAGACACGCGCTGTGTTTCCAATGAGGCTTTCTTGTTGCTAGAACCTACAGTATATGTACAGCCGCTCCATCATCCATACACACACACACACTACCTACCCTAGTTCATACAGCACACACACACACTACCTACCCTAGTTCATACACACACACACTACTACCCTAGTTCATACAGNACACACACACACTACTACCCTAGTTCATACAACACACACACTACCTACCCTAGTTCATACAAACACACACTACCTACCTAGTTCATACAACACACACACACTACTACCCTAGTTCATACAGCACACACACACACTANCTACCGAGTTCATACAGCACACACCACNCTACNCCCCGAGTTCATACAGNACACACACACACTACCTACCAGTTCATACAGCACACACACACACTACCTCTAGTTCATACAGNACACACACACCTACCCCGAGTTCATACAGNACACACACACACTACCTACCCTAGTTCATACAGCACACACACACACTACCTACCCTAGTTCATACAACACACACACTACCTACCCTAGTTCATACACACGCACACACACACTACCTACCCTATTCATACAGCANACACACACTACTACCCTAGTTCATACAGCACACACACACACACACACTACTACCCTAGTTCACACAACACACACACACACTACTACCCTAGTTCATACAGCACACACAACTACCCTAGTTCACACAGCACACACACACACACTACCTACCCTAGTTCATACAGCACACACACACTACTACCCTAGTTCATACAGNACACACACACACTACCGTTACCCTAGTTCATACAGCACACACACAATCTACCGAGTTCATACAGNACACACACACACTACCTANCCCTAGTTCATACAGCACACACACTACCCCTAGTTCATACAGCACACANTCCATTCTACGTGACTTTACCGAAAGAACCAAGAAGATGAATCCCTGCAGTCACGAAAGCTTTAAATCGAAATTTAACTTAAAGAACGAATTACCCCACACAACCACTCAAGACCCAGTCATAATTCACCATCACCAAATTTGGAAGTTCTCAATCCTTATATTTAAAAATTCTTAATAAACGCATGCCAACGCTGACCAGAATGGCAAAAACGTGGTCGAACCACTGCCATGTACGAATACGGGCGTAGGGGATAGAGCCTCAGTTGAGCTGGTGAACTGACAAATGACTATGAATTATTGTTTCAATGCAGCTAGGATGCGTTGAGGATGAATTCTATTTACTCGTTTAAACGCGGAGTCATTTATCCCCTGCTTGTGATTGATTGAAAATTCGATTACACGGAAGGGATTAGTGGCAAAGCAATAAAGGCCACGCCTATGACTTTGCCGATTTTACCACCAAGCACACGCCAAAGTAGTCGTAGGCGGACTGTGCTACCTTGTGGTCAGCAGAGGGCAATGACATGTCTGTTGTTTTACTGCACTTCTATGCTCCCCGCGTCAATGCTGCCCACCCTTCACCGACCCGCACACCGGTACGTCGATTCAGAACGCAGTGCGGCACACCACTGGGCCATTCTAAGCCCAATGCTGGATGAGGGCATCCCCACACTGTCGTTTACGGCTATTTACCGAACCTCACCACCATGGCTATTGCAGGTTTGTAAAGCGGAGAGTGGTAAACGCAGGACTGGATCTTGCTATTATAGGGGTGCCCCAGTGGCAAGATGTTAACTCTCTCGCCGGGTATACAGGAGGTCCGGGGGTTCAATTCCGACCCTGACGCCTGTATATTTGGGGTTTGCATGGTCACGTGGATTTTTCTCAGTCTCCTCTGGTTCCTTTCACATTTCGAATCGACATGTGTTGAGAGAATTTGGTTGCTATACATTCCCACATAAGCCACGTCAATGAGCTCTCATTCGTGGCCAGGTTGCTTATGAGAAAGAGAATATAGCTTGGTGGCCTTACCTGGTAAAATACAAAACATGTTTGTGTTGGTTTATTATGCTTGTCGACCTAATAAAATCACCGAGTCTCATGACTCATTCAGGAAAATCGGGACAAGTTTTAACAGTTGTGATGTTGCAATTCACAATCGCAATTGAATCAAATCTAGATTGGGATGTTTGGCTCATACCAAGTTAAGTTATTGTTTTCTTCTTCATCCCCCTAACAGGTGACATTATCACTTATTACACTTTCAGTAAATTTAGTGAATGATTATAATAAAACAATGTTCATGCCGAGTGTGCGCTGCTTCTGTGACCTGCACAGCGCTTTGAGATCCGATATGAAAGCCGTGATAAAAAATCATTATTATTGCTCATGTTAGCAGCCACGGCAGGGAATCAAACGCGAGTTTAGAGCTGGCCTCGTTTATAGCGAGGCACACTAACCACTGCAGCGCTCTCTCCACCCCTTGCGTAAAGCTCCAAGTTAACTCTGGGTTTTACAGCTGGAATTGGATTTGGGTGAAGAGGGGGCGGGGAGAAGGCAATTTAATTCAAATGGGAAATGCATCACCAGCCTCTCTGCAATCCTGCTTCTAACCTGAGCAGGAGTGATTCACCGCATGAAAATAAAATATATATTTTTTTAAATGTGTTATTTTAAACGAGAGAGGCAGCAGATGCATCGCCTGACACCACTCAACTATCCCACGATACCCCACCACCAGAAACTTTTTAACTATTAAAAAAGGGCGCTGATAAAAAACATTATAGCGCGCCTGCCATAAAACATTACCTTTTTCAGACATTGCACGCACGTGTTCAAATTTACCTTTACAAGGTATCAGGATAATTCGTCAAATTATCCTCGAGCGATTGATTTTTTCTTGTGAAATGGTGGCGAGATTTTTTTCTCTCTCAATTTACAAAATTACTCAGCAAACTGAAGATAATTGAAAGAGGCAGTGTTGTTAATGACTGCCGAAATCTGCTAGCACTATCATTATTGAGTGTGTCAAATGCTGCAATTATTTAAACGAATACAAAGGACATCACTGTTGGTTATATGCTGGCAATATGGGCGACTAGTCGGGTACAAGTCCATCGCATTTACAGACTTAGGGGTTATCTGACCGAACGTCATCGTGCCGGTAAATGAAGATTCACCAAGACATTGGACTAGCGTAGATGTAGGAACAACGTGAATTCCGGTACATGGCCCTTAACCCCAGCGTTTTAAACACTATTAGTGGCTGTTAAGCTAAGACGATGCATTCACGAATACTCACCACCTCCCACTTAACCCCTCCACCAAGACTTGCTCAAGACTGCAACGGGTGGTGTTGGAGGCGAAAAATTCGCCAATTACAAATGGAGTGTGTTAAATAGGCACTTAGTTGGTATAATATATCATCTTCAGCCACACTAGCCACCAACGATATTATTAAGCAGACTGCTGCAATTATCCCGATGTTTATTACACGTCCTCTTTAGGCCAATATTATAAGAGTACATCAATGATCTGGTGGTTACGACATCAAACGACGCGGCCGGAAAAAAAAACATATTTGATGTTAAATATAAACACGCATTGCTTAATGGACTTACCAAAGGCAAATATTCCCCGTACAGCCTTAACAGACTGTTGTGGCAAGTGCTGTTCGCGAGGACCTATGAAGGCCGGCACGACACGAGGGGGTGGGTAGCCAGCACCACGCCCGGCCGCCTTTGTCCCCCTAGTGGCGATGTTTACACACCGCACTCCATGCTCATTTGAGGCCGAGTCGACCGAGGTGAGGCCCGGGACCGGTTCAGAGAATACTCACTGGTGTGCATGTTGATGCTAATAAACTTAGCAGCAAGATGCACACACGGACTGTGTTAAACGATTGGAATCTACAAATAGTATCAATTGCCGTGTTGAAATCATCAATTATCGTTTTCACTCCAATGTAAGCCTTGTAAGTGGCACGGTTAAGCATGCAGGCCAAATTCGCCAAAATGAATGTTAATATTATACGCATTGAATCGTAGTACCACCATACAACATAACTCCAGCTAGCTTACCTATTATTCGTGTACAATTATAATCACAATTGTGGTTTATAGACTAAAACCATTACGATTTAAACGCTCTTCAAACGCATGGTCGAGACGAGCCAATAGGCGGGCAAGTCAGCATTTTTTTGACAATCATTATTTAATAAAGCTAAGTGGCACACACACCAAAACTCGCAAAATGTAACCCTATGCACACATATATCTTTACAATTTCCGTGGTTACATCCTTATAAGCTGTATATATACAATTTTTAAACTGGATATTAAAGTTCGCTCAGGCCTCTCCCCACGAAGCATGGTCAGGGCATGCGGTCACAATTGTCTTACTTCACCAATGCTGTTAATTAATGTACGTACTTTATCACGTCGAACACGTGTATTTATGGTTAGTTGAATCGACAGGAGGCCAATTGTAAAGTTAGTATTACCGCGTGGGCAGCTAAATAATTTTTTTAATTGTTTAAACTTTGAGGCCTAGTTCAAGCCCAGGCGCTCCAGCGCCTACATCGCGGTCTCTCCTCTAGTAAAACAAGATCTGCGCACGATTAATCAGATAACAAATTATACATCACGTCAAGGTACACGTTACCTTAACAAATTCAAACAGGCCCGCAACGCACGCGTTAAGCACTTCAACAAAAACCCACAATTTATACACAATAAGCTCCGTTTAGCGGCATCGCCCACAACGGCGAGACCTCCTTTCCAGCACTTTGACCGCCACGACAACCTAACGCTCTCTTTGTAAAAAACCCGCGTCACATTTTTGACTAAGATTCAATTAAACATTTAAGCCGCAATTCACATCAAGCACAGAGCCTGCGCTAGGCCGCAATGGACGTGTATGGTGGTGGGGTGGAAGCCTGTCCCGACGCTAAAACTCTCGCGTATATCTCATCCGCGCGGCTTCGCTCGCCTCGTCGGGCACACCGAGCGGGGTCCCCTCGCCCGGCCCGGGACCCCGCGAGCGGGCGAGGGGAGACCGCTCGAGTCACCCCAAAAACTCGGGGCCTGGGACGCACCGCCACTCACATGTGCCACTCCGACTCCGGGCGACGACGAGGAGGCCGCAGTGCGCATGCGCGGGGGGCCTTGCGGCCTGCGTCTTGGGGAGGGGGGAGTGGCTTGAGGGTTTTGTGGGCGTGGCTTAAAATTAATGTAGGCGTGGCTTAAATTAATGTGGGCGTGGTCATGCGCTGGACGTTCGTCAGCGGGCGGAGGCGTGGCTACGAGTGTAAGTAGGCGTGGCCTCAACAAGAGAGGGGCGGGTACGATTTAAGTGGGCGTGGTTACGCCATATAAGGAGCGAAAGGGTGTGTGCTTGCTACTATATAAGGTAGGCAGTGCGCATGCGCAAACGCGTCTCACGCCCATGTCTGAGGGGTGGGTGGGTGTGGCTTGAGAGAAAGGGGCTCGTCTCATATATCTGGCTGTCGCCTGATGATGGTTGTTGTAATTGCTGGCGAAACGTCGTACCCGAATTGAATAATGTTATGGGTTTACTCTCCAATACACGACCGGTGTGCTGTACTCGTAACTTAATTGGCACGTTTTGTTTACATGACAAGCCTTGTTAATGGCTGTTGGGTGATGGTGGGTTAACGACACATTTATATTTACGCGATCTAACCCTAAAGCTTTCGTGACTGCAGGGATTCATCTTCTTGGTTCTTTCGGTAAAGTCACGTAGAAGGGAAATAATAAAATAAAACATAATAAAATAAATATTATTATAATATAATATATATATAATTATAATTATTATGTTTTGATTTGTTATTTTATTATTATTTAATAAATATTATAATTATTATAATTATTGTGTTTTATAATTTTATAATTTCCCTTCTACGTGACTCTACCGAAAGAACCAAGAAGATCAAGCCTACTACGTGTTAAACAGGATAAATAAAGATTCTGATTGTGATGCCCTCCGCTGCACATTGGCCACCCTTCGCACTATGGTCTGCGTGCCAAACTACCTCTGGCCTATGTGCTGCGAGAAGGGACATTGCCCAAAACTTCAGCAATGTTTTCAATGAAGGCAGTGTTGTGTTGACGGGTGTGTTGAATTTTTGGTGTTGTTTGCTTTTTGCGCACTACTGCCAACGCAGCAGCAGTCGCAGCATCACCAAATATGTTTATTAATGCTTAAAATTAATATGCCAGTTTCAACATTAAACTATTTATTTTTTTAAACTGAAATATCATGAAGCATCATTTGGTTTAAAGCAGGGGTCGGGAACCTTCTTGACTGGGAGAGCCATAAAAGCCAAATATTTCTAAATAGATTTCATTGAGAGCCATATATTATTTTTAACGTATCTTAAATTAAATATGTCTTACTTTTAATGCGACTTCTGGTCACGGGACCCGTGACCCGAGAAATTTTATCTTCAAAACGAATTTCTGTTTACTTTAAAATGACATAGTATTATTAAGCAATTTCACAAGTATTTTAAAATCAGTTCCAAACTGATTTTATTTCTATTTTTTATTATTTATTTTTTTCAACTCAAAATTGTCTGGGAGCCATATGCCGTCACCGGAAGAGCCATACAGTATATGGCTCGCGAGCCATAGGTTCCCGACCGCTGGTTTAAAGTATCACTCTCCAACTCTCATCCACTCTACCTCTCAAGTCTCTCTGTTCTTGTGTCCGAAACGTCACCTATTACTTTTCCTATTAAGGCCAAATTGTTATTGACACCCGTGTGTTATTTTTTTCTACTCCATGCTTATGAGGACACATTATAAGCATGTATAATATGATGAACTTTTTTTGCACCGTACGTAGCCAACCGTGCTAATTGGAGGTGTCAAATTTAATTCTCATCAGCCCCCATGGCGTAAAGTATACTGTCTATATATCGCTCTGGTTTATCTTCTATCCTCGTGTCTGATGGCAATTAGTTCAGTAGTTAAATGCCAATGTTGAGGTCTGAGTGGGCTTCAGGAGCGTTCGTGGAGTGAGTGAAAGAGCACACACTGCAATGGTTTGCTATATGAATGTTTAGTTGTCTTCATGTATCTCTACGGATGTGTCTATGAGTCTCTACGCATCTCTTCGTGTCTCTGTGGGTTTCGTAGTATATGGTCAAATTGTTTGCATGGCCTTCCATTCAACGTTCCATTCATCTACGTGTTATTGATTCAGATTTGTTCTCATATAAAACAAATACGGATCATTGTAGCATTGGCTATGGTAAAGCCCACGTATTTCAAGTTAAGCGGCCACGTGTGCTGCTCGGACATGCGTTTGAGGAGGGCCGCAGTGCGGGGGGGGGGTGTGGTCATTCATACGAACGGGTGGGGGGGGCTCAGGGGGGGGGTGCTCATATGGGAGGGGGGTTATGGTGAGATGAGGGGGTGAGGTTTGGGGGGGGTGAGAGAGAGGGGAGGTGGGGAGTGAACCATTGGGGTGGGGAATGGGCGTGGCAGCAATACTTATTATTATTATTCTATGAAAAAAAAGGGGCCATTGTCAGAAACGCCGCCTATTATGTATTTATTGAATAAAGACATTGTATACGGAGGGACGTGTTGAGTTTTTTGCTGTTGTTCGAGTCGGGAGAGAGGTTGGGTGGGGCGATTACATAACCACTCTGTTGTCCCAACCCACTTCCTCTGAGCCGTGCCACGTGGTTCTGTCGTCTTACCACGGGCGGGTTTGGGGGAGGAGGAGGGTTTGGGGAGGGCGTGGATGTTGTGACGTCATTACTTAATTATCGAACCTCCCACTAATTAATTAACACGCATTTCTAGCGACGTAGAAATCATTGGCAGTGGAGCACAATCATTAACAAGATGGGAAAAAAAGCCTTCAAAGTATGTGTCAATAAGAACACTATTATATTCTTGGTTTTTCGGTAAAGTCACGTCGAAGGGAAATAATAAAATAATAAAATTAAACAAAATTCTCACGACGTTTCGATTGCAAAACAAGCAATCATCATCAGGTGTGAAAACGTCGTGAGAATTTAATTCTTGTATTTTTATAACTTTATTATTTTCTTCGACGTGACTTTACCGATAGAACCAAGAATATGAATCCCTGCAGTCACGAAAGCTTTAAATCGAAATAACACTATTGTTTAAAAGATATATATATTAAATAGCTCCTTCTTTGGAACGCGTAAACAGATAGGCTGGACAAGGGTTGGAGACTGCCTAAGAACGCCATGGGGCCTAATTAAAATAAAATAAATACAAACTTTTCTGATGACCAGTTTTTAAACGGGCACGTGAATAAGCTATGTTAATAATATGGCATCGCAGAACTAATATGCTTATTGACTATACCTTGTCATATTACACTATGTTTTATTCTACCCACTCAACTGTATAGCACACTGCTATATATTCACTATAAAATTACGATACTATATATTACCTTATACATTGCATTAAACATTGCACTTTAATACTATTTATTATTATATAATATGTTATACACGCGACGATTATGGTATAGTGTATAACATATTATATAATAATAAACATCCCTTCCCTTTATTAATTCTGAGCTTACTCCCTCCCTTTGATTCTGCTAATCCTGCATAATGCATGGGCATAATGACTTTAAACCCTCGCCAAACCTCCTACGCATTTCACAAGTAGTGCTAATCACATATCTGCATTTCCCATAAATATGCTAAATTGCTCTTGATATGCAAATTGTTTTGTCAAGGCGCTCTTCCCCCTCCATCCCAGCTTAAATAGTCGCTCCAAGCCTGGAGTGAGGACGGCTGCTTGCGTTGTGGCCGAAACGTCGTGAGAATTGTTTTATTTTATGTTTTTTTAAATTATTTTATTACTTCCCTTCTACGTGACTTTACCGAAAGAACCAAGAAGATAAACCACTGATTATCAGAAAAAAATTAATTCTCATTTGGTTTTAGGTAGTCTCCAACTCATATTGTGAATTAGCTATTGAGATCCAGGCTGATAATCAGAAATTTTAAAGTAAAATTATATTCTCATTTGATTTTAGGTAGTCTCCAACTCTTATTATCCACCGCATTAAATTAGCTACATTACTTTGGCAGGTATTGTTTTGAGACTTAATAGTTTTGGCAAGAAATATTAATTTGTGAAAAAATAAATATATATAATTGCTTTAAAAGTGAGGCGCTTTTTTCGGCTGTGACTTAATAGCCGTAACAGAAAAACACTCGCAATCAACACTTAATTACACATATTGAGATTTTATTAAAGTATTTTTAAGTGGTCGATGGATGATCATTGATTGATGACGTCATCGCGTAACTCCAGCCGTCATTTTAAAGCGCTCAGCCGTTGGTAGTTCCGTGACGTCATCGCGCCGAATCGGTTAGATTCGTGACGTCATCGCGCCCAGTAGTTCGGACCACGTTCGAGGGTTGGGAGTCGTGTGACGTCATCGCGCCGAATCGGTTTGATTCGTGACGTCATCGCGCCCAGTAGATCGGACCACGTTCGAGGGTTGGGAGTCGTGTGACGTCATCGCGCTTGTACGCAAACGTCCCAAACGGATGCTACTATCGTGACGTCATTACGTCAAATGCGTCCCCTTGCGTGGAAAAATAAATAATAAATGAAATAATTGCATACGACGTTTCGATTGCAACACAAGCAATCATCATTAGGTACAAATGAAAGAGAAAACAAAACCTAGTAAACTTAAAAATATAATGTAATACAACACAGATAGTCGGCTAACATAACACCCTACCTGGTTGATTACGTTCTTCCAAAGATTGCTAAATTTAAGAGAGAGATTAAACACAGAACAGGAGACACATAGACAGACACGTAAACAGAGAGAGAGATAACACAGAGACACACAGAGAGGGAGAGACAAACACATAGGCACACAGATAAATTAGCATGTCAATAAGAGACAGCAGCAAACCAAGAACAACAAAACGAGGGGAGAGAGAGAGAGAAAACACACTAAAGCAAAAAAACTTGGTAAAATTTGGAAATGTAATGCAATGCAACACAGAGAGTCGGTCAACACACAACTGACGTATGGGCCTGGTAGATTAAGTTCTTCCAAAGATTGCTAAATTAGAAATTAAGTGTGAAATTTGAGATAGAGACAAGACACAGAGACACAGAGAGAGAAACAACTTAAAGCCACACGTTCAGTTGCTTCAGCTGTCAGACAACGAAGTGGGACTGTGGGAGTGGTGTCACTTCGTGTGCCACCGTTCAAGTTCAAGTTTCATGTATTAGGTATAGCCCTGTGAGCCATTCGGCTCTTGAATCGGGTGCAACCGCAACAAACAAAAAAACATGAACAAGAAAACATCTTAAAGTGACTATGTGCAAAAGAAAATCCAAGAAAAGACAGCAAAATATTAATTCTAGATTTGAAGCTTTCGTGACTGCAATGATTCATATTCTTAGGTTTTTTCGGTAAAGTCACGTAGGTAAAAACATTAAAAAGTAAAATAAAATAAAATCACGACGTGGCTGTGACAGTACCACCTGAAGACGGAAGCTTGTGTTGCCTCGGAAACGTCGTGATTTTTATTTTATTTTACTTTTTAATGTTTTTACCTACGTGACTTTACCGAAAAAACCTAAGAATACAGCAAAATATTGCAAAAAAAGCACCGTACATCAACACTGTGTGCAAAAATCCCAGTGGGATGCAAGTCAAACAACAACAACCACAACAACCACAAGACAACTTACACAAGACAACTTACACAAGACAACTTACACAAGACAACTTACACAAGACAACTTACACAAGAACACTAACTGCAGCTACCACGCTGCTGTGCTTCAGCCTGACACTGCACGTGTTGAAACGAAATTCCTACAATGCGTCATCTATATATCCTTGGTTCTTTCGGTAAAGTCACGTAGAAGGGAAATAATAAAAGAAAAAATATTCATCTTCTTGGTTCTTTCGGTAAAGTCACGTAGAAGGGAAGTAATAAAATAATAAAAATAAAACATAATAAAATAAAATAATTCTCACGACGTTTCGGCTACAACGCAAGCAGCCGTCTTCCTTCACCTGAAGACGGCTGCTTGCGTTGTAGCCGAAACGTCGTGAGAATTATTTTATTTTATTATGTTTTATTTTATTATTTTATTACTTCCCTTCTACGTGACTTTACCGAAAGAACCAAGAAGAAAAAAAGTTTTAAAGGTACGCAACTTAAGTCTTTAATGCAAGCCGGCGGTGGACTGTTTATTTAAACACGTTAATATTAGACCGGGACCAATATCATCGTGAAGTCGCACACGCCGTTAGGCAGCACTAAAGAAGAAGAATTATTAATCCTTGATCGTTTCTGCCTGGATTAAATATCGGGCGCTCTATAGGATTCGGGGGGTGCGTCAGGCATACGTCATTTGGTAGAGGGGGGTAAAGGGTGCGTCGTGACGTCATCACGTCGAGGCGTGTGGGACGTCATTTGGTAGAGGGGGGTAAAGGGGTGCGTCGTGACGTCATCACGTCGAGGCGTGTCGGACGTCATTTGGTAGGGGGGTAAAGGGGTGCGTCGTGACGTCATTACGTCGAGGCGTGTGGACGTCATTTGGTAGAGGGGGGTAAAGGGGTGCGTCGTGACGTCATCACGTCGAGGCGTGTCGACGTCATTTGGTAGAGGGGGGTAAAGGGGTGCGTCGTGACGTCATTCAGTAGAGGGGGGTAAAGGGGTGCGTCTTGACGTCATCACGTCGAGGCGTGTCGGACGTCATTTGGTAGAGGGGGTAAAGGGGTGCGTCTTGACGTCATCGCGTCGAGGCGTGTCGGACGTCATTTGGTAGAGGGGGTAAAGGGGTGCGTCTTGACGTCATCGCGTCGAGGCGTGTCGGACGTCATTTGGTAGAGGGGGGTAAAGGGGTGCGTCGTGACGTCATCGCGTCGAGGCGTATCCCGGTGGGGGGGGGTGGGCATGGGGGCGGGGCAACGTTAAAGTCCCCACAGCCTCGCGCCGCGATTGGTCCACCGTCCCCGCTGACGTCATCCCCGCCCTCACGCGAAGGGGCGGTGACGTCACCGCGCCGGCCCTACTCAAGTGGGCGCAGCGGCGGCCACCATCTTTCCGGGCAGAGAGCGCGCGAGGAGAGAAGCAGAAGCCATCGGGGGGTCTGAGGGAGCCGCGGCCACCGCGAAGCGACACCACCGGAAACGGCAGCGACAAGAACAGACATCATGAGCGACGCCGAAATCGTCACCGAGGCCCTCGCCGCCGCCGCCGCCGTCGTCGTAGACACCGTGAACGACGCCGCCGAGAACGACTCCGCCGTCAACGACGACGACGCCGCCGCCGCCATCACCGCCGCGGACGACGCCGAAGAGACGCAGCCGCAGAAGCCCGAAAAGAAAGTGATCGGTGAGGAGGGGAGGGAGGGGGGATGGAGGGGANGGGTGGGAGGGTGGGGGGGTGCGCGCGCGCGCGCGAGCTCCAACCGCCACAGCGCGAGACCCTAGTTGGTATTGTGACGTCACGGGCGAGTCCAACTTCCGAAGTTGTGAGGGGGGGAGATTTAGAATGTANGGGGGGGGTTGTACCATTTTGGGGAGTTTTTTTTTCTTTTTACAATTTAAATGTTCGCCAACTTTTTACTCATTAAAATTAGTGTTGCCTTTGACGGCGGAGGGTTGGGTTTATCGAGTGCGTAGAATGTTTACCCGATGGTACCTTGGTCGCCCGACTCGCTCCTGTCACCCCCCCCCCCCCGTTGGGTGATACGTTTGGTCGCGCCCGTCCGCTTCCTCGTTGCTTACGAGTTTGCCGCACTTGCTGTACAGTACAGCACTGTATCTAGCACGCGAGCACATGGCGATCCTGGTTGAGGCCCTGCCACGGCGTCTGCTCGCGGCCTATCGCCCCGCGCTGTTGTTGAGAGACGCCTTTGGGTCGCGCCCGTCGGCTTCCTCGTTGCTGACGAGTTTGCCGCACTTGCTGTACAGTACAGCACTGTATCTAGCACGCGAGCACATGGCGATCCTGGTTGAGGCCCTGCCACGGTTTCCGCTTCCGGCCTATTAACGCCATTCCCCCATTTAATAAACACGCTACCTTATTATTAACCACAGTTATCCTCGGTGGGGTATTACACAATGAGTAGCGATTTGATGTAAAGTGTGACCGCGGTGAATGTGCGAGAGGCCTCGGCCTTTAATAACGTGGAGTGTGACGCAGCTTGCCCATCGCTGCCTCGCGAATCGGGAGTTTTTTATTTTATTTAACCGACACGTGGCTTAGTTTAAGTCTCACGTTAGTTTCGCTGTCATACTTTCGGGAAGAGTGATGTCGTTTCGATAAATACAAGCGGCAAATAATTGGAACGCGCCCGAGAGGGCGACCCGGGGAGATGGAGCGGTGAATTCGGCTCGAGCGGGGGAGGCCTTGAGCCAGGAGTGGATTGAACTTTGTGTGATGATGATGAATTCGCAACACCGCTGGATACAAAATCGTCGAAGGTTTAAGATTATAGACCGGGGTCCATTTTTTTTGGTCAGTCCATCGCTTGATGGGACGCCTAAACTACGCTGTGCCAAAACCACCAGCTGCTTGATTTGGATTAAAGTCGGCAGTAGCTTTGGTAACTATTTGAGTTGGACGGTACTGGTCCCCGTCATACGAATGTGTAATTTCTAATAACACGGGCTTTGTAAAAGGAAGTTGTGGCCGAAATAATATACGGCCAATTTGCAAACCCATCAACCCATACGGCTTACCCGTATTCTCGTACAAGGAAATTGTTTTTAGGGCCATACGACGTACAGCCGTTTTAATATGGGCAAAAAATAATTGTCTCTTTGTGTTTCTCCCTTGTGATGGGACTTTGTAGGATGAACGTTGAGATTTATAAGGTCTGAATTGGTCTGTAATAAGGTAATGCGCTGATCAGGATGTGAATTTGTCAATCCGTTGCCGGATGAGGGCCTCTGCAGATGAGTTGTCTGTGCCATACTTCTTCACCACGCTGGTTTATACGAATGGGAGGTTGGGTGGGCCAGGTCCCGAGGGTTTAGATCTGTCACGAGCCACTCTGGTGTTAGCTGCGGCTGGGAATCTGACTGGGCACATTGCTCAACTCGTAGCAACAGCAGCAGCAACAACAACTCGCAGTTGTATTTCACTTGGAACATAAACAACTCTGAGCCCTGCTAATGTTGATTAATCGCTTGGTTACATGTCCCTATGTTGACTTGTGGTAAGTGATGTTTTCAAAGCTAAGGGATTGAGATATTCTTTTGTTAAAACATCAGAATATCAACAGGCCAATGCACAGCATCGCCTTCATGAATGTAAGACAAGCCACAGTAGTGCGATGATGACCATACAACCCCAAGCTCGTGGGACATTCAAGATCACACAACCTTGTTGTGTACACGTCTCCGGGACGTCGGGGGTCGATGACAATTGTGGTTGTTCAAACGACAGCAACGCAATTGACAATGTTGATAGGCAACAATGCAGCGCTGACGTCTAATTCCTGTTGACCTCAGTTCTGATGTCCACAAGGGAGAAAAAAATGGATGTCTTTTTTGCAGCGCGTCTTCCGTCCATTTGGCCGATGGCTACGATTGTCCTGAGGCCACTGTGACCCACGCGCAGGGCCATCCCTAGGTTACACAGGGAATCGGTGACTGCCCCGGGCCCCGCACTTTGGGGTTAGGAGCCCCCACCCCGTCCCTCGCGCTTCGACGTCACGGTGTCTGATGTAATACGTCAATGGACGGTCCTGCCCACGCGCTCGCAAATGTGTGGGCGATGCTGTTCAGGAGGAAGTGATGCACACCACTGTACATGGGGGGGAGCACGTGGGCTTGAAGAGTACAAAACAAGAGAGTGGCGATGGAGAAAACCATTTGGGTTGGGCTCTTGTGTGCCATGGTAATCCAGCTGGGTGCTGCCTAGGTCAAACCCTTGGCCTTGTTTTTCAACTCCGCTTATCATCATCGTCGTCTCTCTGGGGTAGATAAAAATGAGTTGATGCCACGTTGTGAGAACGGTTTTATAATGTATCAAGGTTAGGAAAATGGTAATTCATGATCAAAATGCCGTTTATGGCACCTACCAGTGAACTCTATGAAGCTAAAAGTCCCATTGCATGGGATGACGCTGATCCTATTTGTTGTCTNCACGTACTTCTGTACTCCTTTAGTCACATCCGCTACCCTTACATGGAGATGCACTGACGTGCACGCACACCCATTCTCTTGCATAATCCATAAGCTTGCATCACAAGTTCTAAGCTCAAAGTCCTGTCAGCACGTGGGGGGAGGGGGAGTCTGCTGCCTTGCTTTTAATTTTCCACGTGCTTCTCTACTCTGCCTTTTCTCTCTTAACAACCATCCGTCTAATGTCGTTCCACCCCATCCTTCTGTCCCGCCTTCGTTCTCCCGTTTGCTCCTCCTGTGGTGGATTGGGCAGGCAGCGGCTTCGGCGCCCTTCGAATCGGCGTCGTCTCTGTCGCTTCTCGGTGTGTGCTCGTTCCGTCGCAGTCTCTGAGCCTCCCTTTTGCCATCGGGTAGAATCTCAACCCTCCTTGCCCACCTGAGAGAGAGAGAGAGACACACATTCCGCTGGAAATTGAAACGAGGAAGTTCCACCTCTGTCGTTTGCGTTGAACGTGAAGTCCCTGGAATGTGTTTCGTAGGCGGTGGTGTGGGTGGGTGGTAGCTGTTATCGCCCCTCTGACGTTCTGATTATTTTTATTTTTGCAGCCACCAAGGTGCTCGGAACGGTGAAGTGGTTCAACGTGAAGAACGGCTATGGCTTCATCAACAGGTGAGACGCCGCCACCAGACGAGACGTTTTGGACGGGGTCTTGTTGCTCAGGGGGCAGTCGTAATGTCCGTGTCTGAGATCCGTAGCTCGGGTGGGAGTGCTCATAATGGTGGTGTTAGAGATCGTAGCTCGTATGGAGTACTCATAATGGCCGTGTCAGATCCGTTGCTCGGGGGTGGGGAGCATAATGGCCATGTCAGAGATCCATAGCTTGGGGAGGGGGGCACGCCTAATGGCCGTGTCTGAGATCTGTAACTCGGGGGGGGGGGCTGCTAATGGCCGTGTCTGAGATCTGTAACTCGGGGGGGGGGGGTCTCCTAATGGTCGTGTCTGAGATCGTAACTCGGGGGGGGGGGGGTGCTCCTAATTTCCGTGTCAGAGATCGTGAGTCTGTTTGTGCTGAGTTGCTGCGTTGAATCTTTCTTCAAGTCGCTCTGTGATGAAACCGGAATTTCTGGTATACGGAGTTGCGAGGGCTTGGTCGAGTGCGTCCTTGGGACGGCACAAAAAATCGTGACTATATTATATCGGGTTTTTCACTTTATTGGGCTCATTCGTTCACCTGAGAAGTTTCGGTTTGACTCGAGACAAACATTGTGTGCCACTTGTAGTTGAGAGTTAAAATGAAGTCCCTTTCAGAATTAGTTTTGCGATGTCATCTTCCAGGGCTGGTCTGGGACGAGGCAGTCCATTCCCTGCTGTCAGAATTCTAAATATACCTTTCTTGGGCTCGTAAAACAATGCCAAAAAAATTAGTTGGGGAGGGAAATTAATCCAAGTGTCTATTAAGGGACTCATTTGGTACACGATCCCTGAATATGATACGGGCAAAATCTATGATGGCGGCGGTAGTCTGGGACACTCTTGAGTGGTTTCCCGACGGAGTGGAAAGTAAATGGTTGAACGGCGATGTCGCTTGGATTCCCCCGTGCCCAGCCGGTGGGGGCCGGGGGTATGCGCCCCCCACACTCTTATCGCTCCCTCGTTAAAAACCACAAGTTCATGCTGCCCAACAGCTACTTGAACTTGTCGAGCAGCGTGGACGAAAGCCGCATGGTCCCGGCGTGGTATTNGGGGGGGGGGGGTCAAATGAAGTGGGTGGCAAAATACGAGTGAAGCAGTAAGCCTGAAGCAGAGGCTTTCCCCTAAGCGGTGTCCTCGCGTTGCCCGACATGCATTTGAGACGTCGTTATTAAATTCGATGACGAAAAAAATGCCAACAGTGCAACTTTCAGGCATCCTTTTGTTCAGTAGCTGTCCCCACGAACGACGCGTTTTTAAGAGTAGGCGGCAACACCATGTGGCGCAGGTATTCTCGCCGCGTGGTTTTGCCTCCCCGTAGCGGCCACGCACAATTGAGCGTCGCGTCTCTCCCAGCTTCCCCGCGCGCCACTAAACCCCGCCAGCTTCGTCGTGGATTGAAACTGAATTATCCAGAGGTTTTTTTCGGGTTAGATCGCGTAAATGTGCGTCGTTAAACCCGCCACCACCCGACGCAACCAATTAGTAAGGTCTGTCACGTAAACAGAACATGCCAATTCGTTACTAGTACAGCACACCGGTGTGTTGAAGAATACATTTACAATTCGGGTCTGACATTTTGGCAGTAATTACAACTTGCATCATCAGGCGGCAGCCAGATCACATCAGGCGAAAGCCGGATGTGATAACCGGCGACAAGTCGTACTCTAATTGTAAATGTTGTGGATTTACTCTCAAACCATGCGAAAGCCGCGTGTTAAACTAAATATAAACTAACTTAACTATTTTAGATTTTTACCAGGTAGGCCCACTGAGCTGTTTCGCTCTTTTTTCCGAAGTGATCTGGCCACAACGAAGTGGTTTATCGCGGGAAATTTATAGCAGCCGAATACTCTAAACAGATGTTGATTATAAATGTGGAGGGGGGAAAATCCGGAACACCCGGAGAAAAATTCACAGACCACAGGGAGAACACGCAAACTCCAAATATAGCACCAGGCGTCAGGGTCGGATCGAACCCACGACCTCCTGTATACCAGGCGAGGTATTTGACATCTCGCCACCGTGCAGGCCCCAGGCCTGTAAAACGCACTCGGATTAGGAAAAACTCGCGTGTTTAAAATTAACGCGTGGCTACAGTTTAAAATAACACGAGACGGAACCAAATGCTGTTTGTGAAATGTGTTTATCAGTGTGAAAATAAATGTAATAATTGTATATCTTTCTCTCTCTCTCCCGCCCCGCCCCTCGCCTCGTGTTCCCAGGAACGACACCAAGGAAGATGTGTTCATCCATCAGGTAAGCTGCTTTGATGGCGTTGTAATTGTTGTTTGTGAGATCTGGCGGTAGCAGGGGGTTTATTTGTCTTAATTCACAGCAACGAATGATTTCTAAGTTGCCTTCAACGAAACTTCACTCGTCTCGGGCAACGTAAACAAGTTACACGTCCGCACATTACAGGCCATTTGTGCTTTTGGCTCGTTCCACTATAAAGCAGAAGGTTGATTCTTTATTCAAGGAGGAGTGAGGCTGAGGGGAGGGGGTTAGAGTTGGGGGCAGTAACTGTCCAGGGTAGGCGGGTTGGGAATTGTGGGTTCCGAACCGTCGGGATTTTATTTTCAGCTCGCAACAGACAAACTGACGGATGGACGGGAAGACCAGACCAATAGATGGATGGATACAGATGGATAGACAGACGGGATGGATGGCTACGGACGGTGGAAATGCCAACGGACGAATGACGGATGGATGGAAAGACAAACAAATGGATGGATGAATGGATACGCACACATGGATGGAAGGATAGATGGATGTATAGAGAGACGGTTGGACAAATAGATAGATGGGCCAAATGACTAGACAGTCGAAAGGATAGACCAATTTACGGGCTGACAAACGAACAATCCTAATCTCCCCCCCCCCCCGCCCGCGCGTTTTGTTCATCGGCAGACGGCGATCAAGAAGAACAACCCGAGGAAATACCTGCGCAGCGTGGGTGACGGGGAGACGGTGGAGTTCGACGTGGTCGAGGGGGAGAAGGTACGGACGGCAGCAAAGCTGGCGAGCCCCCCCCCCCCCTCGACAGAAAGAGATTGGACGGCGTGCGTCTGTGGGTGACGGTGCGAGTCTGTGTCGGCGTGCGTCTGTGGGTGACGGTGCGAGTCTGTGTCGGCGTGCGTCTGTGGGTGACGGTGCGAGTCTGTGTCGGCGTGCGTCTGTGGGTGACGGTGCGAGTCTGTGTCGGCGTGCGTCTGTGGGTGACGGTGCGAGTCTGTGTCGGCGTGCGTCTGTGGGTGACGGTGCGAGTCTGTGTCGGCGTGCGTCTGCCGGTGCATGCATCAGTTTGCCAGTGTGCGTGTGTCCTGCGTTTATCACGATATGTATTTTTGTTCGTACACCACGTGTATAATTTATACGTGTAAATGTGTGTTTTATTTATCAGTGGTATACGTATTGGTATCTCCTAAAGAGCAGGTTGTCGACATAATCATCGGTGTATCTTTGTGTGTCCGTGTCGGTACGTACGTCAGAACGCACGCACTACCGCGTGGAGCGCGCAAGGCCGCATGCAATCGCGTACCGCTGCTTCTCCAGACACCAAAGCGGCTCTCCCTCCCTGCCCCCCCCCCCCCATCTTACCCACTCTATCCCCCCACCTCGGCGTGCCGTGCAGGAGCAGAGGCGGCGAACGTGACGGGCCCCGACGGCGCGGCCGTGCAGGGCAGTCGCTACGCGGCCGACCGGGGTCGCTACCGCCGCTCGTACCCACAGAGACGGCGCCCCAACGTGAGTCCAGACGTGCACCCCACCCCCCACACTAAACCACGGTGGCTAGGAGATGCTAACTACCTCGCTCGGTATACAGGAGGTCATGGGTTCGATCCCGACCCTGACGCCTGCTGTATTCCCGCTCACGGCCAACACCAGTGACGATTATCGGAACCGGTCCTGAGCCTCCCTAGGTCGATTCGGCCTCAAATGAGTACTTGGTGCGGTGCAAAAAAAAAAATCGCCACTGGGGAGACAAAGGCGGCCGGGCGTGGTATTGGCCACCCACTCCCTCGTGTGCCGTGCCGGCCTTCATAGGTGCTCACTAACAGCACTTGCCTCAAAAGTCTGTTAAGGCTATACGGGGATCTTTGTCTTTGTGCGTGTGAGATTTGTATTTTATCATTGTTGAGCCAGGACGACCTTAATGAGTCCACGTGGCTCTTTGTCAGGAGGGGCCCTGCCGAGTTTTCCCGCTCGCTAGTGCGGATTACAGTCGAGTAATTAGCGGTGTAATTTTTCTAAACTTGGGGCAAATCCGGACCGTGACTCCGTCACACATTGACGCCTCCACCACCTCTTGCGGGCGTCTCGCCACTGGACCGTTAATATTCGCTGTGAAGCAGGGGCAGCGCCTAGCACGTGCAAGGTTAATACACGCCGCAGTGCGTTAACCCTCGTGTGTGTGTGTGTGTTTGTCTTGTTCTTTTGGCTCCCAAACACAGAACCAGGAGGGCGGGAGAATGGAGAAGGGGGAGACGCTGCGGTAAGAAACCCACCCCCACTCTTACCCCCTCCCGCTATCCCGCTCCTCCTTCCCTAATCCACTCGGTTACCCCATTCTTGTTGTCCCCCCCGCACCTCCGTTAGCACGGTTGGCTATGTAAGGTCCGGACAAAGTTCAACATGCGTACATACATGGCATCTACGGTTAGCACGGTTGGCTATGTACGGTCCGGACAAAGTTCAACATGCGTACATACATGGCACCTACGGTTAGCACGGTTGGCTCCGTACGGTGCGGAAGGAGTTCTACGTACGTACATGACTGTCCCGCTTTGTGTTTAGAAACGTACACGCGCAACGACAGCCACCGTTTGCCACGAAGTGACGGTGACGTGACCACAGCGCTTTTGTGCCAGGCTCGGTGTGCTTTGAGGCCGTTTGAGGGTGCTGAAGTTTTGCCTGGAGGTCAAGGGACAGAGNCCCCCCCCCCCCCCCGACTTGCACGCACGCAAGGCCAACGCGGTCAGACGCGCACACGCGGTGGGGGCGCGTGCTCGGACACGTGCGTACGTAGAACTCTCTTGCCCGGTCAATGCTGCGTGCCGGGAGATGTGGCTGCGTGTGTGGGAGCTCCGGCGGCTGAAGGCTCCATGCTGTGTCTCTGCTGCTGCCGCTGCTGCCGCTGCTGCTGCTGTCGCTGTCGCTGCTGCTGCTGCTGCTGCTGCCGCTGCTGCCGCTGTCTCTGCCGCTGCTGCTGCTGCTGCCGCTGCTGCTACCGCTGCTACCGCTGCTGCCGCTGCTGCCGCTGCTGCTGCCGCTGCTGCTGCTACCGCTGCTGCTGCTGCTGCTGCTGCTGCCGCTGCTGCTGCTGCCGCTGCTGCTGCCGCTGCTGCTACCGCTGCTGCGATGCTGCTGCTGCCGCTGTCGCTGCTGCTGCCGGGCTCTCGTCGCCGCAGGTCGTTGACGAGGAGGGAGGAGCAGCGCCGCCGACGAACCGGCGCCCACTCCAGGGACAGTTCCGCCAGCCATACCAACGGTCAGTGCCGATGTCCAGCACACATACGTGTGTCCTACGTGCGTGCTCGTGTGTCCAGCACGCGTGCGCGTGTGTCTTGTGCGCCTGCATGCGTATGCCTGTGTTTTATTCTCGCTCACGGCAAACACCAGTGGCTTCTCTGGGCCTCCTCTAGGTCGACTCGGCCTAAAATTAGTCGCTAGTGTGGTGCGCAAACAGCACTGGGGAAACAAAGGTGGCCGGGCATGGTGCTGGCCACCCACCTCTCTCGTGCCGTTCGGGCCTTCATCGGTGCTACTCGCTAACAGCGCTCGCCCCTACAGTCTGATAAGCCTATACGGTGTAATCTTTGTCTCTGTGGTGTGTAGGGGAGCGGTAGTGTACGATTAGCTCGCTGCGCTACGAACCCCGTGGCTTTAGGTTTCGGCTCCCGAATGCGGTAATTTATGCCGGCGCTACTTGTCCCCCCCCCTCGCTCGCTGCACCAGCGGTGGGTACCGCCCTCGCCCCGCGCTCCGCAGCAGCCGCAGCAGCAGCAGGCGGAGGGGAGGAAGCCGGCGGGGAGGACAAGGAGAACCAGGCCCAGCAGCGGCGCCCGGGCGGCGGGTACCGGCGGCCGTACTACCACCAGTACCGTCGCACGCAGCAACCGCGCCGCCCCGCGCAGCCCAAACAGCAGCAGGAGGAGGAGGGCGCGGCGGAGGGAGCGACAACGGAGGGAGTAACGGAGGCGGTGACGACTGCGACGGAGGACTCCAGCAACAAGGTGGGTTTTGCGCGGCTGCTTCTCTGGCACGCTCAGAGTGGGGGGTGGGGGGGGGGAGCTGTTGGGGCTGAGAAGGGTTCGGGCAAAGTCTCCGAGCAAGGGCTCTCGAAGAGAAGGATGGGTTTTAGCAACGTCTTGGAATAACGTCGGCGTGAGAACGGGAGTCTTGAGACTTGGCAATTAGATTTGAGAGTTGCAATTGACCACAACTTCCTTGCGTACCAGGCGATGGAGATGACATCTCCCCACCTTGGCACCCTGTACGAGTGGAGTGTCATGGCACCGGGTTAATGGTGGCGAGATGTTAACTACATCGCCTGGTATGCAAGAGGACGTGGGTTCGATCCCCATCTCGACCCTGACGCCTGCTGTATATTTGGAGTCTGTGCGTCTCTCCCCGTGGTCATGTGGATTTTTCTCTGGATCCTCCAGTTTTTCCTCCACATTGAGAATTGACAACATCATGCGCTTATAAACTTCCACGCAATAAGCCCACTTCGTTGAGCTATCATTTGTGATGGCCAGGTCGCGTCTGATAAAGAGCTATATCGTCCAGTGGAGCCTTACCTGTTAAAATCAAAAATATAGTTTTGTAATAGTTTTTTTCAATGATGGCGAGCTGACAATCTTCCTCCCCCATTGTCTGTGTCGCCTCTGTCTTAGGGCTCGGATGAAGCCCCACCTCTGCCCCACCCGGCCCCCACCCCGGCCCCGCCTCTGCCCCCGCCCGGCCCCACCCCGGTCCCACCCGGTCTCTGCCCCGACCCCGGTCGTGGCTGCCGAGGCGATTACCGAGGAGTGAAACCAACCAAGAGAGCCCCTCCCTCATCCAGGTACAACTCGCACAGCACGGCTACTGCAGCAACTACTGCAGCAGCGACAGCAGCAGCTTCTACAGACAGCTGCAGCAGCCTCCGCCATTCACCACCGAGTGGCAGTGATGACCCCCATGGCGCTTGTGCCAGGCTGCGTTCACTTTTGAGGCCTTAGATTTAATTGTGGCGTGTTAGGGGTTGAGTGAGATGGCTGCAGATTTCGCAGCCTGTGCCAACTTGCTAAGTATTCCCCGCACTTGTGACGACGACGACGTTGCCCGTGACGCCTTCGCCCGTGTTGCCCGTCGAGGAAGGAGGAGGAGGATGAACCGCGTGGTGGTGGTGGTGGGGCGTGTCGTTGCAGGCGTTTGCCGGATGAGCGATCCACCGAGAGCATTAAGATCGCAGAGGAGACCGGCCGGGCTCGTCCTTGTGCACACGCGTCTTGACACTGCAAACGCGACGTTTCAAAATCCCCCCCTTTTTTTTTTTACAAAGAGCCAAGTTACCCCCCCCATCCCCCCTCCACCCCCCTCACCTCTTCCTCCTCCTGACATTCTCAAAATCACTCTTCCCCTTTCCACCACCACCACCATCTCTTAACCGAATTTCATGGTCAATTTGCCAGCAGGTTTGTTTTGTTATATAAATAAATGAGTTAAACATGCTCAGGCGCTGAGATTTTTTTTATTTTATTCAACCTGTTCCGTGTTGGTACCGTACATTTTTTTCCTTCCCTCCCTTCCCCACCCCCCCCCCAACGATGTCCTGTGTTTTATTAAACAACGCGTTGGTTTTGTCAACACTTGTGGCAACAAAGACGGTTAATAAATTGATTGCCATCAACGTATCCGCTTTTGCCGTTTGATCTGTGGCGACTGGGCACGCGCTTCGAGGACGATGGAAATGAGTGAGTCACTTGGTGTGCTGCGGTGGCTCAGAGATGTTAACGACCTTGCCTGGTATACAGGAGGTTGTGGGTTTGATCCCGACCCTGACGCCTTGCTGTATATTTGGAGTTTGCGTCTCTCTCTCTCATCATCACGGTGGCTAGGAGATGTTAACGACCTCGCCTGGTATACAGGAGGTCGTGGATTCGATCCTGACCCTGACACCTGCTGCTGTATATTTGGAGTTTGCGTCTCTATCATCATGGTGGCTCGGAGATGTTAACTACCTCGCCTGGTATACAGGAGGGCAATGGTTCGATCCTGGCCCTGACGCCAATATAATTGGAGTTTGCATGTTCCCCCCGTGGTCGCGTGGATTTTTCTCTGGGTCCTCCGTTTTTCCCTCTCCATTTTAGAAACATGCTTATCGAGCTGCTATAAATTTCCTCGCGATGATAAGCCACTAGTTGAGCTATCGGTTATGGCCAGGTCGCATCTGAAAAAGAGCGACATGGCTCCGTGGGCCTTCCCTGTGGATTGTTTTCTGGGTCCCTCTGGTTTTTCCCTGCACATTTAGAATCGACGCAGGTTCAGAGCTTGGCTACTGCTAGACATTTCCATACGCCGCTTCGTTGAGCTATCGTTTGTGGGTGGCCAGGTCGCTTCTGCAAGAGAGCTACGTAGCCTCGGTGGGGCTTTACCCAGGTAATATAAATAAAGTTTAATCGCAAAGAAGATGGCTTTTTCGATTTAAAGCTTTCGTGACTGCAGCGATTCATCTTCTCTTGGTTATTTCGGTAAAGTCACGTAGAAGGGAAGTAATAAAATAATAAAAATAAACAGAAACGTCGTGAGAATTATTTTATTTTATTATGTTTTATTTTATTATTTTATTACTTCCCTTCTACGTGACTTTACCGATAACCAAGAAGAATAAGACGGCTTGTTATCATTATTACCTTTTCTGTTTTACCAGGTAAGAGCCTGCACAAAATCCCCATGTCCCATCGATGGTCAACCAAGCGAGTTGCACTTGGAGGAGGGGGGGGGGGGCAATGTAAAGACAACTCGGTGGGCCTTAAATAAAAAAGAACGGCTTGGACAATGGGCCCTCCTTCGTAGCACAAGGCGACACCAGGAGGCCTGCAACCACCGGGTTAGCACGGTTGGCTACGTGCGGTGCAAAGAAGTTCAACTTGCGTGAAGAAGGGCCATGTCCTGAAACGTCACCTGTTATATATGCACCTTTTTTAAGGCCACGTTATTGAATTTTAGATTTGAAGCTTTCGTGACTGCAAGGATTCATACTCTTAGTTCTTTCGGTAAAGTCACGTGACTTTACCGAAAGAACTAAGAGTTATTGAATTGTTGAGCTTGTTGTTTGTATCTTGTGACCTTTTTTGCCAGTATCAAAGTATGNAAAATAATAGATTTTACCCTTTTTTTGCAATGAAACAGGAGGTGTTAAGATGTTCAAACGCCAAATAGAATCCCTTTGCAAGGAATCGAGTTACTGCAACACATTCCTGCGGAGGGAGCTGGTAGGAACGTTGGGTTGCTCGGTCAATGGCCAGGGTCAACGGCGGCGTGGTGTATTCTGCAAATATAGCCGACTGAGGGCAGGCACAAGCCGGTGTGAGTCGGTTAAACGTTGAGTTTTATAAGGGCACCACGGGGAGATCAGCCCTCCCTCCCATTTTTGTATGCATGACGGACGGACACAACAATCCCTGTGGGCTGGTGTAACCAGGAGGTTCCTACCAGTATAAATACAGCTTCAAGGCCACCGGGCCTTATGTGAAAAAGAGCTGTATGCCTCATCGGATTCCTCCAGTATAACTCGTCTGATGCTGACTGCTGGGTAGCGGTCGCTACGCGCGTGGCCTGCAACCCAGCGCCGAAGGGCGGGGTTGGTGGATTGACGCACAAACGTTTCAAAGCCCCCCCCCCCCCCCCCCCCCGGAGGGTGTCGAGGAGAGTGCCCGACCCTGGGCTCGCCAGGAGAAGGCGGCGGTTCAACCGGTGCAGGCGACTCTCCCCGTGGTCCCATCCCGTCTACACACGCACACAGACACATCGCCCTCACACTCTCCCCGTGTCCCATCCGTCTGCACACACACAGACATCGCCCTCCACTCTCCCGTGTCCCATCCGTCTGCACACACACAGACATCGCCCTCCCACTCTCCGTGTCCCATCCGTCTGCACACACACACACATCGCCCTCCCACTCCCCGTGTCCCATCCGTCTGCACACACACATCGCCCTCCCACTCTCCCCGTGTCCCATCCGTCTGCACACACACACAGACATCGCCCTCCCACTCTCCCGTGTCCCATCCGTCTGCACACACACACACACATCGCCCTCCCACTCTCCGTGTCCCATCCGTCTGCACACACAGACATCGCCCTCCCACTCCCCGTGTCCCTCCGTCTGCACACACACATCGCCCTCCCACTCTCCCCGTGTCCCATCCGTCTGCACACACACACAGACATCGCCCTCCCACTCTCCCTGTGTCCCATCCATCTGCACACACACATCGCCCTCCCACTCTCCCCGTGTCCCATCCGTCTGCACACACACACACAGACACATCGCCCTCCCACTCTCCTCGTGTCCCATCCGTCTGCACACACACAGACATCGCCCTCCCACTCCCCGTGTCCCATCCATCTACACACACAGACATCGCCCTCCCACTCTCCCCGTGTCCCATCCGTCTGCACACACACACACATCGCCCTCCCACTCTCCCGTGTCCCATCCGTCTGCACACACACAGACATCGCCCTCCCACTCCCCGTGTCCCATCCGTCTGCACGCACACACACACACAGACATCGCCCTCGCACCCGTCTTGCTGTTCTTCAGGAGGTTTCCCGGTTTTCTTCCCACTCGTTCGTTAACCGGCCGTGGAAAAAAACAGTTCTCGACGCACGCAAATCGGTCGCGCGACGCGGTTCTGCGCGAGTGACGCGGCAGACGATAACCGAGGATTTTATTTGACCCGACCGATCGCTTTGCGTGTCGCGCCGATCACCAGCCGCGCTGCGCACCGGGCAAGAAGGGAGACGCGAAGCAGGCACTGGGGGGCTGTCGACAGGCCACTTAAATCTTTTTTTTATTTCTCATTTCTTACTAATAATAATAATAATCCTGTATTATATACACCAGTGATCGAAACCGCTTCCAGATATATTCAAACACTCTTGACACAAATATACACTATATACAACAACAACAAAAAACCCCAACAAACAGCGCAAAAAGCCGGAGTTCCAAAAACAACACGAAAGCACTACGCACATCTTGCACTCACAAGGGAAGGGGTCGTTATTATTCACGACGTTGATAAATAACATTTAACTCTGATACACCAAGACGAAGAGGCTGGGGTGGGCACCCAGCATCATGTGCAGAATGTGGAGGAGGCATGGGGAGCCGGGGATGCTGGGAAACGACGGAGGAAGTGGCGGGCAGGGGTTTGGCATGGGGGAGACCTCGCGAGTTGGGTTGTTTCCGCACCTTGTCCGACGTTTCGCAACGCGTGCCGGAAGGAAAATTCTTCACGGACTGAAATGACTCCTTCCAGCACGATTTTTCCGACGTTTTTGTTTGCTCCACGCGCCCCGTAGGCGGAGGATGATGACGATGATCTCGGTTGCTGAAGCGGGTCGAGGGCGCGTGGAGCCGAAAAGTCGAGGGCCGTGGTGCCGAAACGTCGGACGAGCGGCGGCACGAACCCTCACACACACACACTGGCACGGTGTGGAGCTGCCTACGCGCGAGTGTTGCCCTGGAGGCCTCGCCACCGTGGGGGGTGGGGGAAGAACTCGGGACACAAAGCGACGACGGAGAAAACGAAGGCCACACGTTTACGGACGGACGTAACAACGAATCGAGATTACGATGGGAAAAAAATAAAAGCCACCCCATGCCCGAGGAAACACTTCCAGAGAGAGAGAGAGCGCGCCCAGCGAGACGGAGAATCGGCACGGGGCGAGGAGATCGGATCGGTTCCGTCAGGAGGGACCGGCACGGAATTAGCTGGAATCGAACTCGGGTTGCCGGGGTTTGTCACCCTGCGCGCCAACCGCTGCACCACCGCCACCACCACCACGGCCACTACCACCGCCGCCGCTGCCACCGCCACCGCCACCACGGCCACCACCACCACGGCCACCACGGCTCGGGCATGACCCGCAGCAGCACCGGCCTCTGGCTTCCCATCCCAACGGAACGGAACGCTCATAAATACGCGCGCTAACGAGTCTACGAAACAAACAACAATAATAAACAAACAACAATAAACAAACAACAATAGTCGTACGGTCACTGGAGGATGGATTACAGATCCGATCCGCGAAACCGACTCCTCACCTACCGACTTTCTCACCGCCGAGACGACACTGCTTGCACGCTGAACTTCTTTCGCACCGTACGTAGCCAACCGTGCTGTTTAGGACTGCCTGCGTGCGCGTTGCTGCCGCTGCTGTTGCCGCCACTGCACATTTCAAAGGCTCCCGTCAGAGTTGGGTCGGCACGGAAGTCAACATAATTTCTGTCGTCCCTGTCGCCGAATTTAAGAAAACCGTGAATTCGTGCCCCAAGATGCCGGGGATGTCTCTTGGTCGTCATAATAAACAATAAACACACTTTATAACGCACGCGCGCGCTCACATTTCACGAATCGGACTCAATGTTCGATCGAGAAATTGGAGGCGTGGAGCCTGAGCTAGAAGTCCCTCGTACGTCACAGCCTGAACCAGGTGATGACCTGAACCAGGTGATGGCCTGAACCAGGTGATGACCTGAACCAGGTGATGGCCTGAACCAGGTGATGACCTGAACCAGGTGATGCTCTGGACCAGATTGTGGTCTGGACCAGGTGATGGTCTGGACCAGGTGATGGTCTGAACCAGGTGATGGTCTGAACCAGGTGATGGCCTGGACCAGGTGATGCTCTGGACCAGATTGTGGTCTGGACCAGGTGATGGTCTGGACCAGGTGATGGTCTGAACCAGGTGATGGCCTGGACCAGGTGATGGTCTGGACCAGGTGGTGGCCTGGACCAGGTGATGGCCTGGACCAGGTGATGGCCTGGACCAGGTGATGGTCTGGACCAGGTGATGGCCTGGACCAGGTGGTGGTCTGGCCAGGTGATGGCCTGGACCAGGTGATGGCCTGGACCAGGTGATGGCCTTGACCAGGTGATGGTCTGACCAGGTGATGGTCTGGATCAGGTGAGAGCCTGAACCAGGTGATGGTCTGGACCAGGTGATGGTCTGGACCAGGTGAGAGCCGGAACCAGGTGATGGTCTGGATCAGGTGATGGTCTGGACCAGGTGATGGTCTGGACCAGGTCATGGTCTGAACCAGGTGATGGTCTGGACCAGGTGATGGTCTGAACCAGGTGATGGTCTGGATCAGGTGAGAGCCGGAACCAGGTGATGGTCTGGACCAGGTGATGGTCTGGACCAGGTGATGGTCTGAACCAGGTGATGGTCTGGACCAGGTGATGGTCTGACCAGGTGATGGTCTGGATCAGGTGAGAGCCGGAACCAGGTGATGGTCTGGATCAGGTGATGGTCTGGACCAGGTGATTGTCTGGACCAGGTGATGGTCTGAACCAGGTGATGGTCTGGACCAGGTGATGGTCTGACCAGGTGATGGTCTGGATCAGGTGAGAGCCTGAACCAGGTGTGGCCCTGATCGTGCTGTGGTTGTCCGGACACCCACAGTAGCTGCCCTTCCTTTTAGTTGATTTGTTCTGCACGTATGTCTGTACGTATGTCTGCACATATGTCTGTACGTACATACCCTGAACTTCTTTCGCACCGTACATAGCCAACCGTGCTAATCGTGCACCACACGTGTGTATGTATGTTGAACTTCTTTCGACTGCTGGACGACGGCCTGCCCGTGCATGCCGTGCAAAGTCGTGGGGAGGTTTTGACCTCACCTCTGGTTCGGGAGACGACAATGACAGCACGACGATCGTATTTTTTGGTTGTTGTCTGTTGTGACTTTCTGACTCCGTGCCCCGAGTGGACATCTGTGAAAGAGACCTTCATGTCTGATCGGATTGCTCCAGTAATAAATATCAAAATTCGGATTCATAACACGGCCGCGCGGGCACGCGGATGCACTTGACCTGTCCGTCTCTCTCCGGTCTCGCGATCGTGGCGAAGACGCGTTCGTGCGTACGTTGAACTTCTTTCGCACCCTACGTAGCCGACCGGCGTCTGTTTCCAGTGTACGCACCGTTTGGCGATGCGGTACCGCGAGCTCGTGGGGGGGGGGGCGTCAATATGTTGGGGGGGGGGGGGGGGCAGCGGCAGGCTGCGGCGGCATGGATACCGTGCAGGAGAAGAATGTCAAACGCTCGCGGGGGACGACAACGATGACCCGCGGCCGTCAACAAGAACATTGCGGCGACCACCAAAGAAGAAAAACAACGCGCGAAACGAATTCCTGTCCAACGCGGGGTCTCTGTGTGTGTGTGTATCGTTGGTCTTAGTAACCACAGAGGCTCACGTGCGGTCAACAACAACAACAATAGTTTAACACGTAGGCTTTCGCGACCAATATTATTCATAATATAGGTTTTTGGGTCAGATCGCGTAATTTATAAATGTGTCGTAACCCTCCACCACCCGACACGGCCAATCAGTAAAAATAAAGTGTCACGTTTTTCAAACCATTCTTGCCCGATGAAGCTGATTGTAATTATCAGCGAAACGTCGTACTACTCAAATTTTTAAATGCTGTTGATTCTCTCTTCAACACACCGGTGGGCTAAAGAAGTGAATTATTTTGTCCTTTGAAAAAGTTGCACACATTTTTTACTGTTTGGCCGTGTCGGGTGGTGGAGGGTTACGACACATTTATAAATAACGCGATCTGACCCAAAAACCTATATTATGAATAACAACAACATCAGCAATCGCAGTAGCACGGTATTAATATTCACAGCTCGCGAGCGGTACTCCCGAGCAAGGTGATTTGTGCGTCGCGCTCTGTGGCCGCAGATGGGGGGGGGGGCTGTGGTGGGTGATTNGGGGGGGGGGTCGGGGTGACTGGGGGGTGGGTCCGGGGGGGGGGGCGGAGAATGTGCCGGTACCAACGATGGCAACTCGGAGCGGCCATAGTGTAGAGTGGGCGGAGAGTTCTGTCCAAGCCGATGGAAAAGGAGTTTGTTGGATAAAACCGTCGCGACGCGAACTCGGGGTCATCCCCACAGCGGCAGCAGCGGTGGCTTTTGACTTTAAAGCCATCGAACAAAGAGGGCCGCCGCATCGCGCGGAGCATTCAGACGCGCTTTCCGCGGCCGTCTGGAACGCCGCTCTTCCTTCCCACATCAGGAAGCCACTGGGGAGCTACGCACTTTTAAATGATATCATCATCATCGGATAACTCGAGAGAAGGTGATCCCGACGCACGCAACGGGACGACTTCCGTGCGAAGTTCGTGCTGCCGCAGGGGTGCTCGGTCGCTCGGTCGCTCGCTCGATCTAAACAGCGGCCACGTCCGCCGCAGGCAGCGTTGCCCGCGACCGTGGAGACGCAAAATCGGAGAGCGGCCGAGGGCGAATACCTTTTGGAGACAATCGCACGCCTGGAAAGCGATGACCTGATCCATGCGTGTGCAAGATTGCGCTGAACTTGTTGATATGAACCTTATGGCGGTATCCCGGGTACCATAGTACCCCGGCTCTCGACAATGTCCGTGATCTAGTCATTTTTAGTCTGTTGATGGTCGGCGATGCGGCAATCGACTCATCTCGACGAGCTGTACTCACGATGCACCGCCACGGTGCGTACCGCGAGCGTTCAGGGTTTCAGCGCAATCGTCCTCGCTGCGTTTCGGCATCGCGGAGTGGCACTGATTTCGGATTTATTGGTACCCCAGTCGCGGAGTTAAGTAACACGCCTGGGAAAAATAGTGTCCCAGAAATAAAATGTTTAATTGCCTCGGCCATTTGTTTTTTGTTACCCCGGGGTGATGCCATAAGGATTATTTGACACAGCTATATACCAACAATGCCTTGCGATCCAGGTACAAACCAAGGCGTCTTGCAGGCAATGCCAAGGCTATCGGAATCTCTGGGAGGTCAACGATCAGTTTCCTGCAAGGTGGCCCATCCACAGCGCTCGTTACCAGTGGCGGCAAAAGCAAACTCCTGAGGGTCCCAAGTAGTTCAAGAGACCCCCACTCCCGTCCACCTCTACCGCCCCCCCCCCCCACCAACCACCCCACCCCACCCAGCACATTCATGACGAAAATATGGGGTGCGTCCGTCAATATGCCGGCATCGAATTTTACATTTAACAAAAAAATATATTCTTTAAAATCGTAATGAGCCGCCAATTACAATTACTGTAGTAACAAAAACAACACGCACAAAAAAATGATATTGGCCAAAAAGAAAACTGGTATTGGCCAAACATCCCAATGCTCGCAAAAAGTGTACCTGCACATGACTCAATTGGTAACACACAGCAACAACAACATCAACCCTCTAATGCGGAAATACTTGGCAGGACCGTCCTGAAAAAGAGTCTTGAGACTCGGTTGAGGATTTCCTGGGTAAACAAGCGTAATAATAATAATCAGCCTTTCTCGTCTGTATTTATCGTCTTTCAATCTCAATACATCTCTTGTGTCTGGTCTACATCTCATCAGTTATCTCTAGACATCAACATCTCTGGGTCTACATCTCATCAGTCATCTCTAGACATCAACATCTCTGGGTCTGACTCATCAGTCATCTCTAGACATCAACATCTCTGGTCTGTCTCTCAGTCATCTCTAGACATCAACATCTCTGGTCGTCTCATCAGTCATCTCTAGACATCAACATCTCTGGGTCCACATCTCATCAGTCATCTCTAACATCAACATCTCTGGGTCTAAGACTCATCAGTCATCTCTAGACATCAACATCTCTGGTCTACGACTCATCAGTCATCTCTAGACATCAACATCTCTGGGTCTATCTCATCAGTCATCTCTAGACATCAACATCTCTGGTCTACATCTCATCAGTCATCTCTAGACATCAACATCTCTGGTCCACGTCTCATCAGTCATCTCTAGACATCAACATCTCTGTCTACATCTCATCAGTCATCTCTAGACATCAACATCTCTGGGTCAAGACTCATTAGTCATCTCTAGACATCAACATCTCTGGGTCTAAGACTCATTAGTCATCTCTAGACATCAACATCTCTNGTCTAGACTCATCAGTCATCTCTAGACATCAACATCTCTGGTCACATCTCATCAGTCATCTCTAGACATCAACATCTCTGTCTACATCTCATCAGTCATCTCTAGACATCAACATCTCTGTCTACATCTCATCAGTCATCTCTAGACATCAACATCTCTGTCTACATCTCATCAGTCATCTCTAGACATCAACATCTCTGTCACGTCTCATCAGTCATCTCTAGACATCAACATCTCTGGTCCAAGTCTCATCAGTTATCTCTAGACATCAACATCTCTGGGTCTACGACTCATCAGTTATCTCTAGACATCAACATCTCTGGGTCTACGACTCATCATCATCTCTAGACATCAACATCTCTGGTCTGACTCATCAGTCATCTCTAGACATCAACATCTCTGGTCCGTCTCATCGTCATCTCTAGACATCAACATCTCTGGGTCTGACTCATCAGTCATCTCTAGACATCACATCTCTGGGTCTGACTCATCATCATCTCTAGACATAAACATCTCTGGTCTAGACTCTTCCGTCATCTCTAGACATCAAATCTCTGGTCTGTCTCATCAGTCATCTCTAGACATCAACATCTCTGGTCGACTCATCAGTATCTCTAGACATCAACATCTCTGGGTCTGACTCATCAGTCATCAATAGACATCAACATCTCTGGTCCCGTCTCATCAGTCATCTCTAACATCAACATCTCTGGTCTACGACTCATCAGTCATCTCTAGACATCAACATCTCTGGTCTAGACTCATCAGTCATCTCTAGACATCAACATCTCTGGTCTACGACTCATCAATCATCTCTAGACATCAACATCTCTGTATGGGAACCTCATTTGCCAGTAAAATATGAAATTGTTTTTTTACCCTTCTATCTGCAACAAAAGACATCAACATGTTTGCATAGACATACCTGCAGTCATAATACAAACAAAAACATCTCTGTGTGCACTGTCCNAAGATGACGCCTTTTGGCGTCATCTGGTCACCCATGTCTAGGCTCAAGAAAGCTGTCTAGGTGTGACCAATCAACTCAAGACATGCACATATCAGAGTTATGATTATCAGGTATCTCTATGCAAACATCTCTTGTAAAAAGGTGTCAGTTTTGTCCAGATATAAACATATCTATTTTTACGGCAAATGAGTCATGTGTAGACTTCGACATCTCTGGGTGCATTGTCTTGAGTCGCCTTTTGGCGTCACCAACCCTTGTCTAGCTCTAAGCTGTCAGGTGTGGACATCAACTTCAAGGGTGCACATATCATTATTGTATTAGACTGCAACGTCTATGCAAACATGACTCATCAGTTTTGTCCAGATATAAACATATCTATTTTTACGGCAAATGAGTCATGTGTAGACTTCGACATCTCTGTGTCTGTCTTTGAGTNGTGCGCCTTTTGGCGTCACCAACCCTTGTCTAGGCTCTGCTGTCAGGTGTGGACATCAACTTCAAGGACAGTCTTATCAGTTATGTCTTTTGTTTGTAATGACTGGGTTGCGGTCTATCAAACATCTCTTGTAAAAAGGTGTCTTTGTTTAAGAAGGGTAAAAAAACAATTATCATCAACATCTCTGGTCCACGTCTCATCAATCATCTCTAGATATCAACATCTCTGGCTATATCTCATCAGTATCTCTAGACATCAACATCTCTGGTCTAGATCTCTTCCGTCATCTCTAAACATCAACATATCTGGGTCTGTCTCATCAGTCATCTCTAGACATCAAAATCTCTGGGTCTGTCTCATCAGTCATCTCTAGACATCAACATCTCTGGTCTAGATCTCTTCCGTCATCTCACTGAGGATTGTGTGACTGCTGTTCTCGAGCCCCCAATTGGCCAGCACCACCACTCGTCGTGACACAGATCCAAGAGGAATTGTGATGACGATGACGACGATGACGACAATTGCACGACCGGGGTGGGTGTTGTGGGTGGGATAGGTTGGTGGTGGGTGGGTGGTGCTTTGTGATGGCGGTCCGCAGCTGTGACGAGAGAGATGGCCGGCAGGCAGAGCGGTGGACAGACAGGAAGGCGGATGGAAGGGATGAAAAGGTAAAATTCAAGAGACAGCGACGGACACGAATACAGTGGGAGAGCTCAATGTACGCGACAGACGCACGACGAGCGCTCCCCGGGCAGACGGACAGAGAGAGCAACGCACGCGTGGACGGACGCGTGGAGGGAACGCGGCGCAAGAAAACTCGCGTTTCTTCCACGCCGGGAGCCGGCAAAAAAAAAAACACGCACGAGGTTCCATCAGCATCATCGTCGTCATCGTCGTCATTGTCGTCATCGTCGTCATCGTCGTCGCGGTCGTCAGAGGCAGGGTTCGAACTTGAGCTCCTCTTCCTCACTTGGGGTGAGCAGCTGCCCTCTCTTGTGCTCTCTCTGCCAGTGGCTTCTTGACTCGATCTGCTCGCACGCGAACACACCGCACACACCGCACACACATCGCACACACCGCGCACACACCCACACACCGCACATACACACACCGCGCACACACACCGCACACACACACACGATCTGCACGGTTGGCTACGTACGGTGCGGAAGAAGTTCTACGTACGTAAATAGATACACACGCACACACCGGGCACACGCACACGCACGGCACACGCATGGCACACGGGCGCACGTACACGGGGCGCACGTACACGGGCGCACGCACGGCTCACGCACGCACACGCACGCACACAAGGCGCACGTACACGGGGTGCACGCACGGCACACGCATGGCACACGCACGCACACAAGGCGCACGTACACGGGGTGCACGCACGGCACACGCACGGCACATGCACGGCACACACGGGGCGGGAGAGGGGGGCAGCGCAGCATGGAGCGATCGCTGGCGCGCAGACGCCGCGACCCACGTGAGTTGGCAGCGCAGCGGCAGATGCCCAACCTGGGCGCCTTTCTCCGTGGAGTTTGTGCGAACTTCCCCCCCCCCACCTCCGTTCTGCACGGGTTCCCTTCGGGTTCTGCTGTTGCCTCCCATAGCTCCTCTCCCCCCTCTCGTCTCTCTCTACTCCCCTGCAGATCCGCACGCCACGTCACCCGCCCGCATAGACCAGCGTGGTGAAGTATGGTCAAACAATCCTCAGGGGAGGCCTCGATCCAGCAGCGGATCAGTTAAAGTCCGCGCGTTGTTGCTTTGTAATGTTGAATTTTTGTTGTTGTCAGAAGGTTCTTACCACGTGGTTCATGGCAGGGTGACCCTTAACCTTTCCGTTTGGCTTTGAGGTGTCCCCAGACACAGCGAGACACGCGGAGGCTGAGCCAAACAACACAACAATGGAAACAAAAACACGACAACACAAACCGCACGGCGATTAACGTAAAAATAGTGGAATGGCAAAATCATAAAACATAAAACAACGTTAAATAATAATCACAATAAAAATGATCATTCTCTACTATTCCATTATCCTCCTGTCACATTCCGCATGTCCCTCCGCTTTAGGCTGTCTGGGATGACCACAGCGAGCGGTGCACCACCCTGTGTCAGAGAACAATTCACGAAAAGATCACTCTGTAGAACTGGATCTCGCCACGGTGGCAAGATGTTAACTGCCTCGCCTCGTATACAGGAGGTCGACTTTAANCCCCCCCCGCCAAACCTCCTACGCATTTCACAAGTAGTACAAATCGCATATCTGCATTTCCCATAAATATGCTAAATTCCTCTTGATATGTAAATTATTTTGTCAAGGCGCTCTTCCCCCTCCATCCCAGCTTAAATAGACGCTCCAAGCCTGGGGGTGTGTCATTCAGACTCTGTCTTCTCGACAGACCTGTTCTCCACCTGAGGATGGCTGCTTGCGTTGTGGCCGAAACGTCGTGAGAATTATTTAATAATGTTTTATTTTTATTATTTAATTATTTCCATTCTATGTGACTTTACCGAAAGAACCAAGAAGAGGAGGTCGTGGGTTAGATCCCGACGCCTGTGTGTTTCTCCCCATGGTCGCGTGGATTTGTCTCCGGCTCTTGTGCGTTTTCCCTCCAGATTCAGAATTAAAATGCGTTCAGAGTTATTTTGCGACCATACATTTCTACGTGATGATAAGCCACTTGCTTGAGCTGTCATTTGTGATATCCAGTTCGCTACTGAAAATGAGCTACACAGAATAAAAAAAAGCTATTTAAAAATGATTTCGTTTACTTTTAAATTCACGTCAATTGCCTCTGTAGCCACACTAGGGACACGCGTTTTTGTGTTCCCTGCAAACAGAATCAGCTCTGTGGCAACGAAAACTTGAAATAATTTCACTGGTTCTGAAATTCTTTCCGGTGACCTCCCAAGTGAACGCTCGACCAGAATCCCAACACGCTCGTCGACAACACGGAGCTGCGTCGTCGTGACTTCCACTGGAGTCTCTGTGGCACATGGCCCCCACCCACCTCGCCACACCCCACCCCACCCACCCACCCAACCCACCCACCCACCCCNCACCACCCCCAACCCCACCCACCCACCCCACCCACCCCCCACCANCCCCACCCACCCACACCCACCCACCCCCACCCAACCCAACCCTACCCCACCCACCAACCCCACTACACCCACCCACCCACCCACCCACCAACCCCACCCACCCACCCCACCCAAACCCACCACCCCACCCAAACCCACCCAAACCCACCCACCCACACCACCCACCCAACCCCACCCACTACCCACCAAACCCACCCACCCCACCCAACCCCCACCCACCCACCCACCCCACCCAANCCACCCACCCACCCACACACCCGACCCACCACACCCACAAACCCCACCCCACAACCGCACCCCCCCCACTCCACCATCCCACCCACCCACCCCACCATCCCACATCCACCCCACCCAACCTACCCATCCCACCCCACCCCACCCACACACAACACCCACCCACCCAGCCTCCCGGCGGTGCGTTCAGCCCACTGGGTGGCCCTAAGCAAGGCTCCGAGCCGGGACGGTCCAGCAACCGGTGAAACAACATCGGGCGATAGAGGCTCAGCCCCTGCAATCGCTCGCTCACGCCACCGCTGGCGGACAAGGCCCCCCGCTGCCAAGAGAGCGAGACAGAGGCCCCCGGGACGCGGCGTGCCGCGGTTCACCGGAGTCCGTCTCACCTGGAGAGGTGGCGGCGCCGGGGCAACGCCGCCACCGCCGCCGGCCGTGATGTCGTCCAGCCAGGTGCTGTAGGTGAACGAGTCGCGCTTGTGGGCGTGCCGGCCGAGGACAGGCTCTCCTGCGGCGGCACATCACGCTCATCGTCAGCCGCCTTCCATCCACCGTCGTCGCCGCCGGGCAAAGGCCACCCGGAGCCGCCGTCGCCTCCTCCCGCGGTGGCGTGGCGCGACGCTCCGTCGCGCTCCTCCTGCACACGAGACGANCCCCCCCGCCCCCCCCCCTCGTCACACTCCATCTCCGCGCCGGACGTCCGCTCGGGCGAGCTCCCCTGCTCGTCATTAGTCCCGCTGCCTCGCTTGTCGTTAGTTCTGTCCGCCGAGCCCGCCGACGGTCAACGAGATGTCTCTAATATGTCCGTTCCCTCCTCCGGTCTCGTGATTCCCCACCTTCGTGCTCACTGCTACGTGCGGTCCTCACAATCCCCGCTATCCCGTGTGGTACTCACTATCCACACCACCCCGAGTGGTACTCACTATCCACACCACCCCATGTGGTACTCACTCACTACCAAGTGTCTCACTCACTAACCCCGTCTCTCACTCACTACCCCGTGTGGTACTCACTCACTACCACGTGTCTCACTCACCACCCCGTGTGGTACTCACTATGAACACCACCCCATGTGGTACTCACTCACTACCATGTATCTCACTCACCACCCCGTGTGGTACTCACTATCCACACCACCCCGAGTGGTACTAACTAACCCCCAGTGGTACTCACTACCCACACCACCCCGAGTGGTACTCACTAACCCCGAGTGGTACTTACTAACCCACACCACCCCGAGTGGTACTCACTNCCCACACCACCCCGAGTGGTACTCACTCACCACCCCGAGTGGTACTCACTCACCACCCCGAGTGGTACTCACTAACCCGAGTGGTACTCACTACCCACACCACCCGAGTGGTACTCACTACCCGTGTGGTACTCACTACCCACACCACCCGAGTGGTACTCACACCCGAGTGGTACTCACTAACCCGAGTGGTACTCACCACCCCGAGTGGTACTCACTACCCACACCACCCCGTGTGGTACTCACTAACCCCGTGTGGTACTCACACCCGAGTGGTACTCACTACCCCACACCACCCCGAGTGGTACTCACCACCCCGAGTGGTACTCACTACCCACACCACCCGAGTGGTACTCACACCCCGAGTGGTACTCACTAACCCCGAGTGGTACTCACAACCCGAGTGGTACTCACTACCCCCGAGTGGTACTCACCAGACCCGTGTCGTACTCGTCGATTCCCTCCTCGTGCTCCTCGGCGACGCTGGTGAAGCTGCTGGCGTTGGACGAGGAGCGCGACAGGTGCGGCGCCACCGNCCCCCCCACGCCGCCCCCCACCACCACCACCACCGTTGTTGTTGCTGCTGCTGCCCTTTGACCCCACGGAGACCACCACCCTGCAGCGCGCGGGGGCGGGGGGCAGAGGTGAGAGCCCTGAGCTTGACGATGACCTGCGATTACGGTGTTCCCTCCACCGCGTGAGTGGTGGAGTTTGTGTGTGAGTGGTGGAGTTTGTGTGTAAGTGGTGGAGTTTGTGTGTGAGTGGTGGAGTTTGTGTGTGAGTGGTGGGCAGTGTGAGTGAGTGGTGGAGTTTGTGTGTGAGTGGTGGAGTTTGTGTGTGAGTGGTGGAGTTTGTGCGTGAGTGGTGGAGTTTGTGTGTGAGTGGTGGGCAGTGTGAGTGAGTGGTGGAGTTTGTGCGTGAGTGGTGGAGTTTGTGTGTGAGTGGTGGGCAGTGTGAGTGAGTGGTGGAGTTTGTGCGTGAGTGGTGGAGTTTGTGTGTGAGTGGTGGGCAGTGTGAGTGAGTGGTGGAGTTTGTGTGTGAGTGGTGGAGTTTGTGAGTGAGTGGTGGAGTTTGTGAGTGAGTGGTGGGCAGTGTGAGTGAGTGAGTGAGTGAGTGAGTGAGTGAGTGAGTGGTGGGCAGTGTGAGTGAGTGGTGGGCAGTGTGAGTGAGTGTGTGAGTGAGTGAGTGGTGGGCAGTGTGANTGAGTGAGTGAGTGAGGTGGTGGGCAGTGTGAGTGAGTGGTGGGCAGTGTGAGTGAGTGGTGGGCAGTGTGAGTGAGTGTGTGAGTGGTGGGCAGTGTGAGTGAGTGGTGGAGTTTGTGTGTGAGTGGTGGGCAGTGTGAGTGAGTGGTGGATTGTGTGAGTGAGTGGTGGGCAGTGTGAGTGAGTGGTGGGCAGTGTGAGTGAGTGGTGGAGTTTGTGTGTGAGTGGTGGAGTTTGTGTGTGAGTGGTGGAGTTTGTGTGTGAGTGGTGGAGTTTGTGTGTGAGTGGTGGAGTTTGTGTGTGAGTGGTGGAGTGTGTGTGAGTGGTGGAGTTTGTGTGTGAGTGGTGGGCAGTGTGAGTGGTGGGCAGTGTGAGTGAGTGGTGGGCAGTGTGAGTGAATGAGTGAGTGGTGGATTGTGAGAGTGAGTGAGTGGTGGAATGTGTGAGTGAGTGGTGGACTGTGCGAGTGAGTGAGTGCGTGGTGGGCGAGCGTGGTGGAGCCACCCGTACTTGGCGGTGGGCATCTCGGGCGAGCTTTGGCTCGAGTGGTCGGAGCGAGGCTCCGGGAAGATGCGCTCGCTCTCCGCGGCCTTGTGCGAGCTCAGCGAGCCCTCGCTGCGGACACACGGGGGAGACGCGGGAACACGCGGGGGATGACGGGGGAACACGCGGGGACACGCGGGGACACGCGGGGGAGACGGGGGGGACACGCGGGGACACGCGGGGGAGACGGGGGACACGCGGGGATACACGGGGACATGCGGGGGAGACGCGGAGGAGACGGGGGACACGCGGGGGAGACGGGGGGACACGCGGGGGAGACGGGGGACACGCGGGGGAGACGGGGGACACACGGGGGAGACGGGGGACACGCGGGGACACGCGGGGGAGACGGGGGACACGCGGGGGAGACGGGGGACACGCGGGGGAGACGGGGGACACGCGGGGGAGACGGGGGGACACGCGGGGAGACGGGGGGACACGCGGGGGAGACGGGGGACACGCGGGGAGACGGGGGACACGCGGGGGAGACGGGGGACACGCGGGGAGACGGGGGACACGCGGGGGAGACGGGGGGACACGCGGGGGAGACGGGGGACACACGGGGAGACGGGGACACGCGGGGACACGCGGGGGAGACGGGGGACACGCGGGGGAGACGCGGGGGAGACGGGGGACACGCGGGGGAGACGGGGGACACGCGGGGGAGACGGGGGACACGCGGGAGAGACGGGGGACACGCGGAGACACGCGGGGGAGACGGGGACACGCGGGGGAGACGGGGGACACGCGGAGACACGCGGGGGAGACGGGGGACATGCGGAGACACACGGGGGAGACGGGGGACACGCGGAGACACGCGGGGGAGACGGGGGGACACGCGGGGGAGACGGGGGACACGCGGGGAGACGGGGGACACGCGGGAGACGGGGGACACGCGGGGAGACGGGGGACACGCGGGGAGACGCAGGGACACGCGGGGACACGCGGGGGAGACGGGGGACACGCGGGGAGACGCAGGGACACGCGGGGAGACGGGGGACACGCGGGGGAGACGGGGGACACGCGGGGGAGACGGGGGACACGCGGGGAGACGGGGGACACGCGGGGAGACGCAGGGACACGCGGGGGAGACGGGGGACACGCGGGGAGACGGGGGACACACGGGGGAGACGGGGGACACGCGGGGAGACGGGGGACACGCGGGGGAGACGCAGGGACACGCGGGGAGACGGGGGACACGCGGGGGAGACGGGGGACACGCGGGGAGACGGGGGGACACGCGAGGAGACGGGGGACACGCGGGGAGACGCAGGGACACGCGGGGGAGACGGGGGACACGCGGGGGAGACGGGGACACGCGGGGGAGACGGGGGACACGCGGGGGAGACGGGGGACACGCGGGGGAGACGGGGGACACGCGGGGGAGACGGGGGACACGCGGGGGAGACGCAGGGACACGCGGGGGAGACGGGGGACACGCGGGGGAGACGGGGGACACGCGGGGAGACGGGGGACACGCGGGGAGACGCAGGGACACGCGGGGAGACGGGGGACACGCGGGGAGACGGGGGGACACCGGGGGAGACGGGGGACACGCGGGGAGACGGGGGACACGCGGGGAGACGCAGGGACACGCGGGGGAGACGGGGGACACGCGGGGGAGACGGGGGACACGCGGGGAGACGGGGGACACGCGAGGAGACGGGGACACGCGGGGGAGACGCAGGGACACGCGGGGAGACGGGGGACACGCGGGGAGACGGGGGACACGCGGGGGAGACGGGGGACACGCGGGGGAGACGGGGGACACGCGGGGAGACGAGGGACACGCGGGGGAGACGGGGGACACGCGGGAGACGGGGGACACGCGGGGGAGACGCAGGGACACGCGGGGGAGACGGGGGACACGCGGGGGAGACGGGGGACACGCGGGGGAGACGGGGACACGCGGGGAGACGGGGACACGCGGGGGAGACGCAGGGACACGCGGGGACACGCGGGGAGACGGGGGACACGCGGGGAGACGGGGGACACGCGGGGGAGACGGGGGACACGCGGGGACACAGGAGTAAGAAGATAGACGAGTGGGCGGGTGAGTAGATGGTTGAGTGAGCGAGCGGGCGGTTGATTGAGCGAGCGAGTAAACGAGTGAGTGAGTGAGTGAGCGAGCGAGTTAATCGGGTGAGTGAGCGAGTGAGTGAGCGAGTTAAATGGTGAGTGAGCGAGCGAGCGAGTTAAACGGGTGAGTGAGTGAGCGAGCGAGCAGGTGAGTGAGCGAGTTGGTGAATGAGCGAGCGAGTGAGCAAGTTAAACGGGTGAGTGAGCAAACGGGTGAGTGAGTGATGAGCGAGTGAGTCAGTTAAGTGAGTGAGCGATTAAACGGGTGAGTGAGCTTGCGAGCAGGTGACGGGTGAGGAGCAAGTAAACGGGTGAGTGAGCGAGTGAGCGAGTGAGCGAGCGAGTAGGTGAGCGAGCGATTAAACGGGTGAGTGAGTGGGTGATTGAGTGAGCGATTTAATAGGTGAGGAGGACAGCGGGTGAGCGGGTGAGTGAGCGAGCGAGCGAGAAAGTGATGAGTGAGCAAGCGAGCGAGCGGGTGAGCGGGCGAGTGAGCGAGTAAACGGGTGAGCGAGCGAGCGGTGAGAGCGAGCGGGTGAGTGAGTGAGCGGGTGAGCGAGTGAGTGAGCAGTTAATCGGGTGAGTGAGCGGGTGAGCGGTGAGGGAGCGGCGGGTGAGCGGGTGAGTGAGTGAGCGAGCAGGTGAGCGGGTGAGTGGGCGGGCGTGAGCGGGTGAGCGAGCGGGTGAGCGAGCGGTGAGCGAGCGAGCGGTGAGCGGCGAGCGAGCGAGCGGTGAGCGGCGAGCGGCCCGGAGCCCCTCACCGGATCTCGGGCCCCTCCTGGATGTTCTCGATGCCGATGGCGCTGCTCCTGCGAGCGCCAAACGGACTCGACTTCCTGCGCACGGGACTCTTGTTGGGGATGATCAACGCCTGGGGGGGGGGGGTCGGGGTCAGGGGTCAAGGGGTGGTCACACGGTGGGGACAAGCATCTCAACCACGACGGCAACTACGGCGCTCCGGCCCGGGTTGACACGAGCGAGTCGCTACGGGCTGCGGTGACCTCCTGACCTCGACGCGTCACCGACGTCTGTGGTTTGACGGTGCTGGAAAAAGATTCGGCTCCAACCACGAGAAGAAGCCTCCTCCTCCTCCTCCACCCACGCGTGGACTCGCTAATGAACTCGCTCGTGCCACGGAGCGACTAGCGCGTGCAACCCGGGTGGGCTGCTAATACACGGATGCCAACGCGATGGCTGCTGATGGGAAAGCCTGGCCCTGACGACAGAGAGAGCAGCAGTCCAGTGGCCAGAACGAGTTATTTGTTTCTCTACGTGGTCCACTTGGTCCTCGTCATCGTCGTCATCGTCGTCATCGTCGTCGATGTCGACGTCCCGCGGCTTTAATCGCCGTGGGACGTCCCCGTCGCGTCGCTGGCAGCTCACGGCTCGCGTGGCTCTCGCCGCGAGAGAGTCTCCGGCTTTGGAGACGTCGACAGGTACGGGGGAGGGGTCAGGTTTTATCACATCTCTCTAATCGATTACACTGGTCAACACACTTTTTCTGGCATAAGGTATTCCAACGGTTGTAAGGTAATTTTTGGGTGCTGATTCCAAATCTGGCATCAGTTTTTGTCTATCACATCGGGTTTTTGAGATGTCAAATATTGCATTTTCAATAAAAACTGCGGAAGAAAAATATTAAATAAATGTGGATATCTACATAAAATGATATTATAAACACACTATCCTAAAAATACAGCACCATATTTTAACACTAAAGCAGTCACTGACTCGCAACAACTTGCAATCATAAGTGAGTTAATTTCGGGTAAAATCAATGAAAATGGGGTATGCGATAGCATAAAATGAGATGTGATAGAGCAAATCTGAGATCAGATTTGGAATCAGCACCCTGAAATTAGTCTAAAACAGCTGCAAAAGTCCAGGCCAGAAAAAATGTTTTTTTTTTGTTGACCAGTGTCATTTTCAATATTCCCGCGTCGTCTGTGGATTTTTTTTCCCTCTGACATCATTTCTCCTCCACGTTTGTTCGGATTTCTCAGCAGATTTCTCCGCCGGATCACTCAGGACTTTCCGCGTTTTTATTCCCTCTCGAGTTTCATTGAAACTTACAGAGATGTCTCCACCCGCTGTTCTCTCTCTCTCTCTGTCTCGACGGATCACTCAAGATTTCTCAATTTCTCGCTCAAGACAATTCGAATCGTCCGTAAAAATACTCGACCGACGGCCGCAGTCTATTGCTGTGGACTTTCGTCGTTTTCTTTAAAACATTTTTTTATGAAGTTAACAAACCACTCGTTAAACTAAAAACTATTTTTATTTTTTTAAATCCTTTATATTAAGTTCGCTTGCTTGCTTGCGTGCTTGCTTGCTTGCTTACGACCGTGCAAATCTTTCGGTCGTTTTTTAACCCACTTCCCGTGATCCAATCGAGCTGACATTTTGCACACACACTCGTTGTGCGTGACAATTAATTTTCGTGAAAAAAACATTTCCAAAATTTTACACTGTTTAGGGAAATTTTTTTAAAATATTTAATTACCAATTGCTTAATGCTGGCAGACACTCATTTGACCCATAGGTGGCAGCCATCTCAAGCCAGAGGACGAGAGGACTCTAGCCGCCACGCATATAAAGGATTTAGAGTGAAAAACTTTGTTTTTACGGGTTAATTACCAGGTAAGGCCCCACTGAGCTACGTAGCTCTTTTTCAGAAGCGACCTGGCTACCACAAACGACAGCTCAACGAAGTGGCTCATCGTCACGTGGACATTTACAGCAAAAGCCGAATACTCGAAACGCGTGATTCTAAACCTGGAGGGGAAAAAACGGAGGATCCGGAGAAAAATCCACACGGCCACTTGGAGAACGCGACATATCCAAATGCAAAGACAGCTGTCGGGGTCGGGATCGAACCCACGACCTCCTGCATACCAGGCAAGGGAGATAACATCTCCTCGCCGCCGTGGTGCCCCTTTGCCAGGCCACAGGCTTTCCACTCTCGCCATCACCCGCTGCTCCTCAACAACACTCGGCCCGAGTTAGATTCCCCGAGTGAGATTTCCCGATTGAGATTTCCCGATTGAGATTTCCCGACCGTAGTCGAAATTCCCAGACGGAGCGGAGATTTTCGATGCAAACGATTGCCAAGGCGTGGGAAGATCAGGAGGGTTACGACGATTCGCTTAGATTCCGTAGACTGTCGATCAAACCGCCGGACCTCTCTCTTTACGATCGACACACGACGATGAATCGAGTTCGCCATTTTATTCCGTCCGTCCGTCCGCCGCGAGTTTTGCGGCGGTACGTTCGGGGTCCTAGTTCGGGCGTTGGGAGATGAACGCACTTCCACCAGTCAATCGGAAACAAACTGGATCTCTTTCCTGCAAACGTATCCGTTTCCCTTTTCTTGCCGTAATTAACAAATAGAGCCAGTGTTCTCGATAACGCGGTGGTAGTTGCGTTCCTGAAGGAAAAATCGCGTGATCCAAAATCCAAAATAATACAGGGCAAAGCACAGTCCGCGATGACACGTGAGATGCGCAGGCAGGGCCGAACAGAGACCGGGGCGTGGGGTAGCGTCTAGAAGCATCCAGTAGCATCCCGCCTTGTGCGATGCTGCACCGACGCAGCCGTACGACTGCTTAGTCCGAATCGCGTGACGTAGTTCCGTTCGCTCGATCTCGTTGTATTCAATTCGCATCAGCGGCGGCGCCCGCCTTCATGGTGAGAGGCGCTGCACTTTGAGACTCAACGAAAGCGTGAATATTAAACGTATAGAAATGTATCGATATGATTGTCATTATTGAGTCAACTACAATCAACGCATTCTGGACGCGGGGAACTAAGCGGATGTTCTGCCAACGCACGATTGTCAGCTCGGGTCTCAGCAGACGCTTTGTCTTAAGGGTTCAATCGAGGAATTGAATGCAGTATTCGACCGAACCAACTTTGCGGGGTTTAAATTACAAAAAACTAAATTTAATTCTAAATCTCGGTCGATAGAAGAGGCGAGCGAGGTGTGCAAATGAAAGCGTAGTGGAGTCACACTAATCGAGATGTCATCGTTGTGGTCTAACAATTGAGATTTAACCGAACCAAGAGAATCGTTCGTTGGCACGAGTCGCCGGGGTCAGAGTTCGTTTCCCGCGCGGTCGCGGCTGGGAGGTCAGAGACGTGTTGGGGGGGGCAGGGGGGGGGGCAGGGGAGGGGTGAGAGAAGACGAGTCACGTGCACGACACCACCACCGCAACGATGACAACAACAACAACAACCAGCAGGCCACCACCACCACCACGAACGACACCAATAATAGCCAGGGCTTAATTTCAGCCGGAACTGTTTAGGGCTCTGGAAAAATAATTTCCTCTCCTGCCGTTGTGAGTGGGGGGGGTCTCGGTCTCGAGTGAGGGATGGGGGGAGTGGGGGTGGGGTCTAGGGTGGGGGGGGGGCTGGAGGGGGGGTAGTGGGGGTGGGGTCTAGGATGGGGGGGCTGGAGGGGGGGGGAGGGAGTGAGGTCTAGAGTGGGGGGGGGGGGGGAGTGGGGGTGGGGTCTAGGGTGGGGGAAAGTGGGGTCTAGGGTGGGGAGGGCTGGAGGGGGGTGGGGTCTAGGGTGGGGAGGGGGGAGGAGGGGGGGTCTAGGGAGGGGGTGATGGAGGAGTCATTCCGGGTTTGGTGGTTGGGCTATTGGGCGGCCCTGAAATTATTTTGCGGAGAAGTTAAGCCCTGCTGGGTAGGCAGCGTCCCACTCGCCAAATCGGCAAGGTCAACGGCGATCGGGTTCAACGGCGATCGGGTCAACGGCGATCGGGGTCAACGGCGATCAGGGTCAACGGCGATCGGGGTCAACGGCGATCGGGGTCAACGGCGATCGGGGTCAACACAGGAGGAGGAGCAGAAGGAGGAAGAGGAGGAAGCGGGAGAGGAGAGCAAGAGAGCCGCGGCCACCTCCTCTATGGTGCCTATGCCAATGGCGCTGCCTCTGCGTCCGTGCTTTGCGGGGCTCTTCCCTGGAACGAGCAACGACTGACAGGGGGGCAAGAGGGGGGGGGCGCGGGTGGGGGCGAGACGCGCGAGTTAGGGGGTGCGTGTCCGCCTGTGCTTGCGTGTCTGTGTGTGTCTGTGCGCCTGTGTGTCTGTGCGCCTGTGTGTGTGTGTGTGCCTGATCTGCCCTCTGACCATCGACTAGTCATCTGTAAGATGCGCCTGCCATTCTTCCACTCCGGTGGTGGGTGTACACCCAGGACCCATTCCAACCAAAAGTGGCCTGGTCTCAGTTAGCTGATGAAAGTTGCAAGCGAGAATTTCATCATCGCTTGCAGCTGGGGTTGGCATCGTTCCCACTCCTCCTGATGTCGAGGGTAAATGGGCGAGGTTTAAGACTGTGACTCATGCAGCGGCAATGACTGCTTTGGGTACGCGGTCCAGACCTCCCCAGAAACCCTGGCTGACAGAGGAGGTGTTCAGGTTAGTTGAGAAAAAGCGACAGGCCCACTCTCATCGGCTACAGCATCCCACGTCAGAGAATGAGGAGGTTTACCGCAGCCTTCGCTCGGAGGTTCGGAGAGCCGTAAGGCGCTGCAAGGATGGGTGGTGGTCGCGGGTTGCTGAGGAGACTGAGTCTGCCTCAGTGGCCCGCGATCACAAATCACTATTTAACTCCATCAAAAAGTAGCCTGGAGCGCCACACCATTACCATCATTAGGGGAAAAAACGGTGATCCACTCTCCGACCCCAGGAACAGGTTTGCAGATTTGCTGAGCATTTCTGTGAGGTCCTGGGGAGGGGAAATCTCTCAGCCAGGAAAACATCATGGCACAAAGTGGAGATAACCCTGCTGAGGCTGCGGTGCCTCAAATATTGGAAGAGGTCACCCCCTGTGAGTGGCTGGCAGAGGTGCCATCTGTTGAGGAAGTACTGAAGGCGATCCGGAGTCTGAGACCAGGAAAGGCACCGGGCAAAGATGATCTCCCAAGCGAATGCTGAGGGAGGGTGGCGTTTGTGCACAGACTGCCCTATATGACATCATAACAACAGTCTGGAACACTGGACGGGTTCCGTAGGATTGGAAGGATGTCCTGGTGGTCCCCCTCTTTAAGAAGGGGGATGGCACATAATGTAAAAACTACAGGGGCATCTCACTCCTCAGTGTGCCAGGAAAGGTCCTGGCAAGGATTATTCAATATCGCCTTGCTAGGCACGCTGAGGAGAGGCTTGCGGAACCCCAATGCGGTTTCAGGAAAGGGCGCTCCTGCACAGATGCCATATTTTCTGTACGTCTGCTACAGCAGAGGTGTAGGGAATTCCAACAAGACCTACATCTCTGCTTTATTGACCTGGTCAAGGCCTATGATACCATCAGTAGGCCTGGGCTCTGGGTTGTTCTTCGTGCTTTCGGAGTCCCTGACCCGCTGCTCACGATCATTAAAGACCTTCATGATGGTGAGCGGGCCCGGGTAAAACTACGTGGCCAGGAGTCAAAGCCTTTCCCTGTACACCTTGGGGTGCGACATGGATGTCCTCTGGCTCCCATATTATTTAACATCTATTTTGACTGCGTAGTTCATGAAGCCTTCAATAGCTGTACCGGGGGAATTTCCATTTGGTACAGATATAATGGGAGGCTGATCGACGCCCGGGTGCGATCAAGGGATGGCTCCCTATTGGTCAACCACGTTATGTATGCTGATGATTAGGTAATAGCTGCTCATTCAGAAGAGGAGTTGGAGATGCTGCTGCTGAGACTGGAGCGTGCCACTAAGAGGTGGGGCCTTACCATCAGCCCCACCAAAACTAAGCACCTGCCTGGGTATATTGTACCATCGGACACTCAACCCCCACAACTCCAATTGGTGATGGGACAGTTGTGGAGAGAGTGGAGAGTTTCCCATACCTGGGCAGTGTGCTTATGACCGGCTCCAGTTTAGCAGCAGAGGTCTCACTCCGAATCAGTCGAGCGGCAATATCTTTTCATCGGTTGCGTAACGCTGTGTGGAAGCTACCTGGTCTGTCGCTCCGTACGAAGCTTCAGGTCTTCTCGGCCACGGTCATTCCCTCCCTTCTCTACGCTTGCGAAACGTGGACCCCCTAATGGAGCATCTTCGCCGGTTGAAAACATTTAGGCTGGCCTGCCTACGATCCATTATGGGTTGAACCAGGCTGGATTGTGTGAGGAGCTCACAAATCCTTGAAAGATCTGGGCAAAGTCCCATCGGTGAGCTTCTCCGGCAGGCAAGGCTGCGTTGGCTGGGTCATGTAGCCCGCATGCCCAGCCACCGCATGCCTAAACAGCTTTTGTTCGGCCGGATCGACGGGGCTAAACAGGTGTGGCACGGGCTAGAGAAGAGATGGAGTGATGTGGTACAGGAGGACGTGGAGCTGAGTGGACTTGCCGATGACTGGTACCAGCGGTGTCAAGATCGGTCTCAGTGGAGGAGGATCATGAAGGACGCTACTGGGCAGTTGGAGGCAGTCGCCCTCCAACAACAACAGAGGGCGGAGGAGCGACGCTCACAACAATGAGCGGAGCGCCGGGTGGCTAAAGCACAGCAAGTTGGTACAGTAGGGGGCAGAGGTGGTGCATCAGCCAGTCATCTCGGTCATCTCGGTCAGTCGACCCGTGGCAACTGGGTCTGCCCGTGACTCCTGCCAGCAGGCGTTCGACACTTCACGTGGCCTCAAGGTGCACATGGCCTGGCACAAGCGTCGTGGTGACATCACCACCACTTAGTGGCGAATGGCGGTTGTTGTTGTCTGTGTGTGTCTGTGCGTCTGTGTGTCAGTGTGTCAGTGTGTCAGTGTGTCTGTGCGCCTGTGTGTCTGTGCGTTTGTGTGTGTCTGTGCGCCTGTGTGTGTCTGTGCGCCTGTGTGTGTCTGTGCGCTTGCATGTCTGTGCGTCTGTGCGTCTACGTGTCAGTGCGTCTGTGCGTCTGTGCGTCTGTGCGTCTGTGCGTCTGTATGTGCGTGTCTGTGCGTCTACGTGTCTGTGTGTCTGTGCGTTTTTGTGTCTGTGCGTCTGTGTGTCTGTGTGTCTGTGCGTCTGTGTGTCTGTGCGTCTGTGTGTCTGTGCGTCTGTGTGTCTGTACGCTTGTGTGTCTGTGCATCTGTGTGTCTGTGCGCTTGCGTGTCTGTGCGTCTGTGTGTCTGTGCCCACTGTGTGTCTATGCGTCTGTGTGTCTGTGCGTCTGTGCGTCTGTACGCCTGCGTGTCTATGCGCTTGTGCGTCTGTGTGTTTGTGTGTCTGTGTGTCTGTGCGTCTGTGCGTTTGTGTGTCTGTGCGGGGAGCAGCGGCGCAGGGGTTAGCGCTGCGCTGCGCGACGAACCGGGTTCAATTCCCGCTCACGGCCAACACCGGTGACAATTATCTGAACCGGTACTGGGCCTCCTCTAGGTCGACCCTGCCTCAAATGAGTATCTGCTGTGGTGTGTGGTAAACATCGCCACTGGGAGACAAAGGCGGTCGGGCGTGGCGCTGGCCACCCATCCCTCGTGTGCCGTGCCGGCCTTCTTAGGTGCTGCTACTCGCTGACAGCACTTGCCCCAACAGTCTGTTGAGGCTACACGGGGATCTTTGTGCGTGAACAGATGAAGGTAATATAAAGTTGTGAAACACGGTGACACGGGAGTGGGAGGTCGGTGTCACGATGATCGTCACATCACGACAACTGTACTGGCAGGAGGGGGAGGGAGGGTAGTGGTGAGTGGGGTGGTGAGTGGGGTGGTGATGGGTGGTGAGTGGGTGGTGAGTGGGGTGGTGAGTGGGGTGGTGATGGGGGGTGAGTGGGGTGGTGAGTGGGATGGTGAGTGGGTGGTGAGTGGTGTGGTGAGTGGGGTGGTGAGTGGGGTGGTGAGTGGGTGGTGAGTGGGGTGGTGAGTGGTTGGGGTGAGTGGGTGGGGGGGGTGGTGAGTGGGTGGTGAGTGGGTGGTGAGTGGATTGGGTGGTGAGTNGGGTGGTGAGTGGGTGGTGAGTGGGTGGTGAGTGGGGGGGTGAGGGGGTGGTGAGTGGGTGGTGAGTGGGTGGTGAGTNGGGTGGTGAGGGGTGGTGAGTAGGGGTGGTGAGTGGTGAGTNGGGTGGTGAGTGGGGGGGTGAGTNGGGTGGTGANNGGGTGGTGGTGGGGGGGGGTGAGTGGGTGGTGAGTGGGTGGTGAGTGGGTGGTGAGTGGGGGTTGGTGAGTGAGTGGTGAGTNGGGTGGTGAGTGGGTGGTGAGTGGGGGTGGTGAGTGGGTGGTGAGGGGGGGTGAGGGGTGGTGAGTCAGGGGTGGTGAGTNGGGTGGTGAGTGGGGGTGGTGAGTAGGGTGGTGAGTGGGGTGGTGAGTGGGGTGGTGAGTGGGGTGGTGAGTGGGGGTGGTGAGTGGGGTGGTGAGTGGGGTGGTCAGTGGGGTGGTGAGTGGGGGTGGTGAGTGGGGTGGTGAGTGGGGGTGGCGAGTGAGCGGTGGCGAGTGAGCGGCGGCGAGTGAGCGGTGGCGAGTGAGCGGTGGCGAGTGAGCGGTGGTGAGTGAGCGGTGGTGAGTGAGCGGTGGCGAGTGAGCGGTGAGGAGTGAGCGGTGCGAGTGAGCGGTGGTGAGTGAGCGGTGGCGAGTGAGCGGTGAGGAGTGAGCGGTGGCGAGTGAGCGGTGGCGAGTGAGCGGTGCGAGTGAGCGGTGAGGAGTGAGCGGTGGCGAGTGAGCGGTGCGAGTGAGCGGTGGCGAGTGAGCGGTGGTGAGTGAGCGGTGGTGAGTGAGCGGTGAGGAGTGAGCGGTGCGAGTGAGCGGTGGTGAGTGAGCGGTGGTGAGTGAGCGGTGGTGAGTGAGCGGTGAGGGTGAGCGGTGGTGGTGAGCGGTGGTGAGTGAGCGGTGGTGGTGAGCGGTGGTGGTGAGCGGTGGTGAGTGAGCGGTGGTGGTGAGCGGTGGTGGTGAGCGGTGGTGAGTGAGCGGTGGCGAGTGAGCGGTGGCGAGTGAGCGGTGGCGAATGAGCGGTGGCGAGTGAGCGGTGGCGAGTGAGCGGTGGTGAGTGAGCGGTGGTGAGTGAGCGGTGGTGAGTGAGCGGTGGCGAGTGAGTGGTGGCGAGTGAGCGGTGGCGAGTGAGTGGTGGCGAGTGAGCGGTGGCGAGTGAGTGGTGGCGAGTGAGCGGTGGCGAGTGAGCGGTGGCGAGTGAGTGGCGGCGAGTGAGCGGCGGCGAGTGAGTGGTGGCGAGTGAGCGGCGGCGAGTGAGCGGTGGCGAGTGAGTGGCGGCGAGTGAGCGTGACGAGTGAGCGGTGACGAGTGAGCGGCGGCGAGTGAGCGGTGGCGAGTGAGTGGCGGCGAGTGAGTGGTGGCGAGTGAGCGGCGGCGAGTGAGCGGTGGCGAGTGAGTGGCGGCGAGTGAGTGGTGGCGAGTGAGCGGTGGCGAGTGAGGGTGGCGAGTGAGTGGTGGCGAGTGAGCGGTGGCGAGTGAGTGGCGGCGAGTGAGCGGTGACGAGTGAGCGGTGACGAGTGAGCGGCGGCGAGTGAGCGGTGGCGAGTGAGTGGCGGCGATTGAGCGGTGGCGAGTGAGTGGTGGCGAGTGAGCGGTGGCGAGTGAGCGGTGGCGAGTGAGTGGCGGCGATTGAGCGGTGGCGAGTGAGTGGTGGCGAGTGAGCGGTGGCGAGTGAGTGGTGGCGAGTGAGCGGTGGCGAGTGAGCGGTGGCGAGTGAGGGGTGGCGAGTGAGTGGTGGCGAGTGAGCGGTGGCGAGTGAGTGGCGGCGATTGAGCGGTGGCGAGTGAGCGGTGGCGAGTGAGCGGTGGCGAGTGAGGGGTGGCGAGTGAGTGGTGGCGAGTGAGCGGTGGCGAGTGAGTGGTGGCGATTGAGCGGTGGCGAGTGAGTGGTGGCGAGTGAGCGGTGGCGAGTGAGCGGTGGCGAGTGAGGGGTGGCGAGTGAGTGGTGGCGAGTGAGCGGTGGCGAGTGGGTGGCGGCGAGTGAGCGGTGGCGAGTGAGCGGTGGCGAGTGAGCGGTGGCGAGTGAGTGGCGGCGAGTGAGCGGTGGCGAGTGGGTGGCGGCGAGTGAGCGGTGGCGAGTGAGTGGTGGCGAGTGAGCGGTGGCGAGTGAGTGGCGGCGATTGAGCGGTGGCGAGTGAGTGGTGGCGAGTGAGCGGTGGCGAGTGAGCGGTGGCGAGTGAGTGGCGGCGATTGAGCGGTGGCGAGTGAGTGGTGGCGAGTGAGCGGTGGCGAGTGAGTGGTGGCGAGTGAGCGGTGGCGAGTGAGCGGTGGCGAGTGAGGGTGGCGAGTGAGTGGTGGCGAGTGAGCGGTGGCGAGTGAGTGGCGGCGATTGAGCGGTGGCGAGTGAGCGGTGGCGAGTGAGCGGTGGCGAGTGAGGGGTGGCGAGTGAGTGGTGGCGAGTGAGCGGTGGCGAGTGAGTGGTGGCGATTGAGCGGTGGCGAGTGAGTGGTGGCGAGTGAGCGGTGGCGAGTGAGCGGTGGCGAGTGAGGGGTGGCGAGTGAGTGGTGGCGAGTGAGCGGTGGCGAGTGGGTGGCGGCGAGTGAGCGGTGGCGAGTGAGCGGTGGCGAGTGAGCGGTGGCGAGTGAGTGGCGGCGAGTGAGCGGTGGCGAGTGGGTGGCGGCGAGTGAGCGGTGGCGAGTGAGTGGTGGCGAGTGAGCGGTGGCGAGTGAGTGGCGGCGAGTGAGCGGTGGCGAGTGAGCGGTGGCGAGTGAGTGGCGGCGAGTGAGCGGTGGCGAGTGGGTGGCGGCGAGTGAGCGGTGGCGAGTGAGTGGTGGCGAGTGAGCGGTGGCGAGTGAGTGGCGGCGAGTGAGCGGTGGCGAGTGAGCGGTGGCGAGTGAGTGGCGGCGAGTGAGCGGTGGCGAGTGAGTGGTGGCGAGTGAGCGGTGGCGAGTGAGGGGTGGCGAGTGAGTGGTGGCGAGTGAGCGGTGGCGAGTGGGTGGCGGCGAGTGAGCGGTGGCGAGTGGGTGGCGGCGAGTGAGTGGTGGCGAGTGAGCGGTGGCGAGTGAGGGGTGGCGAGTGAGTGGCGGCGAGTGAGCGGTGGCGAGTGGGTGGCGGCGAGTGAGTGGTGGCGAGTGAGCGGTGGCGAGTGAGTGGTGGCGAGTGAGCGGTGGCGAGTGAGTGGTGGCGAGTGAGCGGTGGCGAGTGAGTGGCGGCGAGTGAGCGGTGGCGAGTGAGTGGTGGCGAGTGAGCGGTGGCGAGTGAGTGGCGGCGAGTGAGCGGTGGCGAGTGATCGGTGGCGAGTGAGCGGTGGCGAGTGAGCGGTGGCGAGTGAGCGGTGGCGAGTGAGTGGCGGCGAGTGAGCGGTGGCGAGTGATCGGTGGCGAGTGAGCGGTGGTGAGTGAGCGGTGGCGAGTGATCGGTGGCGAGTGAGCGGTGGCGAGTGAGCGGTGGCGAGTGAGTGGCGGCGAGTGAGCGGTGGCGAGTGATCGGTGGCGAGTGAGCGGTGGCGAGTGAGCGGTGGCGAGTGATCGGTGGCGAGTGAGCGGTGGCGAGTGAGCGGTGGCGAGTGAGCGGTGGCGAGTGAGTGGCGGCGAGTGAGCGGTGGCGAGTGATCGGTGGCGAGTGAGCGGTGGCGAGTGAGGGGTGGTGAGTGAGCGGTGGCGAGTGAGCGGTGGCGAGTGAGCGGTGGCGAGTGAGGGGTGGTGAGTGAGCGGTGGCGAGTGAGCGGTGGCGAGTGAGCGGTGGCGAGTGAGCGGTGGCGAGTGAGCGGTGGCGAGTGAGGGGTGGTGAGTGAGCGGTGGCGAGTGAGCGGTGGCGAGTGAGCGGTGGCGAGTGAGGGGTGGTGAGTGAGCGGTGGCGAGTGAGCGGTGGCGAGTGAGCGGTGGCGAGTGAGCGGTGGCGAGTGAGTGGTGGCGAGTGAGCGGTGACGAGTGAGCGGTGGCGAGTGAGCGGTGGCGAGTGAGTGGTGGCGAGTGAGCGGTGGCGAGTGAGTGGCGGCGAGTGAGCGGTGGCGAGTGAGTGGTGGCGAGTGAGCGGTGGCGAGTGAGGGGTGGTGAGTGAGCGGTGGCGAGTGAGCGGTGGCGAGTGAGCGGTGGCGAGTGAGGGGTGGTGAATGAGCGGTGGCGAGTGAGCGGTGGCGAGTGAGCGGTGGCGAGTGAGCGGTGGCGAGTGAGTGGTGGCGAGTGAGCGGTGACGAGTGAGCGGTGGCGAGTGAGCGGTGGCGAGTGAGTGGTGGCGAGTGAGCGGTGGCGAGTGAGCGGTGGCGAGTGAGCGGTGGCGAGTGAGTGGTGGCGAGTGAACGGTGGCGAGTGAGTGGTGGCGAGTGAGCGGTGGCGAGTGAGTGGTGGCGAGTGAGCGGTGGCGAGTGAGTGGTGGCGAGTGAGCGGTGGCGAGTGAGGGGTGGCGAGTGAGCGGTGGCGAGTGAGCGGTGGCGAGTGAGGGGTGGCGAGTGAGCGGTGGCGAGTGAGCGGTGGCGAGTGAGCGGTGGCGAGTGAGCGGTGGCGAGTGAGCGGTGGCGAGTGAGCGGTGACGAGTGAGCGGCGGCGAGTGAGTGGCGGCGAGTGAGCGGTGGCGAGTGAGTGGTGGCGAGTGAGCGGTGGCGAGTGAGGGGTGGCGAGTGAGCGGTGGCGAGTGAGCGGTGGCGAGTGAGCGGTGGCGAGTGAGCGGTGGCGAGTGAGCGGTGGCGAGTGAGCGGTGGCGAGTGAGTGGTGGTGAGTGAGCGGTGGCGAGTGAGCGGCGGCGAGTGAGCGGTGGCGAGTGAGTGGCGGCGAGTGAGCGGTGGCGAGTGAGTGGTGGTGAGTGAGCGGTGGCGAGTGAGCGGCGGCGAGTGAGTGGCGGCGAGTGAGCGGTGGCGAGTGAGTGGTGGTGAGTGAGCGGTGGTGAGTGAGCGGTGGCGAGTGAGCGGTGGCGAGTGAGCGGTGGCGAGTGAGTGGTGGTGAGTGAGCGGTGGTGAGTGAGCGGCGGCGAGTGAGTGGTGGCGAGTGAGCGGCGGCGAGTGAGTGGTGGCGAGTGAGTGGTGCGAGTGAGCGGTGGCGAGTGAGTGGTGGCGAGTGAGCGGTGGCGAGTGAGGGGTGGTGAGTGAGCGGTGGCGAGTGAGCGGTGGCGAGTGAGTGGTGGCGAGTGAGCGGCGGCGAGTGAGGGGTGGCGAGTGAGCGGCGGCGAGTGATGGGTGGCGAGTGAGCGGTGGCGAGTGAGTGGTGGCGAGTGAGCGGTGGCGAGTGAGTGGTGGCGAGTGAGCGGTGGCGAGTGAGTGGCGGCGAGTGAATGGCGGCGAGTGAGTGGTGGCGAGTGAGTGGCGGCGAGTGAGCGGTGGCGAGTGAGCGGTGGCGAGTGAGTGGCGGCGAGTGAGCGGTGGCGAGTGAGCGGTGGCGAGTGAGCGGCGGCGAGTGAGCGGTGGCGAGTGAGCGGCGGCGAGTGAGTGGTGGCGAGTGAGTGGTGGCGAGTGAGCGGTGGCGAGTGAGTGGTGGCGAGTGAGCGGTGGCGAGTGAGCGGTGGCGAGTGAGCGGTGGCGAGTGAGCGGCGGCGAGTGAGCGGCGGCGAGTGAGCGGTGGCGAGTGAGCGGCGGCGAGTGAGCGGTGGCGAGTGAGCGGTGGCGAGTGAGCGGTGGCGAGTGAGCGGCGGCGAGTGAGCGGTGGCGAGTGAGCGGCGGCGAGTGAGCGGTGGCGAGTGAGTGGTGGCGAGTGAGCGGTGGCGAGTGAGTGGTGGCGAGTGAGCGGTGGCGAGTGAGCGGTGGCGAGTGAGCGGTGGCGAGTGAGCGGCGGCGAGCGAGCGGTGGCGAGTGAGCGGTGGTGAGTGAGCGGTGGCGAGTGAGCGGCGACGAGTGAGCGGTGGCGAGTGAGCGGTGGCGAGTGAGCGGTGACGAGTGAGCGGTGGCGAGTGAGCGGTGGCGAGTGAGCGGTGGCGAGTGAGCGGTGGCGAGTGAGCGGTGGCGAGTGAGCGGTGGCGAGTGAGCGGCGGCGAGTGAGCGGTGGCGAGTGAGCGGCGGCGAGTGAGCGGTGGTGAGTGAGCGGTGGGGAGTGAGCGGTGCGAGTGAGCGGTGGCGAGTGAGCGGCGGCGAGTGAGCGGTGGGGAGTGAGCGGTGCGAGTGAGCGGTGGCGAGTGAGCGGTGCGAGTGAGCGGTGGCGAGTGAGCGGTGCGAGTGAGCGGTGGCGAGTGAGCGGCGGCGAGTGAGCGGTGGGGAGTGAGCGGTGGCGAGTGAGCGGCGGCGAGTGAGCGGTGGCGAGTGAGCGGTGGCGAGTGAGCGGTGCGAGTGAGCGGTGGCGAGTGAGCGGTGGCGAGTGAGCGGTGGCGAGTGAGCGGTGCGAGTGAGCGGTGGCGAGTGAGCGGTGGCGAGTGAGCGGTGGCGAGTGAGCGGTGGCGAGTGAGCGGTGCGAGTGAGCGGTGGCGAGTGAGCGGCGGCGAGTGAGCGGTGCGAGTGAGCGGTGGCGAGTGAGCGGTGCGAGTGAGCGGTGCGAGTGAGCGGCGGCGAGTGAGCGGTGGCGAGTGAGCGGCGGCGAGTGAGCGGTGCGAGTGAGCGGTGGCGAGTGAGCGGTGCGAGTGAGCGGTGGCGAGTGAGCGGTGCGAGTGAGCGGTGGCGAGTGAGCGGTGCGAGTGAGCGGTGGCGAGTGAGCGGTGCGAGTGAGCGGTGGCGAGTGAGCGGCGGCGAGTGAGCGGCGGCGAGTGAGCGGCGGCGAGTGAGCGGTGCGAGTGAGCGGTGGCGAGTGAGCGGTGCGAGTGAGCGGTGGCGAGTGAGCGGCGGCGAGTGAGCGGTGCGAGTGAGCGGTGGCGAGTGAGCGGTGCGAGTGAGCGGTGGTGAGTGAGCGGTGCGAGTGAGCGGTGCGAGTGAGCGGTGGCGAGTGAGCGGTGAGGAGTGAGCGGTGGCGAGTGAGCGGTGCGAGTGAGCGGTGCGAGTGAGCGGTGGCGAGTGAGCGGTGCGAGTGAGCGGTGGCGAGTGAGCGGTGCGAGTGAGCGGTGGCGAGTGAGCGGCGGCGAGTGAGCGGTGGCGAGTGAGCGGTGAGGAGTGAGCGGTGGCGAGTGAGCGGTGCGAGTGAGCGGTGGCGAGTGAGCGGCGGCGAGTGAGCGGCGGCGAGTGAGCGGTGCGAGTGAGCGGTGCGAGTGAGCGGTGGCGAGTGAGCGGTGGCGAGTGAGCGGCGGCGAGTGAGCGGTGCGAGTGAGTGGTGGCGAGTGAGCGGTGCGAGTGAGCGGTGGCGAGTGAGGGGTGGCGAGTGAGCGGTGGCGAGTGAGCGGTGGCGAGTGAGCGGCGGGGAGTGAGCGGTGTCGAGTGAGCAGTGCGAGTGAGCGGTGAGGAGTGAGCGGTGGCGAGTGAGCGGTGGCGAGTGAGCAGTGCGAGTGAGCAGTGGCGAGTGAGCGGTGCGAGTGAGCGGTGGCGAGTGAGCGGTGGCGAGTGAGCGGTTCCGCCACTCACGATGCCGGCGGCCCTGGTGCTGCCGTCGCTCACGCTGTGGCTGATGAGCGGCGCCCCGTGGCTGGAGGACGAGGCCAGGGTGGCCGTGCCGCCGGGGGGGACCACGCCGCCCCCGCCACCGGCCCCCCCGCCGCGTTCTGCTTCTTCACCGCCGCCCCCATGGCGTCCATCGACTGGCTTCGCCCGCGGATCACTCGCTGAGACGGCGGAGACAGACGGAGACAGAGAGACAGAGAGAGAGAGACGGAGGAGGGAGACAAAGAGAGACAGAGAGAGACAGATAGAGACAGAGAGACAGAGATAAACAGAGAGAGAGATAGACAGAGACAGAGAGAGACAGAGAGACAGAGAGAGAAGAGACAGACGGAGACAGAGAGACAGAGAGAGAGAGAGAGACCGAGAGAGAGAGACCGAGAGATAGCAGAAACAGTGAGAGAGGGAGAGACAAAGAGACAAAGACACAGAGACATGAAACTCAACTATTGTACGATGTTTATTTTACCAGCTACCTGGCTATCACCAAATGATAGCTAAACGAAGTGGCACACACCATAACGAGGAAATGTACAGCGGCCAAAAAACTCGAAACGCGTCACGTTGAGTCTAAATGTGGAGGGAAAATCCGGAAGACCCGGATAGGAATTCCACGCGACCACGGGAAGAGAGACGCCGCAAACTCCAAATACACAGCAGCAGCAGCAGGCGTCAGGGTCAGGATCGAACCCACGACCTCCTGTACACCAGGCGAGGTAGTTAACATCTCACCACCATTTTGGATCCAGCCGGAACCGAGCTGAAACCAAACCGGAACCAAGCTGGAACCGAGCTAGAACCAAGCTGGAACCAAGCTGGAACCAAGCCCGAACCAAGCCGGAAACCAAGCCAGAACCAAAGTCGCCTGCGACAGTCGCGTTGCCGTTTGGGCCTCGCCCGACAGGTAAACGGGGCACGTCTCCGTCCAAGCGTTTTCGAAAACTTGCTTTGCTGCAGCACAACAGGAGGTGTTTATTGTGCGGGGGAGCAGCGAGTTGTCCAACGTTGGAGTCACCGTCCTCGAGCAGGTTCCAGGGCCTCTGGCGGCGATGTTGTCGATGGCTCCGCTCGCTCCTCCGAATGTGCGGGGGAGGCGTACGGGACGTGACGAGGCGGTGCGAGCGTGGTCCGTCGATGTGTGACGTGCGCCGCGAGAGTCGGGGGGGGGGGGATGCTGCTGCTGCTGCTGCTTTGAATCTTCCGCTCACGGACGAGATGATGCTCGGTGCTCGAAGGATTCGGTCCGGCATGTGTCTCCGTCTTTCTCTCTCTCTGTGTCTCTGTCTCTCTGTCTCTCTCTCTCTGTGTCTATCTCTGTCTCTGTCTCTCNGTCTCTGTGTCTCNCTGTCNTCTCTCTGTGTGTGTCTCTCTGGTCTCTCTCTCTCTCTCTCTGTGNCTCTCTCTCTCTGTCTCTGTGTGTCTCTCTCTGCGTCTCTCTCTGTGTTTCTTTCTCTCTCTCTGTGTCTCTCTCTGTGTCTCTCTCTGTGTTTCTCTCTCTTTCTCTGTGTCTCTCCGTCTCTCTCTGTGTCTCCGTGTCTTTCTCTGTCTCTCTCTCCGTGTCTCTCTCTGTCTCGCCCACCCCCCCCCCCGTCCTTCCACCCCACACCGCAAACACACCGGGGAGAAGACATCGGACGCGGTACCTTGAAGGACTCGAGAAAGCCGCCGCCACCGCCACCGCCGCCGCCACCGCCACCGCCGCCGGCGCCGGTGCCGGTGCCGTTCTCGGCGCGGTCCTCGTCCCCGGGGCCCGTGGCCAGGCCCAGCACGGCCTGGCTGCGGCGCGCCAGCTCCTCGTGCAGCGTCTCCAGCAGCGCCGCGCGCGTGCGCTCCTGTGCACGCGCGCAGACACAGACACGCGCAGACACACGCACACAGACACGCGCACAGACACACACAGACACACACACAAGCAGACACAGACAGACACACACACGCACAGACACGCGCGCAGACACCCACACAGACACGTACTTAGACACACGCACAAACACACGCACAAACACACACAAGCACGCGCACAGACACACACAGACACGCACACACAGACACACGCACACATGCACGCACGGACACATACAGACACACACACAGACACGCGCACAGACACGCACGTAGACACACGCACAGACACAGACACGCGCGCAGACACCGACACAGACACGCACGTAGACACACACAGACACACACGCAGACACACACAGACACACACGCAGACACACGCACAGACACGCACGTAGACACACAGAGACACGCGCACATACACACACAGACACACACGCAGACACGCGCACAGACACATACACACAGACACAGACACACACGCACAGACACACGCACAGACACGCGCGCAGACACACGCGAGCAGCCCTCTACGTGGGTGCGACACAGCGACCGAGCGAACGTCCGACGGTACGACGACTACGACCGCACGAGCGAGTGATCGACCAACTGACTGACATCCAACCAGCTTACGAAGTGACTGACTGACCGACTGACTGACGGAGCGACTGAATGGCAGACGAAACGTCTGGCTGACTGACAATTGACCAAACGAGCGAGTGACTGACCAACTTACGGAATGGCTGGCCGACAAACCGATGTGCTGACTAACCAAAAAACCGAGCATCTGGCCGACTGATGACTGACAAATCTGCTGCCAGAACAACCTTACTGACATATCGACCAACGGATCAAACATCCAACCGACTTGCAATGACGACGACGACGACGACTTGAACGTACCGTGAAGCGTGCGAACCGTGAACGTGAATTCGGTGCAGCGACTTTCTGTCCACGTACCCCGGTAAAATGTCCCGGCCAACGCGTGGCCGGGCGTAAGCCGGCAGCCCGGACGGAGGGGTACACCGGGCGTGGTGTGACGTGGGGGGGGGGGGGGGGGTNGGGGGGTACCTCGAGTTTGGCGAACTTGTCGGCGCGGTAGCAGGCGTGCTCGGCGTTGATGAGTTTGGTGAGCAGGAACTCGCGAAATTCTTCCCCTGAAGTCGGAGCGAGTTCAAAGGTCGGAGGTCAACGCGCGTTGGGGTCATGCGGGGGGTCACACGAGGTCGCGTGGGGTCACGAGGTCACGCAAGGTCACATGAGGTCACGCAAGGTCACATGAGGTCACGCGCGTGACGTGACGAAGGCTGTCCAGGGTTGACGGGCGTCGAATGAGGGAGGGGACGGGCGCGAGAGAAGCGAACGAGCGGATGACTCAATGAGGGGGGAGTTGAGAAACTTACACACACGCGAATGAGTTGAGAAACGTACACACACGCGAATGAGTTGAAAACGTACACACACGCGAATGAGTTGAGAAACTTACACACGCGCGAATGAGTTGAGAAACGTACACACTCGCGAATGAGTTGAGAAACATACACACACGCGAATGAGTTGAAAACGTACACACGCGTGAATGAGTTGAGAAACGTACACACGCGTGAATGAGTTGAGAAACGTACACACGCGTGAATGAGTTGAGAAACGTACACACGCGTGAATGAGTTGAGAAACGTACACACGCGTGAATGAGTTGAGAAACGTACACACGCGTGAATGAGTTGAGAAACGTACACACGCGTGAATGTGTTGAGAAACGTACACACGCGTGAATGAGTTGAGAAGCGTACACACGCGTGAATGAGTTGAGAAACGTACACACGCGTGAATGAGTTGAGAAGCGTACACACGCATGAATGAGTTGAGAAACGTACACACGCGTGAATGAGTTGAGAAACGTACACACGCGTGAATGAGTTGAGAAACGTACACGCGCGCGAATGAGTTGAGAAACGTACACACGCGTGAATGAGTTGAGAAACGTACACGCGCGCGAATGAGTTGAGAAACATACACACGCGTGAATGAGTTGAGAAACGTACACACGCGTGAATGAGTTGAGAAACGTACACACGCGTGAATGAGTTGAGAAACGTACACACGCGTGAATGAGTTGAGAAACGTACATACGCGTGAATGAGTTGAAAGCGTACACACGCGTGAATGAGTTGAGAAACGTACACACGCGTGAATGAGTTGAAAGCGTACACACGCATGAATGAGTTGAGAAACGTACACACGCGTGAATGAGTTGAAAGCGTACACACGCGTGAATGAGTTGAGAAACGTACACACGCGTGAATGAGTTGAAAACGTACACACGCGTGAATGAGTTGAGAAGCGTACACACGCGTGAATGAGTTGAAAACGTACACACGCGTGAATGAGTTGAGAAACGTACACACGCGCGAATGAGTTGAGAAACGTACACACGCGTGAATGAGTTGAGAAGCGTACACACGCATGAATGAGTTGAGAAACGTACACACGCGTGAATGAGTTGAGAAGCGTACACACGCGTGAATGAGTTGAGAAACGTACACGCGCGTGAATGAGTTGAGAAACGTACACACGCGTGAATGAGTTGAGAAACGTACACACGCGCGAATGAGTTGAAAACGTACACATGCGTGAATGAGTTGAGAAACGTACACACGCGCGAATGAGTTGAAAACGTACACACGCGCGAATGAGTTGAGAAACGTACACACGCGCGAATGAGTTGAAAACGTACACATGCGTGAATGAGTTGAGAAACGTACACACACGTGAATGAGTTGAAAACGTACACACGCGCGAATGAGTTGAGAAACGTACACACACGCGAATGAGTTGAAAACGTACACACGCGTGAATGAGTTGAGAAACGTACACATGCGCGAATGAGTTGAGAAACGTACACACGCGTGAATGAGTTGAGAAACGTACACACACGCGAATGAGTTGAGAAATGTACACATGCGTGCGAATGAGTTGAGAAACGTACACACGCGCGAATGAGTTGAGAAACGTACACACGCGCGAATGAGTTGAGAAACGTACACGCGTGCGCGAATGAGTTGAGAAACGTACACACACGCGAATGAGTTGAGAAACGTACACAACGCGAATGAGTTGAGAAACGTACACGCGCGCGAATGAGTTGAGAAACGTACACGCGTGAATGAGTTGAGAAACGTACACGCGCGCGAATGAGTTGAGAAACGTACACGCGCGAATGAGTTGAGAAACGTACACACGCGCGAATGAGTTGAGAAACGTACACGCGCGAATGAGTTGAGAAACGTACACGCGCGCGAATGAGTTGAGAAACGTACACGCGCGCGAATGAGATGAGAAACGTACACACGCGCGAATGAGTTGAGAAACGTACACGCGCGCGAATGAGTTGAGAAACGTACACACGCGCGCGAATGAATTTCACGAATAGACGGAGCAGCAGAGCAAACCAACGCTTTCACGAAGCAACCGGCGAACGAGCCGACATTCGAACGAACCAACGTGACGCACGCACGCACAAGCAAGCGCACGCGGGCGATGAAGAAAGGGCGCGCGTATAAGGAGCAGACGCGTCTGTCCCGCAGCGCGAACACAAAGAGCGAGGTTCGGCGTGCCCTCTGCGATAAGTCTACGCAGCAGAGACACCTTTTTGAAGACGGGCGGGTTGGGCAGAGGGGGCTTGAACTCCGGCACGTCGTCCCGCGCCGTGATGGACAACTTTGGTGGGGGGGGCGACACAAAACGGCACGGTGAGAAAGAAAAGAAGAAAAAACATCGCCGACTGCGGAACCGTCACCGCTCGTCCGCCGTCACGTTCGCTCGAATGTATTTGAGCGAAGACGAGAGGCGGTGGGGCGATTCGCGCTCACGGTCAGCGACACCGGTGACGATTGCCTGTACACACCTGTACAGGATTGATTGCACGTGTGGTAAATGTCGTGTTGTGCAAACAGGACGAATGATCAGCAAGAGACTTAAAGAACATCAGAGAAATATTAAATTCTCCCAAATGCAACTGTCAGCAGTAGCAGAACACGCGCGCCAACAAGGACACTCAATTGAGTTTGATAATGTTGAAGTTCTGTGCAAAACCAGCTACGACTGGCCAGACTAATTAGAGAATTTATCGAAATTTAAAGAAATCAAAATAACTTTAACCGTTCGGATAGCTATCGCCTTAGTGCTGCGTGGAAGCAAATCATCAAATAAGACATTATTTAAATGCGTGCTTATAAAGGGCACCACACTTCAATCGGGATTACCGTTGGTACCGCTATTTTAATACACACAATAGACAGGAAGGACAAGATCAAAGGGCTTGCATAATGCGCATGCATCATGCACGTTGCCTCAGTAACCCCCCCCCTCCCCCACTTTGCACAAGGGCGCAGAAGCGTGGTCACCACATCTACGCCTCTATGTAACGAACAAAACAGGTGGACTTCTCCACAAATCTGGCTGTCGCCTGATGAAGCTAGTTGTAATTACTGGCGAAACGTCGTACTCAGATTGTAAATGTTGTGGCTTGGCTCTCCAGCACACCGGTTAGTGCTGTAGTAGTATACTACACTATACACTACACTACTATACACTACACTATACACTACACTACTATACACTACACTACACTAAACTACTATACACTACACTATACACTACACACTAGTGCTGTACTAGTATACTACACTATACACTACACTATACACAAATACACTACTATACACTACACCACTATACACTACACTATACACTAAACTACTATACACTACACTCTACACTAGTGCTGTACTAGTGACGAATTGGCCACGTTCTGTTCACGTGACAACCCTCACTAGTTGGCTGTGTCGGGTGGTGGCGGTTTAACGACACATTTATATATTTATTATGCCTGAAGCGGTCATGGGGCCTCTCCCCGGGGGTCGAATCGGCCTCAAGCGAGTATCCCGGTGCGGTGTGTAGTAAACATCATCGCCACTGGGGAGACAAAGCGGCTTGCTCAACACTTCGGCTTTCGCGACAAACCCCCCCCCCCACCTTGTACGTGGGGGGCGAAGGGAATTCTTGCGTTTGGCAGTGGCCGCCTGGGGGTTGCCCCCCATCGCCCCCCCCACCGCCCCCCCCCCACCGCCCCCCCCCACCGCCCTNCCCCACCGCCCCCACCCCCGCCCCCACCGACCCCCTCCACCGNCCCCCCACCGCCCTACCACACCGCCANCCCCCCCGCCCCCCCCCACCGCCCCCACCGCCCCCACCGCCCTCCCCATAGCCCCCCACCGCCCACACCGCCCCCACCGCCCTCCCCCATAGNCCCCCCCCCCCGCCCCCGCCCCGCCCCGCCCTCCCCGCCCTCCCCGCCCCCACCGCCCCCCACCCCCGCCCCCCACCGAAACCCCCCCCGCCCTCCCCCCGCCCTCCCCCGCCCCCCCACCTTGTAGGTGGTGTTGCTGCTGCAGGGCTCCTCCACCTGCACCACGGCATAGGCGTGCAGGAAGTTGGAGGCCACCATGTCGGGCACGAAGGGCGTGTTCTCCTCCTGGAACACCACCGCCACGATGTCGTTGCCGATGTGGCGCTTGCGCTGCAGCTGCGGCGGCAAGGGGGGGGGAGCGGGGGGGAGGGGGCGAGGGGGGCAGCACGGACGGCATGAGGAGGAGGAGAGGGGAGCTCATGGGGGGAGGGGAGGAGGGCAGCAGGGAGGGAAGAGACTTGGGCGGTTGGCACGAGTTGTAAAAACAGCAACGGCACAAACTGGCAGACGCGTTCACGCCGAGTGGATTCTGTCGGAGGAGGTGAGAACCCCACAGGCCGCTTGCGCCAGTGACCACGAGCGGCCGTCACTCGACGGCCCGGCCCACGGGGGCCACGTCCACTGCGGAGATGGAGCGAAACGGCTCGTTCGCTCGGCGGATCGATGCTTCGCGGGACGGTGACCGGTGCGGGGTGACGGCTTGGGGAGGAGGCCATCATCCAGCAGTGGATTGACCATGGCTGACGCTGATGACGATTACCACGACGACGACGACGACGATGATGATAATGACGACGATCATAATTACCATGATAATTATAATGACAACAATGAAAATTACGATGACGGCGATGATGATGACTTTGATGACAACGACGACGATGATGACGACAACGACGACAGTGATGACAATGATGACGACGGCGATGATGATGACGTTGATGACGACGTTGATGACGACGATGATGACGACGACGACGACAATGATGACGACGGCGATGATGACGTTGATGACGTTGATGACGACGACGACGGCGATGAGGGCCACCTGCTGCGCGTCGCCCTCGGTGTAGGGCAGCTTGGTGGAGACGTGCAGCATGATCTCGCGGCCGTGGAACGTCGTGAACACCGACTCAACGCCCGTCTGGCCGTGCGTCACGTCCAAACCGCCACGGAACCTACGCACGGACACGCACGCACGCACACACACACATACGCCTCACTCACTCACCCACCCACTCACTAACCCACACACCCACTCACTCATGCACCCATTCACTCACTCACCACCCACTCACNCACTCACCCACTCACCCACCCACCCACCCACTCACTCACCCACTCACCCACTCACTAACCCACTCACCCACTCACTCATGCACCCATTCACTCACTCACCCACCCACTCACTTATGCACCCACTGATCCACCCACTCACCACCCACTCACTAACCCACTCACCCACACTCACTCACTCACCCACCCACTCACTCACCCACTCCACCCACCCACTCACTCACTCACCCACTCACTCACCCACTCACTCACCCACTCACCCACCCACTCACGCACCCACTCACCCACCCACTCACCCACCCACTCACCCACCCACTCACCCACCCACTCACCCACCACCCCACTCACTCACCCACCCACCCACTCACTCACTCACTCACTCACTNACCCACTNACCCACCCACCCACCCACTCACTCACTCACTCACCACTCACTCATGCACCCATTCACTCACCCACCAACTCACTCACCCACTCACCCACCCACCCACTCACCCACAACTCACCCACCCACCACTAACCCACTCACCCACCCACTCACTCACCCACCCACTCACTCACTCACCCACCCACTCAACCACTCACTCCTGGTGAGGAGGGTGGCGGTGGTGAGCGTGTGGTCAGGAGCATGGTAGTGAGGCGTGTCGGGGTGGTGGTGGTGAGCGTGGTGGTAGCATGGTGATGAGTGTCGGGTGGTGGTGGTGAGCGTGGTGGTGGTGGTGAGGGTGGTGAGCGAGGTGGTGGTGGTGAGCGTGGTGGTGAGCGTGGTGGTGAGCGTGTGGTGGTGGTGAGCGTGGTGGTGGTGGTGAGCGTGGTGGGTGGCGAGGTGGTGGGGTGAGCGAGGTGGTGAGCGAGGTGGTGAGCGTGGTGGTGGTGGTGAGCGTGGTGGTGGTGGTGGTGAGCGTGGTGGTGGTGAGTGCGTGTGTCCCGCACCCCTTGAAGTCCTGCAGCTGCACGGTGTCTCCGAGGAGCTCCAGGAACTGGACGAAGGCGGCGCTCTCCTCGTTGTTCCCAAACACCTCCTCCTCCGACGTCTGTGGTCACGTGGGGGGTCACGCACACACAAACAAAGACATAGATCCCCCGTATAGCCTGAACAGACCGTTGGGGCAAGTGCTGTTAGCGAGCAGCACCTATGAAGGCCGGCACACGAGGGGTGGGTGGCCAGCACCACGCCCAGCCGCCTTTGTCTCCCAGTGTTTACACATTTGAGGCTGAGTCGACCTAGGGGAGGCCCATGACCAGTTCAGATAATCGTCGCTGGTGATGGCCGTGAGCGGGAATCAAACCCGGGTCGCCGGGTTTGTAGCACAGCTTAGCAGCTAACCGCTACGCTACCGCTCCCCACACACACGCAAACACGGGGGGGGGGGGGGATCAGGGTGCAAGAGGTCAAAGGATCACGGCGCGCACCGTGACCCCGAGGAGACGTGCTCTGGCCAGGGTTCACTCACGGGTGTCTGTAAACGGATCGCCCCGTCCACACGAGGGGGCACCGCACAACCCTCGCGGACACTGCGCGCGGCTCGCGCGGGCTGAACGAGTTGGGGTGGTGATGGTGGTGGCGGTTTTCACGCTCCTCTAGGACCCAGCCGCCCGACCACGGGTGACATCGCGTGATGTTTGAACTGCTGCCGGTTCCCGCACTTCCACAACCCCCAAGTCGACTCAGCCTTCAACGAGTACATGACGGGGGCGTTTAATACACGAGGTTTACTGCTGTGCCTGTGCGCAAGAATTGAACGACTGCCTTGTTTTGCGCAGTCACCGATGACTGAGACGAGACCGTTCAAACACGGTGGCTAGGAGATGTTAACTACCTCGCCCGGTATACAGGAGGTCGTGGGTTCCATCCCGACCCTGACGCCTGCTGCTGTATATTTGGAGTTTGCGTGTCTCTCTCATCATCATCACGGTGGCTAGGAGATGTTAACTACCTCGCCCGGTATACAGGAGGTCGTGGGTTCCATCCGACCCTGACGCCTGCTGCTGTATATTTGGAGTTTGCGTGTCTCTCTCATCATCATCACGGTGGCTAGGAGATGTTAACTACCTCGCCGGTATACAGGAGGTCGTGGGTTCGATACAGACCCTGACGCCTGCTGCTGCTGCTGTATATTTGGAGTTTGCATGTTCTCCCCGTGGTCGTGTGCACCTTCGAGTATCTGGCTGCTATAAATGTTCACGTTACGATAAGCCGCTCCGTTGAGCTGTCATTTGTGATAACAAAAGTCCTACACAGCTCGATGCGGCCTTACCTGTTGGTAAAATAAGAGATAGTTTTGACTTGATCGCGTGCGGTGACCATCACTGTGTGGCTGGGTGGCAGACACCCGGGACTGGAACCCCCAGGCCTCTCAGCGGTGCTGGGTCCGCGTCTTTCTGACCTCCGAACCATCCGGGCAGCTCGACCGAATATCATTATGATTTTTAGTTTTTTGTTTGTTCCAGTCACCGGTGACGGGGCCCGTGGCCATCGACAAACAAGCGGCGGGTGCAGCGGCTGACACCCGGGGTGGAGCCCAGCCTCTCGGTGTGACCGTCCCGGCGTCGTTAGCCGCCCCCCCCCCCCCCCCCCGGCGGGCCACCTGCAGGAGGAGGTGCGGGGGACCGCTCACCTGACCAAACTTTTGGTAAATGACTCCGAACTTGAAGTTGTTGGACAGCACGTGCTCATCGTAAGTCACGATGAGCTTAGACGCCTGCGGGGTGGGGGGCGGTGGGGGTGTGGGGGAGATGGGGAACAGAGCAGCGCATCTGGGTGATTGATACTTATTAGAATAACGTCGATGTCAACTTGTCACGCCGCACCGCCGCCACCACACAGCAGTCGCTCGCCGCTCTCGTGAAGAGAGAGGATGACTCAGAGCGAGGAACCAGGAGAGGACGACTCAGAGAGAGAGGACGACTCAGAGAGAGAGAGAGGATGACTCAGAGAGAGAGAGAGGATGACTCAGAGAGAGAGGATGACTCAAGAGAGAGAGGACGACTCAGTGAGAGAGAGGATGACTCAGAGAGAGAGAGAGGACGACTCAGAGAGAGAGGGCGACTCAGAGAGAGAGGGCGACTCAAGAGAGAGGACGACTCAGAGAGAGAGGACGACTCAGAGAGAGAGAGGACGACTCAGAGAGAGAGGATGACTCAAGAGAGAGAGGACGACTCAGTGAGAGAGAGGATGACTCAGAGAGAGAGAGAGGACGACTCAGAGAAAGAGAGGGCGACTCAGAGAGAGAGAGGGCGACTCAGAGAAAGAGAGGATGACTCAGAGAGAGAGAGGACGACTCAGAGAGAGAGAGGATGACTCAGAGAGAGAGGATGACTCAAGAGAGAGAGGACGACTCAGTGAGAGAGAGGATGACTCAGAGAGAGAGAGGACGACTCAGAGAAAGAGAGGGCGACTCAGAGAGAGAGAGGGCGACTCAGAGAAAGAGAGGATGACTCAGAGAGAGAGAGGACGACTCAGAGGAATGCCAGGAGGAGAAACCACGGATGAGCAGGCAGCAGCAGCAGCCACGCGGGCAAGGAGCCGGCCCTACCAGCAATTGCCCAAGCTCTGCGATCCTCTATGCATTAACGGCGCAATCGCCCAATTAATGAGTTTATACCACGTGGGGAGGGAATCGGAGCGGCCAGGTGAGAGGGGAAACGCTCTATCCCTTACAAACGTAACGGGTGGCATCCACATTTTAGCAGCAGCAGCGTCTTCTCCTGTCGAGCCAGGGGTTACGGCCCCTCCTCTACGACCCAAGGGAAGCAAGTTGGAACAGATGGAGATTAGTCCACACTTGGCTGCGCTGCTTTCTCTTGCTGAGCCACGGCTCCTGCCCGACCCTCGCTCAGCGACATCATCCGTGATTCACCAACCCTCGCCGCCGCCGCCTCCACACAGCGCCGGATCGCAGGGCAAGCAGCACAGCCGCGTGTCAATCTGAGATCTGAGAGGAGCTGCGTCGTTCAGAACACTCCACCAGCGGCGAAGGACTCCGGGCAGATCGTCGCAACGTGGCCAAAGTGAAACAAAACAACAAAAGAAATCCGTGACGGATCGTGACGCGGCCGAGCACGTGGGCGCTAACTCGGGAAGACTTTCGTCCAGGGAAGTCGGCCGGGGTGGGCGCCGTACTAAGGGAGAATGTCGCGTATCCGCCCCGTCGCATATCTGACCAGTCACGTATCTGACGAGTCACGTATCTGACCAGTCGCGTATCTGAACAGTCGCGTATCGGACCAGTCGCGTATCTGACCAGTCGCTCGCGTATCTGACCAGTCGCGTATCTGACCAGTCGCGTATCTGACCAGTCGCGTATCTGACCAGTCGCGTATCTGACCAGTCGCGTATCTGACCAGTCGCGTATCTGACAGTCGCGTATCTGACCAGTCGCGTATCTGACCAGTCGCGTATCTGACCAGTCGCGTATCTGACCAGTCGCGTATCTGACCAGTCGCGTATCTGACCAGTCGCGTATCTGACCAGTCACGTATCTGACCAGTCGCGTATCTGACNAGTCGCGTATCTGTCGCGTATCTGACCAGTCGCGTATCTGACCAGTCGCGTATCTGACCAGTCGCGTATCTGACCAGTCACGTATCTGACCAGTCGCGTATCGACCAGTCGCGTATCTGACCAGTCGCGTATCTGACCAGTCGCGTATCGGACCAGTCGCGTATCCGCCCAAGCTGGACTGCACAGCGAGCACGGTGATCGCGTAACTGACATTCCCGCATGCGTCTTGCGGCGTCATCTGGTCCAACACCATGTGAGACTCGGCTCTAAAAAAAGCTGTCTCGGGTGTGGACCAATCAATTTCAAGGACAGTGCATACATTATTAGAGTTGTGTTTTTTTAGTGCATTTTGACCGCAAGTATTGTGGTCAATGCAAACATGATCCCTTGTAAAAAGGTGTCAGTTTTGTTGCCAGGTAAAAGGGGTAAAACACCTATTACTATTCCCGTAGCTTGAGAGAATATAGAGTAGCTCCAAATTGAAAATGTGTGATGGTTATTTATATATTTGTATTATTATTACTACAGGATGCTGGAGGTCATGGAATCACGTGTCCCTCCACAGCCACTAGAGGCCGTAACATCAACTCGTGCACCAATGAATGGACTTTACTTTGCTCACCTTCGGGTACAAAATCGGGGAAAACCTATCGACGGTGACGTCTTCACAGACGAGCTGGAACGACAGGGTCAGGGGTCAGGGGTCAGGGGGTCACATCGCCAATTACTCTCACCGGGACCCAGTCACCCCGTGATATTCGTTTTCACGGGCTGTTTCTCTCAGCGTACGGAGCCACAGATAGCAGAATCAGATTAAACTTTAAAAAAAAAAAACTCAACTAAATACAAAAACAGAAGTAGCTCTCTATTTGATTCCACGCTGCTCCGGATGAGAGCTACAGATGGAAACGTATTCGTTGCATCACACCAACGTAATAAAGAAAAATATATACACAAAGGCGAAGGCCCCCTATAGCCTTAACACACTGTTGGGGCAAGTGCTGTTAGCGAGCACCTCAGGAGGCCGTGGGGTGGGTGCCAGCACCACGCCCGTCCGCCTTTGTCTCCCCAGTGGCGATGTTTACACACCGCACCGGGTACTCATTTGAGGCCGAGTCCACCTAGGGGAGGCCCAGGAGCCGTTCAGGTAACCGCCGCCGGTGTTGGCCGCTCACCCAAGGCAGCAGGGCTCCGCCGGCTCTTCAAGGGCCGCTTCCTGGCGACATCTATTGAGGACCGCCGGCTGCTCTCGCTATTTCAATTGCCGACCCCTGACCCAAGAAAAGCCGTCCCCCCCCATCCTACCCACAGACCCCTCCCCCCTCCAACCCCCCCGCCCCCCCGCCCCCCCCGCCCCCCCCCGNCCCCCCCGCGTGGCCCGCGGAGAGCGACGTTGCCCGCGTCTCACCTTCGCCATCTGGATGACGTTGGGGAACTCGGCGAGGCACGAGATGGGACGAGGTCGTGGCAGGTCCTCGCCTTCGTCCTTGAGCGACGAGGGGGGAGACGCGAAAGAGACAAAAGTTCCGCCGCGGAGCCTGAGCCGACTGTCGGGGCCAAGTGCTGTTAGCGAGCGCCGGCAAGGCACGCGAGGGGTGGGTGGTCAGCACCGTGCCCGGCTGCCTTTGTCTCCCCAGTGGCGATGTTTTACACACCGCACGGGATACTCGTTTTTTAGGCTGAGTCGACCTAGGGAGGCCCAGGACCGGTCCAGATAGTCGTCACCGGTGTTGGCCGTGAGTGAGAATCGAGCTTGGGTCAGCGGGTTTGGAGAGCAGCGCGCTAACCGCTGCACCACCACTCCCCGTACATAAATAAAAGACAAAGATTCCCCGTACAGCTTTAGCCAGACTGTTGGGGCAGATGCTGTCAGCGAGCACCTATTAAGGCTGGCATGGCACAGGAAGAGGGGGGGGGGGGTGGCCAGCACCACGCTCGGCCGCCTTTGTCTCCCGGTACCGATGCTTACCCACCGCACCGGGTACTCATTTTGAGGCTGAGTAAACCGAGCGGAGGCCCAGGACCGGTCCAGATAAGAGTCGCCGCCAATGTTGAGCCGTGAGCGGGAATCACAACTCGGGTCCCTGCCGGGTTCGTGGCGCAGCAAGCGCTAACCGCTGCGCCACCGCTTCCCACACGCATTCAAACACAGACACACGCACGCAGACACAGACACACGCACGCGCACGCAGACACAGCTGCAGCGGCAAACCTCGCGCAAAACTCACACTTTTGTGCTCGGCAAAAATATAATTAAGGGAGGTAATTGCAGCCATCGCTCTGCGGAGCTTGGCATCACTTGGAGGCGGAGGCTCGCGCCCACAGACACTCGAGAACAATGGCGCCGTGACGTCAGATCTCGTCTCAAAATAAAAACGGTCGGAAGAGCGTCCTTGACTCACGAAGCTGAACGCCTCCAGTTCAATCCTCAATTCGGGTGTGAACGTACAACTATTTCATGATCGTCATTATGATCCTCATTATCATTAATCCGCTCGTTGACCCGGGGAAAGCGACACCGAGTCTCAAGACGAATTCTTAAGAGGGTCCTGCCACATTAAACTAAACTATTTTTTAATCTACCGGGTAAGGTTCACCGAGCTGTGAGGCTCTTTTCCGGAAGTGACCTGGTCATCACGAGTGATAGCTCAACGAAGTGGAGAAAAAAACCACGCAAACTCCAAATATACAGCAGGTGTCAGGGTCAGGATCGAACCCACGACCTTCTGTATAAGAGGAGAGGTAGTTAACATCTCCTAGCCACCATGATGATGATGAGAGAGAGACACACAGACTCCAAATATACAGCAGGTGTCAGGGTCAGGATCGAACCCACGACATCCTGTGTACCAGGCGAGGTAGTTAACATCTCCTAGCCACCGTGATGATGATGAGAGAGAAAGACACGCAAACTCCAAATATACAGGTGTCGGGTCAGGATCGAACCCACGACCTTCTGTATAAGAGGAAAGGTAGTTAACATCTCCTAGTTACCGTGATGATGATGAGAGAGAGAGACACACAGACTCCAAATATACAGCAGGTATCGGGGTTTGGATCGAACCCACGACCTCCTGTATAACAGGCGAGGTAGTTAACATCTAGCCACCGTGATGATGATGAGAGAGAAAGACACGCAAACTCCAAATATACAGGTGTCGGGGTCAGGATCGAACCCACGACCTTCTGTATAAGAGGAGAGGTAGTTAACATCTCCTAGTTACCGTGATGTGATGAGAGAGAAAACACGCTCCCAGTCGGTGTCGGGTTTGGATCGACCCATGCTCCTGTATATATAGAGGAAACCCGTGCAGAATNGGGGGGGGGGAGAAAGTACGAAACCTGCACACCAGACCTCAGACCTCTTGTCACAAAGAGGAGTTTTTTTGTGGTTAGGTCACGAATGCATAAATGTGTCGTTAAACCCGACACGGCCAATTGGTGAGGTTTGTCACGTAAACAGAACGTGGCCAATTCGTTACGAGTGGAGCACCAACCGGTTGTGTGTTGGAGAGTGAACCCACCACAACATTTACAATTCGAGTAGCTGTGACGTTTCGCCGGCAATTACAACAACAACAACCACCACCACCAGCAGCAGCATCAGCAGCATCAGGCGACAGCCACAGAGTCGTGGAGAAACCCTCTTCCTGTTTCGTTCTTAAATAGACAGAAGTGGCTGTGACGTCATCACTTGTGAGCCAATCAGGTGCGAGGGTTGAGTACGCATATAAATGACAATGGATATTTATTACCGGTTGGGTAATTCACGTTGAGCTTGTGCATCCTGCGGCTTTTTGCGCGTACGAAAAATCGCAGCACCTCGTTGTTGTCTGCCACCACTGCGCTGCCTCCGCCCTGCCCCGCCTAATTTACGTCGACGCAAAGGTCGGGCCGACGGTTCCGACCACCACGCGTGCCAACGCTGGGCCAATGCTGGAGCAACGCTGGGCCAACGCTGGGCCAACGCTGGGACAACGCTGGACCAACGCTGGGTCAACGCTGGTCAACGCTGGGTCAACGCTGGGTCAACGCTGGGCCAACGCTGGGTCAACGCTGGGCCAACGCTGGGCCAACGCTGGGCCAACGCTGGGTCAACGCTGGGTCAACGCTGGGCCAACGCTGGGTCAACGCTGGGCCAACGCTGGGCCAACGCTGGGCCAACGCTGGGCCAACGCTGGGCCAACGCTGGGTCAACGCTGGGCCAACGCTGGGCCAACGCTGGGCCAACGCTGGGCCAACGCTGGGCCAACGCTGGGCCAACGCTGGGCCAACGCTGGGTCAACGCTGGGCCAACGCTGGGCCAACGCTGGGTCAACGCTGGGTCAACGCTGGGCCAACGCTGGGTCAACGCTGGGTCAACGCTGGGCCAACGCTGGGCCAACGCTGGGTCAACGCTGGGTCAACGCTGGGTCAACGCTGGGCCAACGCTGGGTCAACGCTGGGTCAACGCTGGGTCAANGCTGGGTCAACGCTGGGCCAACGCTGGGCCAACGCTGGGCCAATGCTGGGCGGGTTGCGGGCGCGTTACCGGAGGATCATGCGGAGGTGCTCCTGCTCCGACACGACCTCGTGCTTTACGGAGAAGATGATGATGCCCAGCGCGGGGTCCACAGCGTAGTAGTTGAAGTGCTCCTGTTGCGGACGACGATGCGACAGCCGACGGTGGTTACAACGACAACACTCAACCGCGTCGTCAATGGCAACAACAGCAACAACAACTGTGTGAGTGTGTGTCCTAAACAGTCACAAAGATCAAAGATATCCCCCGTATAGCCTTAAGAGATTTTGGGGCAAGTGCTGTTAGCGAGCGCCTATGAAGGCCGGCACGGCACACGAGGGGTGGGTGGCCAGCACCACGCTCGGCCGCCTTTGTCTCCCCGGTACTGATGCTTACCCACCGCAACAGGTACTCATTCGAGGCTGAGCCGACCGAGCGGACGCCCAGGACCGGATCAGATAACCGTCGCCGGTGTTGACCGTGAGCGGGAATCGAACTCGGGTTTCTGCCGGGCGCGTAGCCGATTACACCAACAACATCAACAACAAGCAACAAATAATGATAGAAAACAAGTATATTCTACAGAGCGCTTACGAGTGAGAACGCCACACAGCAGCGCGGCCAGGCAGATGTGCCCCACCCCCATCATTCGCTCAGCCAATGAGAGCAAAGCACGGCTCCGAGCCTATCAGACGCCGTCAGGAACGCATCCCCATGCATGCAATGCTGTGGTGACCCCCTTTTAGCGCCGATTCCGTCAGCGCCAGCTTCTCAGCGAGGTCTCTGCCTTGCACGTAACAGGCGACGTTTCAGGCAATGGGCCCTTCTACCCTTATACAGACGCCACGGTTGCTAGGAAATGTTAACAACCTCGCCTGGCATGCAGGAGGGCTTGGGTTCGATCCCGACCCTGACGAGGCCTGCTGCATATTTGGGGTTTCCGTGCGTCTCTCTCTCTCTTTCTCCCCGTGGTCCCTCCACATTTTAGAATCCACCCCTCCCCCACGCCCCCCTCCCCCATGCCCCCCTCCCCCATTCCCCCCCCTTCTCCCGCCAGGTCTCACCTGCCCGAGGAAGTGCTGCCGGTAGAGGTGGGCCGTGCGGTGGCTCTCGATGGCGAGGGGGTCCACGGGGAGGGGCGGAGTCCGGCGAGGGGGCGGTGTTGCGGGCGGCCCTCCCCCTCGGGGTGTGGCTCCCCCGCCGCTCCGCCCCTCGATCCAGTAGCCCCCGAATTGGGGAAGTATCACGGACGGGTAGGGGGGCTCCCGCTGTAGCACCTGGGACACACACACACACACGCGCGCGCACGGTCACACGGCGTGTGTCTGTGTGTGTGTGTGGGTAGTGTAGCGGGTAGCGCTGCGCTGCGAACCCGGCAACCCGAGTTCGCTTCCCGCTCGCGGCCACCAACACCAGCGGTGACGATTATCTGAGCCGGTCCTGGGCCTCCCTAGGTCGACTCAGCCTCAAATGACAAAGGCGGCCGGGCGTGGTGCTGGCAACCCACCCCCTCGTGTGTCGTCCCGGTCTTCATAAGTGCTCGCTAACAGCACTTGCCCCAACAGTCTGTTAGGCTATACGGGGGATCTTTGTCTTTGTGCATACGTGTGTGTGCTGCGTGTGAATGCGTTCCCCGGTAAACACGACGACGCATCGCGCGCTCTCCTCCGCTCACGAACGCACGGGGAGCGAGAGCGGCTAGCGGCACAGCGGCCAATCCCAGCTTCCAATTGCGTGCCCGCTGAATAAATGAAGAGGCTTGACCCATTTTCACCATCCCCGGCCACATCATGAGCTACATTGATCGCTCTTCCCCCGCCCCCCTCCCCCCTGGCGTGTGTGAGTCGTGAGCCCAAAGTCGTGACACGCGGGGAAACAAAAAACCTGGCTCTCGTAGTCTCCCCCAAACGCGGGGAAGGTTACGCGCGTCGTTGTTGTTGTTGTTGAACCACGACAACAACAACAACAATATCATCGAGAATAAGGTCCCCCACAGTTTTTCCGTTTCGGCCCATCTACTCATCTACCCACTTACCCACCCACCCACTCGTTCACTCACCTGCTCACTCATCCACTCGCTTGCTCGCTCGCTCACTTATGAACTCGCTCAACCCTCAATCGCTCGCTCACTCACTCACCCATTTACGCACTAACTCGCCGCCTCGCTCATGCACTTACCCGCTCACTCACCGACTAATCTACTCAATCACTCCCTCGCTTACACGCTCACCTGCTCACACACTCACCCACCCACCGACTCACCCACCCACTGACTCACTCACCTGCTCACCCAATCACCTGCTGACTCACCCACTCACCTGCTCACCCAATCACCTGCTGACTCACCCACTCACCTGCTCACTCAATCGCTCAATCGCTCACTCACCGACTAATCCACCCCATCACTCCCTCGCTTACATGCTCACCCAATCACCCACTCACTCACCCACCCGCTCGCCGCCCGCTTGCCCGATCAACTGCTGACTCACGTTCGCGTTATACAGCCCCATCTATCTGGAACTCACTGCCGGTCGCTCTGCGAGGATTCGCCTCTTAACCACAACGCCGTCGGCAACGCCCTCGCGCCGCGCTGACGGCACCAACAACGGACGCGCCGGCGTGTTCGTCGCTTTGTTATTGCGACCTTCTTTCGTACGGGATTCAATGAGAAGAGATCAAGAGATGTCATTTCAGATGCGCCACTCCAATCGCCCGCTTCAGGAGCAGAGCGGATCTCGCCCATTCGTCCCTTTAAAGGAGCGAAGGCGGCGGCAACGGTGCGGTGTTTACGATGCCGGTCGAGGGCGCAGGGATTCGGTTGATGGTCGATCATCGACCGAATCCCCCCCCCCCCGCACCGCCGCTCCCGATTCGGTTGATGGCCGATCATTGGCGGCGTGGAACGTTCAAGGAACGTTCAAACTGGGGAGGTTCGACGGTAGGGGCCCCCCCCCCCAACTCCCCGTGCGGGTGACGTGTTTTTTATTACGTCGGCCGTAGCCTGGACTCTCGCTTCCATCCGTCTCGCCTTCATTTCTGTTTTGCGGCGCACGTGGGGTGAGGCCGCCGCCGCCGCCGCTGCTGCTGTGATCCAGAAGGTCGGTTGGTGGCCTGGTTTAGGCGAACAGGCGTCGCGTGGTTTTGCGCCATCGTCATTGTTACGATGACTGCGATTTTATGATGAGGATTTGTGCGCGTGTGTGTTTGTCCACGAGTTTTCGCAGGTGCGGGGGGGGGGTAGCGAAGTTTTGTTCCCAGATAGAAGGGTAAAAAACCAATTATCGGTGTCAGTTTGGTTACACACGTTTTTTATTTTTTATTTTACCAGGTAAGGCCCGCACTGAGCTGTAATGGCTCTTTTTCAGAAGCGACTGGCCATCACACATGAAAGCTCAACGAAAGTGGCTTATCATCATCATCATCATCGTGTGGAAATGTTATAGCAGCTGCCAAATGCTCTATAAACGCGTGACGTTGATTCTAAACGTGGAGGGGAAAAACCGGAGGGCCCGGTGGAAAAATCCACGCGACCACCGNAGAGAGAGAGAGAGAGACACGAGAGAGAGGGACTCCAAATACACAGCAGCAGGCGTCAGGGTCGGCATCGAAACCCACGAACGACCTCCTGTATACCAGGCGAGGTAGTTAACATCTCGCCAACCGGGGCGACCCGGTTAGGTTAGGCTCGCCGGAATCCGAACCGCGACCCCACGGAGCGCTCGGACGCCCGCGAGCGGCGTACCTCGTGGACGCTGGGGTAGGGGATGTAGTCATCCTCCGACTGCAACGACAGGGGATGGGAGGAGTGGGGTGGGTGGAGGAGAGAGGGTGTAAGAGGGGAGCAGGCGGTCAGGGTGAGTGTCCCGCGAGATCCCCCCCGCCCCCGCCACCCCCAGCGGCACTGCCGTCACGCCGTCACCGTTTTAGTTCGCCGGCCGTGTCGGCTGGCGAGGCCTTTGCGATCGCGCCCTGCGCAAACCAGTCGCGAGTCGGAACGGCGGTCGTGAAAGCCTCCTTCGTGTCAAATATACTCATGCAATTTCGACGTAGAACTTTCGCGGCTGCAGCAATTCCTATTCTTTGTTTGAGTTTTTTTGTTTATTTCTATTCACTTCATTTTAAAATCCTTTATATTAAGTTCGCTTGCTTGCTTAGGACTGTGCAAATCTTTCAGTCGTTTTTTAACCCACTTCCCGTGATCCAATCGAGCTGCATTTTCCACACAGACTCGTTGTGCGTGACAATGAATGTTCGTGAAATTTTTTTTCCAAAATTTACACTTTAGGAAAAAATTAATTATATTTAATTACCAATTGCTTAATGGTGGCAGGCAATCATCTGACCCATAGGTGGCAGCCACCTCAAGCCAGAGGACGAGAGGACTCTGGCTTGTAAAGGATTTATAGTGAAAAACTTTGTTTTTACGGGTTAATTTTTTATCTATCGACGTCACTTTACCGAAAGAACCAAAGAATATCAATATACTCATTATTGGGATCTTCAGGTGGGAAGGGGTGGGGGGGGTGGTGGTTCTACCCCCACCGTCCCCACCCTCCCACTGGATCTGTGGTTGTTGTGGTGTGCAAGAGGGGGTTGTGATCCGGTTGTGGATCCGGTGGTGGTGGCGATGCTCGTACTTACCCTGGGCTTGGGCATGGGGCACCTTTGGTCATCTATCCTGTTGCCCTGTGGAATATCAACACACGTGGTCAGCCACCGTCGTCGTCGTCATCGCAGTCATCGCACAATGACAGAGGACTCAAGTCGTCACAGTCATCGTCGTCATCTCATCATCGCACAGCACAGTCACACAGAACACACATCACCACAAACACCATCATCATCATCGTCACACACCATACATCACAAACATCATCATCATCATCATCGTCACCGTCACACACCAACATCACAAACATCATCATCATCATCATCATCGTCACCGTCACACACCATACATCACAAACATCATCATCATCATCGTCGTCACCGTCACACACCAACATCACAAACATCGCACGCACACTGCGTGACACACACACCATCATTGTCATACACACACACATCATCATTGTCACACACCCACATCATCACACACAAAGACAAAGATCCCTGTATTGCTTTGACAGTCTGTGAGGCAAGTGCTGTTAGCGAGCACCTATAAAGGCCGGCACGGCACTTGAGGGGGTAGCCAATACCACGCCCGACCGCCTTTGTCTCCCCAGTGACGATGTTTACACACACCGCACCGGTACTTATTTGAGGCGGAGTCGACCTAGGGGAGGCCCAGGACCGGTTCAGATAATCGTCACTGGTGTCGGCCGTGAGCGGGAATCGAACTCGGGTCGCCAGGTTCGTAGTGCAGCAGAGCGCTAACCGCTACACCACCGCCACCACCTCATCATACATACACACACACACACACCACCATCATCATCACACAAGGCACATCGTCACACATAATCCGGCAGTGAATTGACGATGGCGGGTAGTGGGATTGTGAACTTTGAACAATTGTCCAGGGATGTGAACTCCCCTTGGCTCTCCACAGTTGCAGGACCACCGTGACACCCCTGGATGATTGAACCTGGTTGGGTCTCAGGCCTAGGGTCTCAGGGCTAGGGTCTCAGGGCTAGGGTGTCAGGGCTAGGGTGTCAGGGCTAGGGTCTCAGGGCTAGGGTCTCAGGGCTAGGTGTCAGGGCTAGGGTGTCAGGGCTAGGGTGTCAGGGCTAGGGTCTCAGGGCTAGGGTCTCAGGGCTAGGGTGTCAGGGCTAGGGTCTCAGGGCTAGGGTGTCAGGGCTAGGGTGTCAGGCCTAGGGTCTCAGGGCTAGGGTCTCAGGGCTAGGGTGTCAGGGCTAGGGTGTCAGGGCTAGGGTGTCAGGGCTAGGGTCTCAGGTCTAGGGTCTCAGGGCTAGGGTGTCAGGGCTAGGGTGTCAGGGCTAGGGTGTCAGGGCTAGGGTGTCAGGGCTAGGGTGTCAGGGCTAGTCTCAGGGCTAGGGTCTCAGGGCTAGGGTGTCAGGGCTAGGGTCTCAGGGCTAGGGTGTCAGGGCTAGGGTGTCAGGGCTAGGGTGTCAGGGCTAGGGTCTCAGGGCTAGGGTCTCAGGGCTAGGGTGTCAGGGCTAGGGTCTCAGGGCTAGGGTGTCAGGGCTAGGGGTCAGGGCTAGGGTCTCAGGGCTAGGGTCTCAGGGCTAGGGTCTCAGGGCTAGGGTCTCAGGGCTAGAGTCTCAGGGCTAGGGTCTCAGGGCTAGGGTCTCAGGGCTAGGGTCTCAGGGCTAGGGTGTCAGGACTAGGGTGTCAGGGCTAGGGTGTCAGGGCTAGGGTGTCAGGGCTAGGGTCTCAGGGCTAGGGTCTCAGGGCTAGGGTGTCAGGGCTAGGGTCTCAGGGCTAGGGTCTCAGGGCTAGGGTGTCAGGGCTAGGGTCTCAGGGCTAGGGTGTCAGGGCTAGGGTCTCAGGGCTAGGGTCTCAGGGCTAGGGTGTCAGGGCTAGGCTGTCAGGGCTAGGGTCTCAGGGCTAGGGTCTCAGGGCTAGGGTCTCAGGGCTAGGGCCTCAGGGCTAGGGCCTCAGGGCTAGGGTCTCAGGGCTAGGGTCTCAGGGCTAGGGTGTCAGGGCTAGGGTGTCAGGGCTAGGGTCTCAGGGCTAGGGTGTCAGGGCTAGGGTGTCAGGGCTAGGGTGTCAGGGCTAGGGTCTCAGGGCTAGGGTCTCAGGGCTAGGGTCTCAGGGCTAGGGTCTCAGGGCTAGGGTGTCAGGGCTAGGGTCTCAGGGCTAGGGTCTCAGGGCTAGGGTCTCAGGTCTAGGGTCTCAGGGCTAGGGTGTCAGGGCTAGGGTCTCAGGGCTAGGGTGTCAGGGCTAGGGTCTCAGGGCTAGGGTCTCAGGGCTAGGGTCTCAGGGCTAGGGTGTCAGGGCTAGGGTCTCAGGGCTAGGGTGTCAGGGCTAGGGTCTCATGGCTAGGGCGTCAGGGCTAGGGTGTCAGGGCTAGGGTGTCAGGGCTAGGGTGTCAGGGCTAGGGTCTCAGGGCTAGGGTCTCAGGGCTAGGGTGTCAGGGCTAGGGTCTCAGGGCTAGGGTCTCAGGGCTAGGGTGTCAGGGCTAGGGTCTCAGGGCTAGGGTCTCAGGGCTAGGGTGTCAGGGCTAGGGTCTCAGGGCTAGGGTGTCAGGGCTAGGGTGTCAGGGCTAGGGTGTCAGGGCTAGGGTCTCAGGGCTAGGGTCTCAGGGCTAGGGTGTCAGGGCTAGGGTCTCAGGGCTAGGGTGTCAGGGCTAGGGTCTCAGGGCTAGGGTCTCAGGGCTAGGGACTCAGGGCTAGGGTCTCAGGGCTAGGGTCTCAGGGCTAGGGTGTCAGGGCTAGGGTGTCAGGGCTAGGGTCTCAGGGCTAGGGTCTCAGGGCTAGGGTGTCAGGGCTAGGTGTCAGGGCTAGGGTCTCAGGGCTAGGGTCTCAGGGCTAGGGTCTCAGGGCTAGGGTGTCAGGGCTAGGGTCTCAGGGCTAGGGTCTCAGGGCTAGGGTGTCAGGGCTAGGGTCTCAGGGCTAGGGTCTCAGGGCTAGGGTCTCAGGGCTAGGGTCTCAGGGCTAGGGTCTCAGGGCTAGGGACTCAGGGCTAGGGTCTCAGGGCTAGGGTCTCAGGGCTAGGGTGTCAGGGCTAGGGTCTCAGGGCTAGGGTCTCAGGGCTAGGGTGTCAGGGCTAAGGTGTCAGGGCTAGGGTCTCAGGGCTAGGGTCTCAGGGCTAGGGTCTCAGGGCTAGGGTGTCAGGGCTAGGGTCTCAGGGCTAGGGTCTCAGGGCTAGGGTGTCAGGGCTAGGGTCTCAGGGCTAGGGTCTCAGGGCTAGGGTCTCAGGGCTAGGGTCTCAGGGCTAGGGACTCAGGCCTAGGGACTCAGGCCTGGAGCTGCAGGCGGCAGTCCCTGTTAGCTGCTGGCAAGGGTATATTGACTTCTCATTTCTTCATCTTTACCATTACTTCGCTTGTCTCCCCTGGAAACGCTCACGGAGTCTCGTGACTATTTTACGAGAGGGTTCCTGCCAAGGATGTCAGGGGCGCCGCGGTGGCTTAGGAGATGTTAACTACCTCGCCTGGTGTACAGGAGGTTGTGGGATCGATCCCGACGCCTGCTGCTGTATATTTGGAGTTTGCGTGTCTCTTTCTCTCTCTATCATCATCACGGTGCCTAAGAGATGTTAACTACCTCGCCTGGTGTGCAGGAGGTCGTGGGATCGATCCCGACCCTGACGCCTGCTGCTGTATATTTGGAGTTCGCGTGTCTCCCTCTCTTTTCGCGTGGATTTTTTTCCGACTCCTCCACTTTTTTGCGTCCCCTCCGCGTTTAGAATCAACAACCAGCGCGTGTTTATCAAGTGATTTGTCTGCTATTATGCTAAGCCACTTCGTTGAGCTATCCATTTGTGGTGGCCAAGTCGCTTCTGAAAAATACCTGTTATCGCTCAGTGGGCATTACCCTGGTAAGAAAAAAAACTCAATATATGCAAATAATAAAATAACAACGAAAATTGTGAACAATAAAAATATGAGACTAAGAATAAAAGGAGAGAGATTGTCATTAGTTCGTAGTTAGTTGGTGCATGCGGACGGACCGGCTGTTAGCCACTCGGCAGATCTCCCACCATCGGTGGCGAATACCACAAAGTAAAAGCGAACGCAGGCTGTCCCCCGGCTCTACGACGTCGCGACGCGCTCCTGGACACCGCCGACGCAAAAACCGTACCAGCGTTCCTTTTCGTTGTTTTTACCATAAACAGCCGGAGCGGTAGAGACATCATCTGCCAAACGATGCGTTTCCCCACCCCACCCCCCCCTTTACACCGGCCGTTTCGATTGGTGAAAATCATCCCACGACAAAAAAAAAACCCGCTCTGGAATAATTACAAAAAAGTTCCACGCCAAGGACCCGACTCTGTTCAAATGTGTTCCGGAGTCGCGTCTCGAATCCACGTCGCCAATCGCTCCACAGTGTTTGGCCGCTGCTATGGATGTCCACGCAATGGGGAGCGCACTCCGTTGAGCCACTGCTGTCAGTGGGGTGGCCAGGTCGCTTCTAGAAAAGAGCTACGTAGCTCAGCGTGGCCTTACCCTGGTTAAAATAAAATACGAATTCATCTTCTTGGTTCTTTCGGTAAAATCACATAGAAGGGAAGTAATAAAATAATAAAAATAAAACATAATAAAATAATTCTCACGACGTTTCGGTCACAACGCAAGCGAAACGTCGCGAGAATTATTTTATTATGTTTTATTTTTATTATTTTATTATTTCCCTTCTACGTGACTTTACCGAAAGAACCAAGAAGATGAATTCCTGCAGTCACGAAAGCTTTAAATCGAAAAATACAAATTGTTTCGTCTGTATAAACGTCGAAAAGGAGTGGATCGTCATAAATGGGACCGTCGTAAAACCGGAGACCGCCCGTTAAGAAAAGAAAAAAAATTATTCGGTTCGATTCGAATCCGAAACGAAACCGTGGGCACGCATGTACCCGCAGCGAAGTGGACGAATGAAAGTGAGGGACGAGGCAGCGTGGACATACCTGCATCTTCTCGATCATCTCAAAGAGATCGCGAGACTGCGAGCGGTAGAGAGAAAACACACGGCAACAAAAAATCACGCAGCGAAAGGCACGGGGGGGGGGGGGGGGGGGGGGCGGCGACGACGGGGCGGTCAAAGCGTGCGAGCGTTCGAACGACGGGCGGCAGAGGCTGCATCGACCACGGACCGAGGGGAACGGCATGGGGCGTAACGGTGGTGGTGGTGGTGACAAGCGGTGGTGGTGGTGACAAGCGGGGATTGGGTTGGGGGGGGGAGGACCAGGGGTGTGGGTAAGGGGCGGTGAGCGATTGTCGTAGCAGAGGGGTGCGACTGTCGTCGCCGTTGTAAGGTGAGGGCGAAGAGGTTAGAGGTCAGAGTTCACCAACGCGGCGCCCACAACGCCGCTGTTACCTCGCATTGCCGCCTGGGATTTAGCCAATCGAAAGGAAAACCCCGGCACGTTGCCGCGTGGTAGAGTTTGGGTCTCCATGTCGGTCTCTGTGTCAGTCTATAGATCTCCATGGGAGTCTATGGGTCTCCGTGTGAAAATATGGATGTCTATGCGAGTCTGTGGGTCTACATGTGAGTCTGTGGGTCGACATGTGAGTCTGTGGGTCTACATGTGAGTCTGTGGGTCGACATGTGAGTCTGTTGGTCTACATGTGAGTCTGTGGGTCTCCATGCGAGTCTATGGGTCTCTATGTGAGTCTTTGGATCTCTATGTGAGTCTATCGGTCTCGATGTAAGTTTATGGATCTCCGTGTGACTCTATGGGTCTCTGTGTGATAATATGGGTTTCTATGTGAGTCTATAGATCTCCGTGTAAGTCTATGGATCTCTATGTGAGTCTATCGGTCTCGATGTAAATTTATGGATCTCCGTGTGATTCTACGGGTCTCTATGTTAGTCTATGGGTCTCTATGTGAGTCTATGGGTCTCCGTGTGAGTCTATGGGTCTTTGTGTGAGTCTATGGGTCTCTATGTGAGTCTATGAGTCTCCGTGTGAGTCTATGGGTCTCTGTGTGAGGTGATTGGCGTCCGTGAGGTTGAGCGTTAGTTCGGTTAGAAGCGGCTGCCATGAATTTGGTGCAAACTCAGCTCTCAGATTTAAACTTATGACCCTTGGCAAGGGTTGCCACCTGTCCACCTGATCACTCACTCACTCACTGACCCACCCACTCACCCACCCACCCACTATGGTTGCCACCTGTCCACCTGATCACTCACTCACTGACCCACCCACTCACCCACCCACCCACTCACCTACCCACCCACTATCGTTGGCACCTGTCCACCTGATCACTCATTCACTGACCCACCCACTCACCCACCCACCCGCTCACCCACCCACTCACCCACCCATCCACTCACCCACCCACCCACTAGGGTTGCCACTTATTCACTGACCCACCCACTCACCCACCCACACACCCACTCACTAACCAACTCACCTACTCACCCACTCACCAACTCACCCACCAACTCACCCACCCACTCACCCACTAGGGTCGCCACCTTTTCAGATTAGACCGAACAGTCCGACAATTGGCGTCTGTGTCCGGGTGCCAGCAACCGATTTGTCCAACGGACGAACGGGAAGGCAGCCAGATCCGGCGCTACCCAACAGTTTGCCCAAGCCCCGTGGTCAGCTGCCCCTGTGTGGCACAAGGCGACCACAGCGCAGCATGTACCGCTGCGTGCCACACACGCGCGTGGTCCAGCCTCGGGCAAAGACAAAGGTCCCCCAGGCTGGAGAGGGGCAAGGGCTGTTGGCGAGCACCTGTCAAGGCCGGAATGGCGCATGACAGGAGTGGGTTGGCCGGCACCACGCCCGACCGCCTTTGTCTCTCCAGTGGCGATGTTTACAAATTGCACCAGGTACTCATTTGAGGCTGAGTCGACCTCGGGAGGCCCAGGACCGGTTTAGATAATCGTCACTGGTGTTGGCCGTGAGCGGGAATGGAGCCTGAGCCGCAGGGTTGGTAGTGCAGCGCGCTAACCGCTCCACCACCGCTCCCAACACACGCAAACAAAACAAAGATCCCCCCTATAGCCTTCACAGATTGTTGGGGAAAGTTCTTCTAGCGAGCAGCACCTATCAAGGCAGGCACAGCACACGATGGGGGGGGGGGGCGGTGAGGTGGTCATCACCGCACCCGACACGCACACCGCACGCACAACGCACACGTGCGCGAGAAACCATAGCCGGCGGGACAAAGGCCACGCACAATCATCGTAATTCAGACACCGAGACACGGAGAGGCGGAACGCTGGGTCAACGCTGGGCCAATGCTGGCCAACGCTGGGCCAACGCTGGGCCAACACTGGGTCAACGCTGGGCCAACGCTGGGCCAACGCTGGGCCAACGCTGGGCCAATGCTGGGTCAACGCTGGGTCAACGCTGGGCCAACGCTGGGCCAATGCTGAGCCAACGCTGGGCCAACGCTGGGTACGCTGGGTCAACGCTGGGTCAACGCTGGGTCAACGCTGGGCCAACGCTGGGCCAACGCTGGGTCAACGCTGGGTCAACGCTGGGCCAACGCTGGGCCAACGCTGGGCCAACGCTGGGCCAACGCTGGGTCAACGCTGGGCCAACGCTGGGCCAACGCTGGGCCAACGCTGGGTCAACGCTGGGTCAACGCTGGGCCAACGCTGGGCCGACGCTGGGCCGACGCTGGGCCAACGCTGGCCAACGCTGGGTCAACGCTGGGCCAACGCTGGGTCAACGCTGGGCCAACGCTGGGTCAACGCTGGGTCAACGCTGGGCCAACGCTGGGTCAACGCTGGGCCAACGCTGGGTCAACGCTGGGTCAACGCTGGGCCAACGCTGGGTCAACGCTCAACGCTGGGCCAACGCTGGGCCAACGCTGGGTCAACGCTGGGTCAACGCTGGGCCAACGCTGGGTCAACGCTGGGTCAACGCTGGAGCAACGCTGGGTCAACGCTGGCCAACGCTGGGCCAACACTGGGTCAACGCTGGGCCAACGCTGGGTCAACGCTGGTCAACGCTGGGCCAACGCTGGGTCAACGCTGGGTCAACGCTGGGCCAACGCTGGGCCAACGCTGGCGCGGGGTTGCGGGCGCGTTACCGGAGGATCATGCGGAGGTGCTCCTGCTCCGACACGACCTCGTGCTTTACGGAGAAGATGATGATGCCCAGCGCGGGGTCCACAGCGTAGTAGTTGAAGTGCTCCTGTTGCGGACGACGATGCGACAGCCGACGGTGGTTACAACGACAACACTCAACCGCGTCGTCAATGGCAACAACAGCAACAACAACTGTGTCAGTGTGTGTCCTAAACAGTCACAAAGATCAAAGATATCCCCCGTATAGCCTTAAGAGATTTTGGGGCAAGTGCTGTTAGCGAGCGCCTATGAAGGCCGGCACGGCACACGAGGGGGTGGGTGGCCAGCACCACGCTCGGCCGCCTTTGTCTCCCCGGTACTGATGCTTACCCACCGCAACAGGTACTCATTCGAGGCTGAGCCGACCGAGCGGACGCCCAGGACCGGATCAGATAACCGTCGCCGGTGTTGACCGTGAGCGGGAATCGAACTCGGGTTTCTGCCGGGCGCGTAGCCGATTACACCAACAACATCAACAACAAGCAACAAATAATGATAGAAAACAAGTATATTCTACAGAGCGCTTACGAGTGAGAACGCCACACAGCAGCGCGGCCAGGCAGATGTGCCCCACCCCCATCATTCGCTCAGCCAATGAGAGCAAAGCACGGCTCCGAGCCTATCAGACGCCGTCAGGAACGCATCCCCATGCATGCAATGCTGTGGTGACCCCCTTTTAGCGCCGATTCCGTCAGCGCCAGCTTCTCAGCGAGGTCTCTGCCTTGCACGTAACAGGCGACGTTTCAGGCAATGGGCCCTTCTACCCTTATACAGACGCCACGGTTGCTAGGAAATGTTAACAACCTCGCCTGGCATGCAGGAGGGCTTGGGTTCGATCCCGACCCTGACGAGGCCTGCTGCATATTTGGGGTTTCCGTGCGTCTCTCTCTCTCTCTTTCTCCCCGTGGTCCCTCCACATTTTAGAATCCACCCCTCCCCCCACGCCCCCCTCCCCCCATGCCCCCCTCCCCCCATTCCCCCCCCTTCCCCGCCAGGTCTCACCTGCCCGAGGAAGTGCTGCCGGTAGAGGTGGGCCGTGCGGTGGCTCTCGATGGCGAGGGGGTCCACGGGGAGGGGCGGAGTCCGGCGAGGGGCGGGTGTTGCGGGCGGCCCTCCCCCTCGGGGTGTGGCTCCCCCGCCGCTCCGCCCCCTCGATCCAGTAGCCCCCGAATTGGGGAAGTATCACGGACGGGTAGGGGGGCTCCCGCTGTAGCACCTGGGACACACACACGCGCACACGCGCGCACACGGTCACACGGCGTGTGTCTGTGTGTGTGTGTGGGGTAGTGTAGCGGGTAGCGCTGCGCTGCGAACCCGGCAACCCCGAGTTCGCTTCCCGCTCGCGGCCACCAACACCAGCGGTGACGATTATCTGAGCCGGTCCTGGGCCTCCCCTAGGTCGACTCAGCCTCAAATGACAAAGGCGGCCGGGCGTGGTGCTGGCAACCCACCCCCTCGTGTGTCGTCCCGGCCTTCATAAGTGCTCGCTAACAGCACTTGCCCCAACAGTCTGTTAAGGCTATACGGGGGATCTTTGTCTTTGTGCATACTGTGCGTGCATGCGTACGTGCGTGTGTGCTGCGTGTGAATGCGTTCCCCGGTAAACACGACGACGCATCGCGCGCTCTCCTCCGCTCACGAACGCACGGGGAGCGAGAGCGGCTAGCGGCACAGCGGCCAATCCCAGCTTCCAATTGCGTGCCCGCTGAATAAATGAAGAGGCTTGACCCATTTTCACCATCCCCCGGCCACATCATGAGCTACATTGATCGCTCTTCCCCCGCCCCCCTCCCCCCTGGCGTGTGTGAGTCGTGAGCCCAAAGTCGTGACACGCGGGGAAACAAAAAACCTGGCTCTCGTAGTCTCCCCCAAACGCGGGGAAGGTTACGCGTCGTCGTTGTTGTTGTTGTTGAACCACGACAACAACAACAACAATATCATCGAGAATAAGGTCCCCCACAGTTTTTCCGTTTCGGCCCATCTACTCATCTACCCACTTACCCACCCACCCACTCGTTCACTCACCTGCTCACTCATCCACTCGCTTGCTCGCTCGCTCACTTATGAACTCGCTCAACCCCTCAATCGCTCGCTCACTCACTCACCCATTTACGCACTAACTCGCCGCCTCGCTCATGCACTTACCCGCTCACTCACCGACTAATCTACTCAATCACTCCCTCGCTTACACGCTCACCTGCTCACACACTCACCCACCCACCGACTCACCCACCCACTGACTCACTCACCTGCTCACCCAATCACCTGCTGACTCACCCACTCACCTGCTCACCCAATCACCTGCTGACTCACCCACTCACCTGCTCACTCAATCGCTCAATCGCTCACTCACCGACTAATCCACCCCATCACTCCCTCGCTTACATGCTCACCCAATCACCCACTCACTCACTCACCCACCCGCTCGCCCGCCCGCTTGCCCGATCAACTGCTGACTCACGTTCGCGTTATACAGCCCCATCTATCTGGAACTCACTGCCGGTCGCTCTGCGAGGATTCGCCTCTTAACCACAACGCCGTCGGCAACGCCCTCGCGCCGCGCTGACGGCACCAACAACGGACGCGCCGGCGTGTTCGTCGCTTTGTTATTGCGACCTTCTTTCGTACGGGATTCAATGAGAAGAGATCAAGAGATGTCATTTCAGATGCGCCACTCCAATCGCCCGCTTCAGGAGCAGAGCGGATCTCGCCCATTCGTCCCTTTAAAGGGAGCGAAGGCGGCGGCAACGGTGCGGTGTTTACGATGCCGGTCGAGGGCGCAGGGATTCGGTTGATGGTCGATCATCGACCGAATCCCCCCCCCCCCCGCACCGCCGCTCCCGATTCGGTTGATGGCCGATCATTGGCGGCGTGGAACGTTCAAGGAACGTTCAAACTGGGGAGGTTCGACGGTAGGGGCCCCCCCCCCCCAACTCCCCGTGCGGGTGACGTGTTTTTTTATTACGTCGGCCGTAGCCTGGACTCTCGCTTCCATCCGTCTCGCCTTCATTTCTGTTTTGCGGCGCACGTGGGGTGAGGCCGCCGCCGCCCGCTGCTGCTGTGATCCAGAAGGTCGGTTGGTGGCCTGGTTTAGGCGAACAGGCGTCGCGTGGTTTTGCGCCATCGTCATTGTTACGATGACTGCGATTTTATGATGAGGATTTGTGCGCGTGTGTGTTTGTCCACGAGTTTTCGCAGGTGCGGGGGGGGGTAGCGAAGTTTTGTTCCCAGATAGAAGGGTAAAAAACCAATTATCGGTGTCAGTTTGGTTACACACGTTTTTTTATTTTTTATTTTACCAGGTAAGGCCCGCACTGAGCTGTAATGGCTCTTTTTCAGAAGCGACGTGGCCATCACACGTGATGAAAGCTCAACGAAAGTGGCTTATCATCATCATCATCATCGTGTGGAAATGTTATAGCAGCTGCCAAATGCTCTATAAACGCGTGACGTTGATTCTAAACGTGGAGGGGGAAAAACCGGAGGGCCCGGTGGAAAAATCCACGCGACCACCGGGAGAGAGAGAGAGAGAGACACGAGAGAGAGGGACTCCAAATACACAGCAGCAGGCGTCAGGGTCGGCATCGAAACCCACGAACGACCTCCTGTATACCAGGCGAGGTAGTTAACATCTCGCCAACCGGGGCGACCCGGTTAGGTTAGGCTCGCCGGAATCCGAACCGCGACCCCCACGGAGCGCTCGGACGCCCGCGAGCGGCGTACCTCGTGGACGCTGGGGTAGGGGATGTAGTCATCCTCCGACTGCAACGACAGGGGATGGGAGGAGTGGGGTGGGTGGAGGAGAGAGGGGTGTAAGAGGGGAGCAGGCGGTCAGGGTGAGTGTCCCGCGAGATCCCCCCCCGCCCCGCCACCCCCAGCGCACTGCCGTCACGCCGTCACCGTTTTAGTTCGCCGGCCGTGTCGGCTGGCGAGGCCTTTGCGATCGCGCCCTGCGCAAACCAGTCGCGAGTCGGAACGGCGGTCGTGAAAGCTCCTTCGTGTCAAATATACTCATGCAATTTCGACGTAGAACTTCGCGGCTGCAGCAATTCCTATTCTTTGTTTGAGTTTTTTTGTTTATTTCTATTCACTTCATTTTAAAATCCTTTATATTAAGTTCGCTTGCTTGCTTAGGACTGTGCAAATCTTTCAGTCGTTTTTTAACCCACTTCCCGTGATCCAATCGAGCTGCATTTTCCACACAGACTCGTTGTGCGTGACAATGAATGTTCGTGAAATTTTTTTTCCAAACTTTACACTTTAGGAAAAAATTCATTATATTTAATTACCAATTGCTTAATGGTGGCAGGCAATCATCTGACCCATAGGTGGCAGCCACCTCAAGCCAGAGGACGAGAGGACTCTGGCTTGTAAAGGATTTATAGTGAAAAACTTTGTTTTACGGGTTAATTTTTTATCTATCGACGTCACTTTACCGAAAGAACCAAAGAATATCAATATACTCATTATTGGGATCTTCAGGTGGAAGGGGTGGGGGGGGTGGTGGTTCTACCCCCACCGTCCCCACCCTCCCACTGGATCTGTGGTTGTTGTGGTGTGCAAGAGGGGGTTGTGATCCGGTTGTGGATCCGGTGGTGGTGGCGATGCTCGGTACTTACCCTGGGCTTGGGCATGGGGCACCTTTGGTCATCTATCCTGTTGCCCTGTGGAATATCAACACACGTGGTCAGCCACCGTCGTCGTGTCATCGCAGTCATCGCACAATCACACAGAACACACATCATCACAACACCATCATCATCATCATCATCGCACACACCATACATCACAAACACCATCATCATCATCATCATCGTCACACACCATACATCACAAACACATCATCATCATCATCATCGTCACACACCAACATCACAAACACATCATCATCATCATCATCGTCACACACCATACATCACAAACATCATCATCATCATCATCGTCACCGTCACACACCATACATCACAAACATCGCACACACACTGCGTGACACACACACCATCATTGTCATACACACACACACATCATTGTCACACACCCACATCATCGCACACAAAGACAAAGATCCCTGTATTGCTTTGACAGTCTGTGAGGCAAGTGCTGTTAGCGAGCACCTATAAAGCCGGCACGGCACTTGAGGGGGTAGCCAATACCACGCCGACCACCTTTGTCTCCCCAGTGACGATGTTTACACACACCGCACCGGTACTTATTTGAGGCGGAGTCGACCTAGGGGAGGCCCAGGACCGGTTCAGATAATCGTCACTGGTGTCGGCCGTGAGCGGGAATCGAACTCGGGTCGCCAGGTTCGTAGTGCAGCAGAGCGCTAACCGCTACACCACCGCCACCACCTCATCATACATACACACACACACACCACCATCATCATCACACAAGGCACATCGTCACACATAATCCGGCAGTGAATTGACGATGGCGGGTAGTGGGATTGTGAACTTTGAACAATTGTCCAGGGATGTGAACTCCCTTGGCTCTCCACAGTTGCAGGACCACCGTGACACCCCTGGATGATTGAACCTGGTTGGGTCTCAGGCCTAGGGTCTCAGGGCTAGGGTCTCAGGGCTAGGGTGTCAGGGCTAGGGTGTCAGGGCTAGGGTCTCAGGGCTAGGGTCTCAGGGTAAGGTGTCAGGGCTAGGGTGTCAGGGCTAGGGTGTCAGGGCTAGGGTCCAGGGCTAGGGTCTCAGGGCTAGGGTGTCAGGGCTAGGGTCTCAGGGCTAGGGTGTCAGGGCTAGGGTGTCAGGCCTAGGGTCTCAGGGCTAGGGTTCAGGCTAGGGTGTCAGGGCTAGGGTGTCAGGGCTAGGGTGTCAGGGCTAGGTCTCAGGTCTAGGGTCTCAGGGCTAGGGTGTCAGGGCTAGGGTCTCAGGGCTAGGGTGTCAGGGCTAGGGTGTCAGGGTAGGGCTAGGGTGTCAGGGCTAGGGTGTCAGGGCTAGGGTCTCAGGGCTAGGGTGTCAGGGCTAGGGTGTAGGGCTAGGGTGTCAGGGCTAGGGTCTCAGGGCTAGGGTGTCAGGGCAGGGTCTCAGGGCTAGGGTGTCAGGGCTAGGGTGTCAGGGCTAGGGTGTCAGGGCTAGGGTCTCAGGGCTAGGGTTCAGGGCTAGGGTGTCAGGGCTAGGGTCTCAGGGCTAGGGTGTCAGGGCTAGGGTCTCAGGGCTAGGGTCTCAGGGCTAGGGTGTCAGGGCTAGGGTCTCAGGGCTAGGGTCTCAGGGCTAGGGTGTCAGGGCTAGGGTCTCAGGGCTAGGTGTCAGGGCTAGGGTGTCAGGGCTAGGGTGTCAGGGCTAGGGTCTCAGGCTAGGGTGTCAGGGCTAGGGTCTCAGGGCTAGGGTTCAGGGCTAGGGTCTCAGGGCTAGGGTGTCAGGGCTAGGGTCTCAGGGCTAGGGTGTCAGGGCTAGGGTGTCAGGGCTAGGGTCTCAGGGCTAGGGTGTCAGGGCTAGGGTCTCAGGGCTAGGGTCTCAGGGCTAGGGTCTCAGGGCTAGGGCCTCAGGGCTAGGGCCTCCTAGGGCTCAGGGCTAGGGTCTCAGGGCTAGGGTCTCAGGGCTAGGGTCTCAGGCTAGGGTCTCAGGGCTAGGGTGTCAGGGCTAGGGTCTCAGGTCTAGGGTCTCAGGGCTAGGGTGTCAGGGCTAGGGTGTCAGGGCTAGGGTCTCAGGGCTAGGGTGTCAGGGCTAGGGTCTCAGGGCTAGGGTCTCAGGGCTAGGGTCTCAGGGCTAGGGTCTCAGGGCTAGGGTTCAGGGCTAGGGTGTCAGGGCTAGGGTCTCAGGGCTAGGGTCTCAGGGCTAGGGTGTCAGGGCTAGGGTCTCAGGTCTAGGGTCTCAGGGCTAGGGTGTCAGGGCTAGGGTCTCAGGGCTAGGGTCTCAGGGCTAGGGTGTCAGGGCTAGGGTCTCAGGGCTAGGGTGTCAGGGCTAGGGTCTCAGGGCTAGGGTGTCAGGGCTAGGGTGTCAGGGCTAGGGTGTCAGGGCTAGGGTGTCAGGGCTAGGGTCTCAGGGCTAGGGTCTCAGGGCTAGGGTCTCAGGGCTAGGGTCTCAGGGCTAGGGTCTCAGGGCTAGGGTCTCAGGGCTAGGGTCTCAGGGCTAGGTCTCAGGGCTAGGGTGTCAGGGCTAGGGTCTCAGGGCTAGGGTGTCAGGGCTAGGGTCTCAGGGCTAGGGTCTCAGGGCTAGGGTGTCAGGGCTAGGGTCTCAGGGCTAGGGTCTCAGGGCTAGGGACTCAGGGCTAGGGTCTCAGGGCTAGGGTCTCAGGGCTAGGGTGTCAGGGCTAGGGTGTCAGGGCTAGGGTCTCAGGGCTAGGGTCTCAGGGCTAGGGTGTCAGGGCTAGGGTGTCAGGGCTAGGGTCTCAGGGCTAGGGTCTCAGGGCTAGGGTGTCAGGGCTAGGGTCTCAGGGCTAGGGTCTCAGGGCTAGGGTGTCAGGGCTAGGGTCTCAGGGCTAGGGTCTCAGGGCTAGGGTGTCAGGGCTAGGGTCTCAGGGCTAGGGTCTCAGGGCTAGGGTCTCAGGGCTAGGGACTCAGGGCTAGGGTCTCAGGGCTAGGGTGTCAGGGCTAGGGTCTCAGGGCTAGGGTCTCAGGGCTAGGGTGTCAGGGCTAAGGTGTCAGGGCTAGGGTCTCAGGGCTAGGGTCTCAGGGCTAGGGTCTCAGGGCTAGGGTGTCAGGGCTAGGGTCTCAGGGCTAGGGTCTCAGGGCTAGGGTGTCAGGGCTAGGGTCTCAGGGCTAGGGTCTCAGGGCTAGGGTCTCAGGGCTAGGGTCTCAGGGCTAGGGTCTCAGGGCTAGGGTCTCAGGGCTAGGGTCTCAGGCCTAGGGACTCAGGCCTAGGGACTCAGGCGTGGAGCTGCAGGCGGCAGTCCCTGTTAGCTGCTGGCAAGGGTATATTGACTTCTCATTTCTTCATCTTTACCATTACTTCGCTTGTCTCCCTGGAAACGCTCACGGAGTCTCGTGACTATTTTACGGGAGGGTTCCTGCCAAGGATGTCAGGGGCGCCGCGGTGGCTTAGGAGATGTTAACTACCTCGTCTGGTGTACAGGAGGTCGTGGGATCGATCCCGACGCCTGCTGCTGTATATTTGGAGTTTGCGTGTCTCTTTCTCTCTCTCATCATCATCACGGTGCCTAAGAGATGTTAACTACCTCGCCTGGTATGCAGGAGGTCGTGGGATTGATCCCGACCCTGACGCCTGCTGCTGTATATTTGGAGTTTGCGTGTCTCCCTCTCTTTTCACGTGGATTTTTTTCCGGCTCCTCCGCTTTTTTGCGTCCCCTCTGCGTTTAAAATCAACAACCAGCGCGTGTTTATCGAGTGATTTGTCTGCTATGATGCTAAGCCACTTCGTTGAGCTATCTATTTGTGGTGGCCAAGTCGCTTCTGAAAAATATCTGTTATCGCTCAGTGGGCATTACCCTGGTAAGAAAAAAAACTCAATATATGCAAATAATAAAATAACAACGAAAATTGTGAACAATAAAAATATGAGACTAAGAATAAAAGGAGAGAGATTGTCATTAGTTCGTAGTTAGTTGGTGCATGCGGACGGACCGGCTGTTAGCCACTCGGCAGATCTCCCACCATCGGTGGCGAATACCACAAAGTAAAAGCGAACGCAGGCTGTCCCCCGGCTCTACGACGTCGCGACGCGCTCCTGGACACCGCCGACGCAAAAACCGTACCCCCGTTCCTTTTCGTTGTTTTTACCATAAACAGCTGGAGCGGTAGAGACATCATCTGCCAAACGATGTGTTTCCCCACCCCACCCCCCCTTTACACCGGCCGTTTCGATCGGTGAAAATCATCCCACGACAAAAAAAAAACCCGCTCTGGAATAATTACAAAAAAGTTCCACGCCAAGGACCCGACTCTGTTCAAATGTGTTCCGGAGTCGCGTCACGAATCCACGTCGCCAATCGCTCCACAGTGTTTGGCCGCTGCTATGGATGTCCACGCAATGGGAGCGCACTCCGTTGAGCCACTGCTGTCAGTGGGGTGGCCAGGTCGCTTCTAGAAAAGAGCTACGTAGCTCAGCGTGGCCTTACCCTGGTTAAAATAAAAACAATTCATCTTCTTGGTTCTTTCGGTAAAATCACGTAGAAGGGAAGTAATAAAATAATAAAATAAAACATAAAATATTTCACGACGTTTCGGCCACAAAAGCACGCCCGAAACGTCGTGAGAATTATTTTATTATGTTTTATTTTTATTATTTTATTATTTCCCTTCTACGTGACTTTACCGAAAGAACCAAGAAGATGAATTCCTGCAGTCACGAAAGCTTTAAATCGAAAAATACAAATTGTTTCGTCTGTATAAACGTCGAAAAGGAGTGGATCGTCATAAATGGGACCGTCGTAAAACCGGAGACCGCCCGTTGAGAAAAGAAAAAAATTATTCGGTTCGATTCGAATCCGAAACGAAACCGTGGGCACGCATGTACCCGCAGCGAAGTGGACGAATGAAAGTGAGGGATGAGGCAGCGTGGACATACCTGCATCTTCTCTATCATCTCAAAGAGATCGCGAGACTGCGAGCGGTAGAGAGAAAACACACGGCAACAAAAAATCACGCAGCGAAAGGCACGGGGGGGGGGGGGGCGGCGACGACGGGGCGGTCAAAGCGTGCGAGCGTTCGAACGACGGGCGGCAGAGGCTGCATCGACCACGGACCGAGGGAACGGCATGGGGCGTAACGGTGGTGGTGGTGGTGACAAGCGGTGGTGGTGGTGACAAGCGGGGATTGGGTTGGGGGGGGGAGGACCAGGGTGTGGGTAAGGGCGGTGAGCGATTGTCGTAGCAGAGGGGTGCGACTGTCGTCGCCGTTGTAAGGTGAGGGCGAAGAGGTTAGAGGTCAGAGTTCACCAACGCGGCGCCCACAACGCCGCTGTTACCTCGCATTGCCGCCTGGGATTTAGCCAATCGAAAGGAAAACCCCGGCACGTTGCCGCGTGGTAGAGTTTGGGTCTCCATGTCGGTCTCTGTGTCAGTCTATAGATCTCCGTGGAGTCTATGGGTCTCCGTGTGAAAATATGGATGTCTATGCGAGTCTGTGGGTCTACATGTGAGTCTGTGGGTCGACATGTGAGTCTGTGGGTCTACATGTGAGTCTGTGGGTCGACATGTGAGTCTGTGGGTCTCCATGTGAGTCTATGGGTCTCCATGCGAGTCTATGGGTCTCTATGTGAGTCTTTGGATCTCTATGTGAGTCTATCAGTCTCGATGTAAATTTATGGATCTCCGTGTGACTCTATGGGTCTCTATGTGATAATATGGGTCTCTATGTGAGTCTATGGGTCTCCGTGTGATTCTATGGGTCTCTATGTTAGTCTATGGTCTCTATGTGAGTCTATGGTCTCCGTGTATGGGTCTTTGTGTGAGTCTATGGGTCTCTATGTGAGTCTATGAGTCTCCGTGTGAGTCTATGGGTCTCTGTGTGAGGTGATTGGCGTCCGTGAGGTTGAGTGTTAGTTCTGTTAGAAGCGGCTGCCATGAATTTGGTGCAAACTCAGCTCTCAGATTTAAACTTATGACCCTTGGCAAGGGTTGCCACCTGTCCACCTGATCACTCACTCACTCACTGACCCACCCACTCACCCACCCACCCACTATGGTTGCCACCTGTCCACCTGATCACTCACTCACTGACCCACCCACTCACCCACCCACCCACTCACCTACCCACCCACTATCGTTGGCACCTGTCCACCTGATCACTCACTCACTGACCCACCCACTCACCCACCCACCCGCTCACCCACCCACTCACCCACCCATCCACTCACCCACCCACCCACTAGGGTTGCCACTTATTCACTGACCCACCCACTCACCCACCCACACACCCACTCACTAACCAACTCACCTACTCACCCACTCACCAACTCACCACCAACTCACCCACCCACTCACCCACTAGGGTCGCCACCTTTTCAGATTAGACCGAACAGTCCGACAATTGGCTCTGTGTCCGGGTGCCAGCAACCGATTTGTCCAACGGACGAACGGGAAGGCAGCCAGATCCGGCGCTACCCAACAGTTTGCCCAAGCCCCGTGGTCAGCTGCCCCTGTGTGGCACAAGGCGACCACAGCGCAGCATGTACCGCTGCGTGCCACACACGCGCGTGGTCCAGCCTCGGGCAAAGACAAAGGTCCCCCAGGCTGGAGAGGGGCAAGGGCTGTTGGCGAGCAGCACCTGTCAAGGCCGGAATGGCGCATGACAGGAGTGGGTTGGCCGGCACCACGCCCGACCGCCTTTGTCTCTCCAGTGGCGATGTTTACAAATTGCACCAGGTACTCATTTGAGGCTGAGTCGACCTCGGGGAGGCCCAGGACCGGTTTAGATAATCGTCACTGGTGTTGGCCGTGAGCGGGAATGGAGCCTGAGCCGCAGGGTTGGTAGTGCAGCGCGCTAACCGCTCCACCACCGCTCCAACACACGCAAACAAAACAAAGATCCCCCTATAGCCTTCACAGATTGTTGGGGAAAGTTCTTCTAGCGAGCAGCACCTATCAAGGCAGGCACAGCACACGATGGGGGGGGGGGGCGGTGAGGTGGTCATCACCGCACCCGACACGCACACCGCACGCACAACGCACACGTGCACGAGAAACCATAGCCGGCGGGACAAAGGCCACGCACAATCATCGTAATTCAGCCACCGAGACACGGAGAGGCGGGGACCGTGCAGGCGGCACGGAACCTGCCTCGCCGGTCAAACGGCGTGCTCGACAGGCCGACGGCGACGATGACAATGACGACGACGATGACAACGACGACGACGATGACGCAGACGATGACAACAATGAGGGGGGAGGGGGGGGGCACGTCGTCACCGGTGGGCAGTGCTCAACGGTACCACGTGGGGTGGGCCGGGTTCACAATGGCCACTGTCTGTGAGTCGCAGAGCCGGCCGCCCGGCAAATGACGATGTTGTTTTGCAGCGTTACAACAAAAATTTAACCCGTAAAACAAAGTTTTTTACTATAAATCCTTTATATGCGTGGCATCGGTTTTATTTTATTATTCATTTCTGTTTTTCTTGAGTAAGAGTTTCATTTTTATCACATTGGTATTTTAAATTAAATATGAAATTTTTTTTCCTAAAAAGTGGGAAATTTTGAAAGAAAAATTCACGAAAATAAATTGTCACGCACAACGAGTCTGTGTGCAAAATGTCAGCTCGATTGGATCACGGGAAGTGGGTTAAAAAACGACCGAAAGATTTGCACGGTCGTAAGCAAGCAAGCGAGCACACAAGCACGCAAGCGAACTTAATATAAAGGATTTAAAAAAGACGCTTCCCAGTTGCGTGCGTGCCACTTGCGGGGAGCGGCGGGCGGCGTAGCGGTTAGCTGCTGCTGCTGCTGTTACGAACCCTGGCGACCCGAGTTCGACACCCGTTCGCGATTATCTGAACGGGTGCTGGGCCTCTCATAGGTCGACTCGGCCTCAAATGAGAACCTGGTGCGGTGTGTAAAAACGGAAAAAAACATCGCCGCTGGGGAGACAAAGGCGGCCGGGCGTGGTGTTGACCACCCACCCCGGCCTCCATATGTGCTCGCTAACAGCACTTGCCCCAACGGTGTGTTAAGGCCATACGGGGGATCTTCGCCTTTGTGTATATATTTTTATTTATTCCGTTGGTGTGATGCAACGAATACGTTTCCATCTGTAGCTCTCATCGGGAGCAGCGTGAAATCAAATAGAGAGCTACTTCTGTTATTGCATATCGTTTTTTATATATACTTAGTTGAGTATTTTAAAGTTTAATCTGATTCTGCTATCTGTGGCATACAGCCCGTGGAAGCGAACATCACAGAACTGCTTCTGAGATGACCCTTCAAGTGGCCTATTATCCACACACACATGGGAAACAATTTCTCACACGTCCTGCCACATATTTAGGCTACGCGGGGGATCTTTGTTTTGTTTTGGCATCTCCCGCTGGTCCTCTTGCCCTGATGCCGGTCCCGGAATCGCCGCGTCGGAGACGCCGTGCGTACCTCTTTTCTCGCAGCGTACTTATCCAACCGCTGAGATCCTGGGTGTAAAGCCCCGGTGGAGCGAGTGTCCTGGACTCACAACGGCCGTGTCGGATTCACGCGGCCAGCGCTGATGACAAACCCCATGTCAACCGAGTTCGGCCCGTCACGCGAACTCATTCGCCCTCGCAGATGCAACGGCGGCGGCGGCTTCTGGCTCAGCCATCGAACAGAGGCGGTCACCGCGTCGCGCGCTTTCAGGGGCGCTTTTGCGGCCGTCTGGAAAGCCGCTTTTCCTTCCGTACGCATGCGTGTATGCTGGACTTCTTTCGCACCGTACGTAGCCAACCGTGCTAATCGGAGGTGCCCAGGAAGGACAAGCCGGACACAAAAAGCAACTTCAAAGTAATTAGTTTGTCGATCTAGATGATGATTTAAAAGTGCGCAGCTCCAATGCCTTCCTAACATCGGAAGGAAGAGCGTTCCAGACGGCCGCACAAAAATTATGAAGCGCTTGGAGCTTTGCACTTTTAAATCATCATCTAGATTGCAAAATATTTCTCTTTGCTTCTTGTGTCTAGTTTGATGTCCCCCGCCCCCGCACCTCCGATTAGCGCGGTTGTGCCACCGTACGGTGCGAAATAAGTTCTACATGCGGTGGTACGTACACGTGGGGCCGGGTGTCTCTGTGTTGTCTCAAGGGGCTCGTGGTGGCCGTGTCGGAGCCACCGAGATGCCGGGTGCGGAGTCCCCCCGCGAGTGTCCCTCCCCCCTCTCTCACGAGGCTCGTCCTAACAGCGGTGTCACATTCAGAGGGCGGCATTGACGAAGGTTCGCAGGGTTTACATTCCTGCGTTTTGAATATCTCTCTCTCTTTCTCTCGATGGCATCTATATATTATATCTCCTCTCTCTCTCTGGGCTCATAATGGTCGTCCTGGAGCCACTGAGTCTCAACGACCACCACCCTCACCTCATCCAGGTTCACACCTGCAATAGGTTCCTCGCTGGTTTGACCCCTGAACCCAAGACCAAACACACGTCAAACTTTTATTTCTCGAAAAAGGCATCTTTCTTAAAAACCCAAGGCCCCCTGCCACGTAAATTATTATCCTACATTAAAATTAAAACACGAGCAAAGGTTTGACCCTTTCTGCCAATTAAACAGGAGGTGCTACGATGTTCAAACAGAAACTGTTTGCAAGGAATCAAGTCTTGCACGAACCACACCTGCACAGTCCGTGTGTGCACGTGTGGTTCGCCACAAGTACGAGTGTCAATGCAAACTCGGCCGCACCCCCCCCACCCCCTCCCCCTTAAAAGGGAGTCTTGAGGCTCGGCGAGGCGTTCCTGAGTGAAGACGAGCTGGCCTCAGCACGCGGACCGCGAGAGGGGCACGAGTCTGTCAGTAAAAAGGGGGAAGGGGGGGGGCGATGATTTGCTACCACGTGCGATCCCCCATCGAGGAATTAGCGGTGGCTTTTTTTTTTTTAGAAATCCGTCAAAGATCTGGACGTTGACGCCCCGATGCCGGTGGCGGCTCAGCAGCCCCGTCTCTCGCCGAACGACATCGCGGCATCTTTGGCAGGTCCGTCGGAAGGACGCCCGTCTCGACAGGTCGGTGCGCGCGACGCGAGCGGTCTGCGGTCGCGTCCCGTTTGGCCAACGCTCTACGGCGGCGCGCACGCGCACGTGCCGCGCGCGTGTCGAGGCGGTGGCGGTCGAGGCTGCGAGGAAACACGGGCGACGAAGATGGAGGAGGTGGAAGAGGACGAGGAGGCGGGGAGCGGCGGCCGTCTCCTCGGGCGAGGTACTCACGATTTGTCGGAAAAACCTGGCCACATTTTCCAAGGCCATCGGCGCGACCGTTCCGCCGCCCCGGGGGTTCGCCAAGAACCCAACGTCGAGCGACAAACAAAGTCCCCGACGACGACGACGACGCTGATGGTGATCGCATGAGACTGTCGAGACGCGGCGTCAACGTTTGTGTTGGGGCTGTCCGATTGCGTTGCCGATGATGAGAAAACAAGCGGTAAGGCCACACGCGCAACCGCACGCACAGACCCACATGCACGGCACGCACCGCTCAGCAACCGCGCACACGCACCGCACACGCTGCGTACACACGCACCCCAAACTGCACACAGCACACCGCGCACAGCACACCGCACACACCGCACACACCGCACACACGACTCGCAAATAAAAGTAACTCGTAAAAAAGTTGCTGAGACGATGCAAGGCGGCGGCGGCGACGGCAAGCGAGCGAGCGTGAGAGCGAGTCGCAGGGGCGGGCGGGTGAATGACGACTTGTCGCGGCAGCCGGCTGTACCGGTTCGGCGAGCCCTGCCCGCTTGTGGTGGAGGCCAGAGGGGGAGAGGGGGGAGCCAATAGGAGGACAAGGCCGGAGTGACTTCTCCACCTCCTGCCGGCGACGTCCCGCCGGCCCAAGTGGCACCTGCTCAGCGATGGGTCCGTGCGGCCAATGGGGAGCGACGTCTAATAGATACTCGGCCTCTGCCGGGCAACGGAGCCATTCCGTCGCCCTGCCCGACAAATTGTTGAACTAAACTATTTATTGGTCATCACCGCACCATCTCCTACGCGGTGGACGCCCTCTCGGGATGTGTTCCCCCTCCTTCGGCTGCCGCTCTGATGTCATCATGGGTGCCACGGTGGCTGGGAGATGTTAACTACCTTTGCCTGGTGTACAGGAGGTCGTGAGTGTGATCCCGGCCCTGATGCCGGCTGCTGTGTATTTGAAATCTGCGTGTCTCTCTCTCTCCGTGGTCGCGTGGATTTTTCTCCGGGCCCAACGGTTTTCCCCTCCACATTTAGAATCAACAACATCATGCGTTTTAGAGGATGTGCCTGCTGCTATATATTTCCACGTGATGATGATGATGATGAGCCCACTTCGTTGAGCTATCATTTGCTGATAGCCAGGTCACTTCTGAAAAAAGAGCTTCACAGGTCAGTGGGGCCTTAGCCTGGTAAAATAAAATAAAAAAAATAGCCGATGGTTTTTTTCCAGCCTCATCCTAGCCATTCCTCCTGTCCAAGCCACCTGAATCGACACCAAACGGATGCCTATCCTGGGAGCACTCACCTCGCACCTCTCGGTGTGATTATTATTCCAAACGTGCCCGCTCCTCGATGCTTCTCCACGCACTTTTCAGTTTCTGTTCCCCGTGCTTTGTCAGTGGCCACGTTTCTGACGCACGTATCACAGCCGTCAATGTGCACTGATTGAAAACCTTCTTCTGCACAATGCTGCTATGCTCTCTCTCATTTCACTCCACTCCCCTCCTGTGCACCCTCCTGCCTCTACCCTCTCATCTCATTCTACTCGTCTCCACGCACTATTTTACCTCTCCCTCTCATCTCACTCACTCCCCTCCACGCACTCTCTACCCCTCTCTCATCTCACTCACTCCCTCCACTCACTCCCCCTCTCTCATCTCACTCACTCCCCTCCACTCACTCCNTACCTCTCTCATCTCACTCCATCCCCTCCACTCACTCTCTACCTCTCTCATCTCACTCCACTCCCTCCACTCACTCTCCTGCCTCTCCTCTCATCTCACTCACTCCCTCCACTCACTCTCCTGCCTCTCTCATCTCACTCACTCCCCTCCACACTCCTGCCTCTCCATCTCATCTCACTCACTCCCCTCCACGCACTCTCCTGCCTCTCTCATCTCACTCTACTCCCCTCCACGCACTCTCCTTCTCTCATCTCACTCACTCCCCTCCACTCACTCTCCTGCCTCTCTATCTCATCTCACTTACTCCCTCACTCACTCCCTGCCTCTCCATCTCATCTCACTCACTCCCCTCCACTCACTCCCTACCTCTCTCATCTCACTCCATCCCCTCCACTCACTCTTCTACCTCTCTCATCTCACTCCATCCCCTCCACTCACTCTCTACCTCTCTCATCTCACTCCACTCCCCTCCACTCACTCTCCTGCCTCTCTCATCTCACTCTACTCCCCTCCCACTCACTCTCCTACCTTCTTCTGCACAATGCTGCTATGCTACGTGTCATCTCTCTCCACTCCCATTCCACGCACTCTCCTGCCCCTCCCCTCTAATCTTTCTCTACTCTCCTCTCATCTCACTCTACTCCACTCCCACACACTCTCCTGCCTCTCCCCTCTAATCTCTCTCCCTCCACGCACTCTCCGCTCCAGCAACCGAGGCATTCTGTCTAAGCCCCCAAGTAGCCCTTCGCTCAGTGGTAGGTCTCCTCTGCTGTCCCCACTGTCTAAAAACTCTCTCCCCGCTCCCCTCCCCCAGCCGCCCGTGCTGCCGACATCATCAGCCACGGTCGATCCACCTTCCTCGACCATTTCATCCAATGCGACCGGAATCATCGCACGACCCCAACGCGGAAACATTACCCGCCGATTATTCAACTGGGATCGCAACGGCGGCAACGGCGGTGGCGGCGGCAGCAACAGTACAGCAGCGGCAGCAACAGCAGCAACAGCAACAGCGACAGCAGCAACAGCAGCAGCAGCAGCAACAGCAACAGCAGTGGTAGCAACAGCAGCGGCAGAAATAGCGACAACATCGGCGACAGTGGCAGCAGCGGCGGCAGCAACAGCGATCATGCCCCCCCCCCCACTACCTGGGCAGGACCCTCCTGAAGTCTTGAGACTCGGCGAGGCTTTCCCGGGCAAAAACAAGCAAAACAATAATAACAATAGAGGGAAAAAATATCGCCGAAAAAAACATGACGACGCAAACAAAAGCAATGCAGAGTATTTCACCGCTCGCTGTGCCCACGGAAGGCGATGAGGAGGAGGCCCAGCGGCGAGACTGGCCTCCCCGTCGTCGGGGACAACGCGTTGGTAACAGCGGCGGCTGCGGGCACGGCCGAGGGTCAAAGGTCGCGCTCGCAGCCCCCAGCTGTCCACCCGGAGCAAACTCAGCTCCTGAGCTACCAACGAATGTTGGGTGGAAAATAAATATTTTCCAAACTAAAAAAAAACCCATTAGACCATCAGGTCGGGGGCCAGTTCACATGACGCCCCTCCTCTGCAAATTCCTCCTCGACTCTGCACAGACAATTTCAGACGTACGGCCAAAACCTTGCTGCTATGTTTAGGATTTGGCATCAGCAGCGGCAGCAGCATCGTCATCATCATCATTGGCATCGTCATCAGCGCAGCATCATCATCAGCAGCATCATCATCAGCAGCATCAGCAGCTTCATCATCATCAGCATTATACCGGTAGGAAGCTCTTGGTTATACCAGCCTACAGGGGATTATTGTGTCCGTCCGTCCGTCGTGCATCCAAAAATGGGAGGGGTGAGGCTGGGTGGATAGGGGAGGGTGGGGAGAGGCAAGGTAGGGAGGGCTGGGTGGGGGGTGGGAGGGGTGGGGCTGGGTGGGAGGGGCTGGTCACCCGTGGTGCCCTTATAAAACTCAACATTTAACCTACTCACGCCGGCTTGTGCCCGCCCTCACAGTCGGGATATTTGCGGAATACACCACGCCGCCGTTGATCCTGGCCATTGACCGAGCAACCCAACGTTCCTACCAGCTCCCTCCGCAGGAATGTGTTCATCATCAGCAGCATCATCATCATCAGTTGCTTCAGTGCCACGTAGCCAACCGATTAACACGGTTAGCTACGTACGGTGCATGTGCGCATTCATGTTGAACTTCTTCCGCGCCCTACGTAGCCAACCGTGCTAATCGGAGGTGCGCGGGAACGAGGAGAAACTAAACACAAAAACAGCTCGAAGTTTTCAATGGACGCGACTTCAAAGTGCGTCGCTGCCAGTGGCTTTCCTAACGTCGGAAGGAAGAGCGGGCGCTCCGGACGGCCGCAGAAGCGCACTCCATCCTCCGTCCCGACGGTTTCGCCAAAATCCGTCTTTGCTCGACGGTTATCCCAAACGCCGCTGCCGCCGCTGCCGCGTGACCGTTTGTGCCAAGCGAAGTTGCGCTTTGCGTGTCCTGAGCGCGGCCACTTGGACAGGTCGCCTGGGCCATCCCTCCCGCCCTTCGACCCGGCGGGCCATCACGGTGGGGGTTGCGGCGTCGTGAGACGGCAACAATCGCAAGAGAAAATAGTAATAATGATGATTATTTTAATTGTTGGTATACTCATTATTTATTACGACTGAGCGCGGCGTTTGGCGCTGTGACACGATAAAAAGGGGGCGCAAAGCGAGGCGCGTGCGCCCCCCGCTCCTTCGTGCGGATAGCAGCCAAACAAATCAACGGGGGGGGGGGGGCATTTCGGCATTTCGCACGATGCTACAGTAACTAATGGGATTGCTCGATTCCACGACACACGGGCGATTGTTGACCCGCGAAGCGCGAATCGGCGCGCTTGTGACACGGGCCACATCCGCCGCCGACGACGAATTCCTCGATTGTTGCGTGAAACAAGTTCCATTTGATGAAAACTTTTTTTGGGTTTTACCCTTTCCGGTAATAAAACGGTGGGGGGGGGGGGCGTGAAGATGTTTAAACACCCAAATGGAAACCCCTTTTGCAAGGAATCCAGTTGCTGCATTAACCACACGCGGTACATGCGGTGAACATGCAAACAAAACATGGCTCTGACAATCACGGACGCATTGCCTTTCACACGGATTGGCCCACATCGCGGAGACAGCGGCCATTTTCGAAGATCCATTCTGCGCACGCACCTCGATTTACGCGGCCCTGCAAAGACCGCAAGCGGGATGTTAATGCTGCTGCTGCTACTGCTGCTACTGCTGCTGTACTGCTGTTAATGCTGCTGCTGTTACTGCTGCTGCTACTGCTGCTGTTGTAGCTGTTAATGCTGCTGCTGTTACTGCTGCTGTAGCTGTTAATGCTGCTACTGCTGTTGCTACTGCTGCTACTGCTGCTGCTGCTACTGCTGCTGTTGCAGCTGTTAATGATGCTGCTGTTACTGCTGCTGTTGTAGCTGTTAATGCTGCTGTTGCTACTGCTGTTGCTACTGCTGCTGTTGCAGCTGTTACTGCTGCTACTGCTGTTGTAGCTGTTAATGCTGCTGCTGTTACTGCTGCTGCGACTGCTGCTGCTACTGCATGCCCAGCCACCGGATTGAGGTGGCGGGGGAGGGCTAAACGAGCACGGCACAGCTGGGAGGAGAGATGGAGCCGATGCCGTGACGGGAGGATGTGGAGCTGAGTGGACTTGCCGATGGCTGGTACCGGCGGTGTCAAGATCGGCGTCTCTGGAGGAGGCTCGTGAAGGACGCTGTTACTGGGCAGTGCCAGGCTAGGTGCCCCTTGAGGCTACTGGGCAGTTGGAGGCAGTCGCCCTCCAGCAACAACGGAGGACGGAGGAGCGACGCTCACAACAACAACGAGCGGAGCGCCGGGTGGATAAAATACAGAAAGTTGGCACAGTGGGGAGCACAGTTGGTGCATCTGCCAGCCATCTCAGGCAACCAACCCATGGCACCTGCTGGGTGTGTCCTGTGACCTCCTCCTATCAACGAGCCTTCGACACTTCACGTGGCCTCAAGTGCACCTGGCCTGGCACAGGCGCCGTGGTGATGTCACCGCCGCCACTTAGTGTTGTTGATCCCACTTGAGTAGACTGTGGTGAGCTTTCATCACTACAGGTTACACGGTGTTTCAGCTACGGGGAGAGACCAGAATACGAGCTACCACGCACTCTCGCTCTGCAGAACAGGGGGGATCGCACTCCAAACACTCTCACACTCTCACACTCCAAACACTCCCACTCGCTCACACTCTCACACTCTCACTCTGCAGAACAGGGGATCACACTCCAAACACTCCAAACACTCCCACTCGCTCACACTCTCACACTCTCGCTCTACAGAGCAGGGATAACCAAACTCCAAACACTCTCCCACTCACTCACACTCTCACACTCTCACTCTGCAGAACAGGGGAATCACACTCCAAACACTCCAAACACTCCCACTCGCTCACACTCTCACACTCTCACACTCTCACTCTGCAGGACAGGGAGAATCACACTCCAAACACTCCACTCGCTCACACTCTCACACTCTCGCTCTACAGAGCAGGGATAACCACACTCCAAACACTCTCCCACTCGCTCACACTCTCACACTCTCACTCTGCAGGACAGGAAAATAACACTCCAAACACTCCTACTCGCTCACACTCTCACACTCTCGCTCTGCAGAGCAGGGATAATCACACTCCAAATACTCCAAACACTCCCACTCGCTCACACTCTCACACTCTCACTCTGCAGAACAGGAAAATCACACTACAAACACTCCAAACACTCCCACTCGCTCACACTCTCACTCTGCAGGACAAGGGGAATCACACTCCAAACACTCCCACTCGCTCACACTCTCACACTCTCACTCAGCAGAACAGGGGGGATCACACTCCAAACACTCCCACTCGCTCACACTCTGCAGAACATGGAGAATCACACTCCAAACACTCTCCCACTCGCTCACACTCTCTCACTCTTCAGGACAGGGAAAATCACATCCAAACACTCTCCCACTCGCTCATACTCTCACGCGCTCGCTCTGCAGAACAGGGGGAGAAAGAACACACAAACTCTGCGCAGAAAGGGCACACGAGTTGTGAATTTAAACGACTACTCACTGAAAAATGTTTTATTTAACCAGATAAGGCTCACTGAGCCTATAGCTATTTTCAAGAAGCGACCTGGCTGCAAACGATAGCTGCACGAAGTGGCTTATCAGCATCGTGTGGACGTTTATAGCAGAAGCCAAATACTCAAAACGCGTGGCGTTGATTCTAAATGTGGAGGGGGAAAACCGGAGGACCCGGAGGAAAAATGCACACGACCACGGGGAGAGAGAGAGAGAAAGAGAGACACAGGGAGAGAGACACCGCAAACTCCGAATATGCAGCAGCAGGCGTCAGGGTCGGGATCGAACCCACGACCTCCTGTAGACCAGGCGAGGTAGTTAACATCTCACCACGGGGAGAGACACGCAAACTCCGAATATACAGCAGCAGGCGTCAGGGTCGGGATCGAACCCACGACCTCCTGTATACCAGGCGAGGTAGTTAACATCTCTTAGGCACCGTGAAGATGACGATGAGAGAGAGAGAGAGACGCAAACTTCGAATACACAGCAACAGGCGTCAACGTCGGGATCGAACCCACGACCTCCTGTATACCAGGCGAGGTAGTTAACATCTCTTAGGCATCGTGATGATGATGAGAGAGAGAAACACGCAAACTCCAAATATACAGCAGCAGGCGTCAGGGTCGGGATCGAACCCACGACCTCCTGTACACCAGGCGAGGTAGTTAACATCTNCCCCCCCCCCCCCGCTTCTTGAGCGTTGAGGAGGTGTGGGTGTGAGCGTCACCACCGCACGGCCACCCACCACCATTGAGCAGTCACTCACGAGAGGAGGAACAAAGCTGTCCCTTGACAGGAGGCTGACTCAGCTGTGACCGGCCCAGGGTTTGATGTTGCGGAGAGCTCGCGATGGATGCGCTGCGGGCGTTATCATCTTCTTTGGGTCTTTTGGGTAAAGTCACGTAGATGGGTTCAAAGAAATAACAAAAAAGTAACGACGAAAAACTACGACGTTTCGATCGCAGCACAAGCGGTCGTCATCGCCGCTTGTGTTGCGATCGAAGCGTCGTAGTTTTTTGTCGTTATTTTTTTATTGTTTTCTTTGAACCCATCTGCGTGACTTTTACCGAAAGAGCCAAAGAATATGAATTCCTGCAGTCACGAAAGTTCTAGGTCAAGAGTAATCCCGGCGTGGATCTCGCCGCCTAATGGGATTTCGCTGATGTACTCCGGCGGGCAATCCTCTCGCTCGGCCAGCCGGGAAGAGCTCGCCGGAAACAACAACAAAAACTACTTTAATTTTCGCGGCTCAGGTTCGCTGAGCCGTATAGCTCTATTTCAGAAGCGACCTGTCCCACGAATGACCGCTCAACAACCAAGTGGCTCATCACCGTGTGGACATTTATGGCAGTGGCCAAATACCCTGAAACGCGTGACGTCGACTCTAAATGCGGAGGGATCAAAAACCGGAGGGACCCAGCAAAAAAATCCACGCGACCACGGAGAGAGTGAGAGAACACGCCAACTCCAAGCACACAGCAGCAGCAGCAGGCGTCAGGGTTGGGATCAGATCCACGATCTCCTGCACACCAGGCGAGGTCGTTAACATCTCGTCCGACGTTACTGCCGGGCGTCAAGGACGGAGATGCGTCGACAAAGACAAAGCTCCCGCCCTACCCCGCTCTGTGTAGCCTACGCAGGCTGTCGGGGCAAGTGCTTTTAAGCGAGCAACTACTAAAGCCGGCAGCGCACGCGGTGTGTAAACATCAGCACTGGGGAGACAAAGGCGGCCGGGCGTAGGGGTGCTACTCGCTAACGGCAGTTGCCCCAACAGTCTGTTCAAAGGGGGGATCTTCGTCTTTGGGTCAGTGGCCTGCTCGCTGCGCTGACATATTGCCAAGCTGGGCTTGATTAACGGCTTCGTGACGGCGAGCAGCATGACTGGTTTCAACCAGGGCCGTCGTGAACCCCCGGAGGGAAGTCTGAGAGACACCCAACCGCAGGGCCCGAACCCAGAATCTCAACAACGCTGGCTCAATGTCGTCTCTGACACGGCCATTATGAAGCCCTGCGAGAGAGAGAGACAGGCAGAGCCACACAATCTCAACGATGCCGGACCCTTGTTTCTGACACGGCCATTATGAACCCACCAACTTAGACACTCCTTGGTTTTGAAACACCCAGAGCCCAGGGTGTGAACCCAGCACTCATGCAATGCTGGTGCAGGGTCTCTGACATGGCCATTATGAACGTGACATGCACATTATAAACCGCCTAAGAGAGAGAGTGTGGCAGCAAAACCAAGATAACTCAAATCCAGGTTCTCAGTGGTGCTGGGATAGTATGTGACACGGCCATTATGATCGCTTAATGGCCAGACGACCCACTTTGTCACGTTAGCCTCGTGACAGACAGAGTGAGAGAGTGACCGAGCCTTGTCACGTAAGTCACGTGACAGAGAGAGAGAGTGACCGAGCCTTGTAACGTAAGTCACGTGACNGAGAGAGAGAGTGACCGAGCCTTGTCACGTAAGTCACGTGACAGACAGAGAGAGTGACCGAGCCTTGTCACGTAAGCCACGTGACAGAGAGAGAGAGAGAGTGACCGAGCTTGTCACGTAAGTCACGTAAGTCACGTCACACGAGACAGAGAGAGAGGGACCGAGCCTTGTCACGTAAGTCACGTGACAGAGAGAGAGAGTGACCGAGCCTTGTCACGTAAGTCACGTGACAGAGAGAGAGAGTGACCGAGCCTTGTCACGTAAGTCACGTGACAGAGAGAGAGAGTGACCGAGCCTTGTCACGTAAGTCACGTGACAGAGAGAGAGAGTGACCGAGCTTGTCACGTAAGTCACGTGACAGAGAGAGAGAGAGAGAGAGTGACCGAGCCTTGTCACGTAAGCACGTGACAGAGAGAGAGAGTGACGAGCCTTGTCACGTAAGTCACGTGACAGAGAGAGAGAGAGTGACCGAGCCTTGTCACGTAAGTCACGTGACAGAGAGAGAGAGTGACCGAGCCTTGTCACGTAAGTCACGTGACAGAGAGAGAGAGTGACCGAGCCTTGTCACGTAAGTCACGTGACAGAGAGAGAGAGTGACCGAGCCTTGTCACGTAAGTCACGTGACAGACAGAGAGTGTGACCGAGCCTTGTCACGTAAGTCACGTGACAGAGAGAGAGAGGACCGAGCCTTGTAACGTAAGTCACGTGACAGAGAGAGAGAGAGAGAGTGACCGAGCCTTGTCACGTAAGCCACGTGACAGACAGAGAGAGAGAGAGTGACCGAGCCTTGTCACGTAAGTCACGTGACAGACAGAGAGAGAGAGAGTGACTGAGCCTTGTCACGTAAGCCACGTGGCTTGCGGGAGGCTTGAACTGATTTAGATAGTGACGATTGACATACAGAGAGANAGAGAGAGAGGGAGGGTCACAGTGGTGGTNGGCACACGTAAGTCACGTGATTTACGGCGGGGTTCAGCTGGGCTAGACCAGGGTCGGCAAACTGCGGCTCTTGGCTGCCCCCATGCGGGAAGCCGTTTAAAACAAAAAAACTTAAATCTGAAAACGTAATTTAACGTCAAGATAATTGATTAAAAGTGGGCAGGTCACTCTGGAATGTCTTGGTGACGACAAAAATTGCACAACAGCCAAGCTGTGGTGGTAAGCAATCACTAACGGGAGGGGGGGCGGAGATAAACTAAATAGACGCGAATTTATCCCATCACCTATTTTGTTTATTTAAGTCGCAATGTCTCATTGCTTTCGTCGTCGTCTGCCGCACATACCTGGCGCCGTGTTTGTGTAAAGGGAGCGCGCTCTGCGCGTGCGATGCGGCCCTTCAACATATTTTTGTTCAAAGACAAAAACCAGTGACGAAGAATGGCTCTCCTTCTTCTCCTTTGAAAGTTCAACGCACGCACGAAGTTCAACATTCGAAAGGGTTGGGCATTATAATAGTAACTTTTCTCGCCACCACGACCACCACGACCACCTCTACTATACGACGCGTTACCTTGAGAGTGAGCTGTGTGGTCGCGTGCGCTGAGTGGCGTGCGCAGCCCGGCAGGTCGCTCTCGCGCACTNCCCCGAGCTCCCTACTTCATGTCTCCTGTGGCAGCAGCAGCAGAGACGGCACCACCACCACCACCGGAGGGAAGGCAAAGGACAAAGGTCAACCCACCGTAGCCTTCGGCAAGACCGTCGCGGTTGGGTGGGGGCAGGGCAAGTGCCGGTAGGGGCGAGTGCCGTCATCGCAGGCGGCACGGTACGGCAAGGGATAAACCATCAAACTATTAACTCATTTCTATTTTACTCAGAGGCGCCAGGAGGAGGAGGAAGCAGCGATGAGCAGGGGGCGACAGCGGCAGCAGCAGCGGCAACAGCAGCAGCAGCAGCAGTAGAAGTGGCAGCAGCAGCGACAGCAGCAGTAGCAGTGGCAGCAGCAGTAGCAGTGGCAGCAGCAGTAGCAGTAGCAGCGGCAACAGCAGCGGCAGCAGCAGCAGTNGCAGCAGCGGCAACAGCAGCGGCAGCAGCAGCAGCAGCGGCAGCAGCAGCAGCGGCGGCAGCAGCAGCAGCGGCAACAGTAGCGGCAGCAGCAGCAGTAGCAGTGGTAGTAGCAGCGGCGNCAGCAGCANCAGCGGCGGCGGCAGCAGCAGCAGCGGCAGCGACAGCGGCAGCAGCAGCAGCCACGTGGCGGTGACGACGATCCGGCACTGCCACACATCTGGCGGGGATTTGCACGCACGGCCATCGGTTCCTTAAGAAGCTGCCGGCAGCATCTGGAGCGAAACGTCGGGCGTCGCGCAGTTTCGGCACACGGGGCAGCTGGAGGCCCACCCACCCTGTCGTGTGCTGCTGCTGCTGCTGTTGTCGTTGTGGCACCAATGGCCCCGCCGAGACAGAAGCGAATTGCCGTGACTTTGTTAAGAAGACCAAATCACGAGTTTTTCCCACTTTGCCAGGTAAGGCACCGCTGAGCTATGCAGCTCTGTTTCAGAAGCGACCTGGCCACCACAAGCGATAGCTCAACGAAGTCGCTTATCGTCACGTGGAGGAAATGTACAGCAGCCAAATACTGCAACGTGTGGTGTTGATTCTAAATGTGGAGGGAATAAACCCTGGAGACAAAACCCACGCGACCACGGGAGAGAGAGAGACGCACAGACTCCAAATGTAGAGCGAGCGTCAGGGTCGGGATCGATCCCACGAACATCTCGGGATGCCGAGGCCGCCGAAGCAGTTGACATCGTCGTCATCGTCACCGTCATCTCCCCCAGCCCTCGTTTAAGGCTGAGTGGACCTAGGTGACTCCCGCAAAGACGGCCCGATACGATCGCTAACACTCCGTTTGGGATCACGCATCACGGGCCAGCAATCATCGCCCCCCCAACCCCTTCACCCCGCCCCCTCCAGCCCTCTACTGGCAGACCAAATCAATTCTAGATTTGAAGCTTTCGTGACTGCAAGGATTCATATTCTTAGGTTTTTCGGTAAAGTCACGTAGGTAAAAATTTAAATTTATTAATAAAAGTAAATAAAAATAAAATCACGACGTTTCGGAGGCAACACAAGCTTCCGTCTTCAGGTGGAATCACATGAAGACGGAAGCTTGTGTTGCCTCCGAAACGTCGTGATTTTTATTTTATTTTATTTTTATTTTTATTTTACTTTTATTATTTTTTTTTATCTACGTGACTTTACCGAAAAAACCTAAGAATATGAGACCAAATCAAATTCCCATTTCGCAGCTCCGACTGTTGCGGCCGCAGTGGGTCGCCTCGTGCCGCAAGGGGACCGCTGCCGCTGGCGTTCGAGGTGGTGCGTTGGGATTGAGACACGACGTGGAGCGATCTGGGACGCACTGGGGCCTCGAGGGCGGCTCTCTTAAACAAAAACAAATCGTGTTATCGTATCAGTCTTATTATTATTGGTTTAACACGGAGGCTTTTGAGACTCCAATTGTAAATGTCGTGGGTTTACTCTCCAACACGCAACCGGTGTGCTGAACTAGTAACGAAGCACGTTTGTTCACTAATTGGCTGTGTCGTGGGTGGGGGTTTAACGACACATTTGTATTTACGGAATCCAACCCAAAAGAAACCACTCAATTATGGATAATATTTCACTGGTCAACAACATATTTTTTCTGGCCTGGACTTTCGCAGCTAATTTCAGGGTGCCGATTCCAAATCTGATCTCAGATTTGCTCAATCACATCTCATTTTATGCTATCGGCATACCCCATTTTCATTGATTTTACCCGAAATTAACCCTGTCACTTATGATTGCAAGTTGTTGCGAGTCAGTGACTGCTTTAGTGTTAAAATATGGTGCTGTATTTTTAGGCTAGTGTGTTTATAATATAATTGTATGTAGATATCTGCATTTATTTAATATTTTTCTTCTACAGTTTTGATTGAAAATTAAATATTTGATATCTCAAAAACCTGATGTGATAGACAAAAACCGATGCCAGATTTGGAATCAGCACCCAAAATTACATTAAAACCACATGCCAGAAAAAGCGTGTTGACCAGTGTTGTTATTGTTATTCAGCGGCATCGTTTCAAGTGAGCTTGACTCTACTGATGAGACGCTGTGTGTTGAAACCTGGCCCACAGGAGTTTGCTCGCCTCGAAAACAATGCCGATGAAATTTCTCACTCCCAGAAGGCCGTGCGAACACGGTTCATAGGTGCATGGGGAGGCACAAAGTCTGCCCGTCTCTTTTGTTATTTATCTTCTCAACAACAAAAACAACAACAACAACGCTTTTTGATTATTTTGAATTGTAACCATCATCATCATCATCACTACGGACAGGTCGATGGTACGCATGCAAGTTGAACCGCGTCCGCAACGTACGTTGCCATAGCTTCTAAATCGGAGGCGCCATCGCCAACGGGCAGCACACCCCCCGCTAGAAGTGGTCGCACGGAGCTGCCACTCGGACGACAAGGCCCCGGCAAAACATTCCCTCGCACCTCCCAAGCGTAGAGCTCACCGGCCAATCCCCAGTACGCATTCCACGCGAAGTTGCCCGCGATGGCATCTTTCATTTGGCCGCGCGGCGCTCCACAATAGGTGGATAAGCACGCAATGTGCTCGCTTTAAGAATCATTTCAGCAATTAGTTTATTCATTAGTTTAGCAATGTGCTCGCTTTAAGAATCATTTCAGCAATTATTTTATTAATTAGTTTAGCAATAAGCCTGCTTTAAGAATCATTTCAGCAATTATTTTATTAATTAGTTTAGCAATAAGCCTGCTTTAAGAATCATTTCAGCAATTATCTTATTAATTAGTTTAGCAATAAGCCTGCTTTAAGAATCATTTCAGCAATTATTTTATTAATTAGTTTCGCAATAAGCCGCTTTATGAATCATTTCAGCAATTATTTATTAATTAGTTTAGCAATAAGCCGCTTTAAGAATCATTTCAGCAATTATTTATTAATTAGTTTAGCAATAAGCTCGCTTTAAGAATCATTTCAGCAATTATTTTATTAATTAGTTTAGCAATAAGCCTGCTTTAAGAATCATTTCAGCAATTATTTTATTAATTAGTTTCGCAATAAGCCCGCTTTAAGAATCATTTCAGCAATTATTTTATTAATTAGTTTGGAGATTCAAGCGCAATAAAAAAATGGATTATTTTGTATTTGTTTTGTTAATAATGTAGCAAAGGTTTTCATTGTATTAATTATGGGAGCGATTCCTTTATTAATTATTTACACCCTGCCCCGCCTCCCCCACCTCTCTTCCCTCGTCGGAATTTTTGTTACCTTACCACCGGCCTACGCCTGCATTCACCCTTTCAGCGATTTCCACAGCTCGCTCGGAATGTTTAGGGGCCAATTTATTCACGGCTGCAGTCGAAGTATTTGAGATATTTTATTAAATTTTTTGGTACGAATTTATCCATGCAGGCTCGCTAATTATAAATGTTTTCCCCACGTAACAAATTAAATGTCTACGCTTGTCGACGGCCGCCCATGATCTCACCGTCGGTTCGTCGACGATTAATCGATCGATTCTCAATGCGACGGATCGATATCACCCACACGCGATGCATTGAGCCGCTTGTGCAATAAACGAAAGGTTTGTTTCCTTCTTCATCATCATCATTATCAATGTATCATCATTACTATTATTATAATTATTAGGAGCAATTCTGACTGTCGCCTGATGAGGCCGGTTGTAATTACCGGAAAAAAACGTCATTTTGTAAATGTCGCGGCTTTACTCTCCGACACTCAAACGGGTGTGCTGAACTGGTGATGAATTGGCGTGCTTTGTTTCTACGTGACAAAGCCAACTATCTGGCTGTGTCGAGCTGTTGGCGGGGTTCAATGACGCATTTATAGTGACGCGATCTAATCCAGCAAAAAATAAACCTCAATTATGGATCATCATCATCATCACTGTCATTGTTGCTTGCCCGGCCAAAGCCCTCGCCGAGTCTCAAGGACCCGTCTTCAGGAGGGTCCTGCCACAACCACATCCTCATTCGAGACTCGAACATCATCACAACACCTCCTCCTCCCTCCTTCTCCTCCCTCTCCCACCTCTTCCACCTCCTCCTTCCCCCCCCCCTCCCTCCTCCTTGAAGACACTGGCGACGTGACCATCAACCGCGTCACGACATCCCATGCAGGCCGATGCTCTGCACCACAAACCTCCTTCGTGACCGTAAACTTCAATACGCAAGCCGCAGAGGTGCGATTGTGGCCACGCAAGGTACGCTGTGAACCCACTTAGTCAGCCCACAGAGGCGCCTAGAGCTACGTAGACTCACGGATATACGTAGAGCCTCGCAGATATACATGTAGACTCACAGAGACCCACAGGGATACACAGACTCATAGACAAGCCACAGCAGTGCGACTGTGGGCCATGCAACCCAAGCTATGGACCGCACAGTAAACCCACTTTGGTCTGAGCCCCATCAACGGCAACACGACACGGACTCTCTGTTTCTCTGCGGAAGCCCTCTCATCGTGGCCAGCAGCTGCAGCAGCAGCAAGCAGGACCTCGACACTGGCAACGAGCTCTTGAACGTGTTGCCAGATGCAAGATAGGTCAGCGTGGATACAATCGCAGCATAAAACGGAAAGCAACTGAGAGAGAGAGTGAGAGACAGAGGGCCTGATAAGAAATACAAACACAGGGCGACAGAGACATAGACGCATACACGGATGGGCAGAGATTTAGAGAAAGATGCAGAGGCAGGCAGTCAGACTGGCAAGCAGGCTGGTAGGCAGGCAGGCAGACAGGCAGGCAGACAGGCAGGCAGGCAGCCAGACAGGCAAACTGGAAGGCAGACAAGCAGACAGAGAGGCAGACAGGCAGACACAGACAGGCAGGCAGGCAGACAAGCAGACAGTCAGGCAGGCAGACAAGCAGGCAAACAGACAGACAGACAGGCAGGCAGGCAGGCAGCCAGACAGGCAAACTGGAAGGCAGACAAGCAGGCAGGCAGACAGATAGACAGACAAGCAGACAGTCAGGCAGGCACAGACAGACAGACAGACAGGCAGGCAGGCAGCCAGACAGGCAAACTGGAAGGCAGACAAGCAGACAGAGAGGCAGACAGGCAGACAAGCAGACAGGCAGGCAGGCATACAAGCAGGCAAACAGACAGACAGACAGTCAGGCAGGCAGCCAGACAGGCAAACTGGAAGTCAGACAAGCAGGCAGGCAGACAGGCAGACAAGCAGACAGGCAGGCAGGCAGACAATCAGGCAACAGACAGACAGTCAGGCAGGCAGCCAGACAGGCAAACTGGAAGGCAGACAAGCAGGCAGAGAGGCAGACAGACAGGCAGACAAGCAGACAGGCAGGCAGGCAGCTAGACAGGCAAACTGGTAGCCAGGTGGACAAGCAGAGATAGACAGCAGACAGGCAAACAGCAGAATCGATGGGCTGTGCATCCTCACCCCGAGTCTCGACCGCGCTCGCGTCCCGCTCCAATCCGGTGGCGCTATTAGATATGCGCATAATAATGTGCGAGAGCGGCTAATGGGGTCGTGATGGTGGTGGTGGCGGGCAAGGAGGGGGGTGGGCGGCGGAAAGGTGCGGTTTGGGCTGTGGTCATTTATCAAGTTGGGCTGGACCAGCGGGATGGAGGTGGCGGTCGCGCTGGTAGGAGAAGAGACCCTCTGGTCGTGGATGTTCCATCCCCCCCCCCCCCATTTACCAGGGCAACCTCTGGTCGCGTGCGAAGAGATCCGATTCAAAAACATCGATAACTTCTAGATTTGAAGCTTTCGTGACTGCAAGGATTCATACTCGTAGGTTTTTTTCTGACGGTTCCACCTGAAGACGGAAGCTTGTGTTGCCTCCGAAACGTCGTGATTTTTTTATTTTACTTTTATTATATTTTATTTTTTACCTACGTGACTTTACCGAAAAAACCTAAGAGTATAAACAACTATAACACTGGTTAACAAAAAAAAACTTTTTTCTGGCCTGGACTTTTGCAGCTGTTTTAGGCTAATTCAGGGTGCTGATTCCAAATCTGATCTCAGACTTGCTCTATCACATCTCATTTTATGCTATCGGCATACCCCATTTTATTTATTTTACCCGAATTAACTCTGTCACTTATAATTGCAAGTTGTTGCGAGTCAGTGACTGCTTTAGTGTTAAAACATGGTGCTGTATTTAGGATAGTGTGTTTATAATATAATTTTATGTAATATCCACATGTATTAATATTTTTCTTCTGCAGTTTTTATTGAAAATGCAATGTTTGATATCTCAAAAACCTGATATGATAGACAAAAACTGATGCCAGATTTGGAATCAGTACCCCAAAATGACCTTAAACTGTTGGAATACCTTATGCCGAAAAAGTGTGTTGACCAGTGTATTTTAATCGATAATAGTGGGGGGGGGGGGGGGGGTTAGATCACGTGAATATAAATGTCAGTTTAACACATACGCTTTCATGACCAATATTATCCATAAGATGTTTTGGGTTAGATCGCATGCATATAATAGCGTCGTTAAACCCGGCACCACTCGACCGAGCCGATGATTAAGGTTTGCCACGTAAACAAAACGTGCCAATTAGTTACTAGTTCAGCAGTTGCGTGTTGGAGAGTAAACCCACATTCCCGACGTTTCGCCGGGAATTACAACCAGCATCATCAGGCGACAGCCAGAGTTGTGGAGAAATCCTCCTCCTGTTTAGGTCTTAGATAGAGCGGGCAAATGGGATGTCGTCACTCTGAACCTATCAAAGGGGGGGGGTTAATCTAATCGTATAAGTTACAACGGACAACCTATTACTAGTTGGGTTATTCACATCGATTAACCGGTTTTCTGCGCATATCCAACTGTCTAGCGACAAACGTACAACCATCCGTTTGTGTGCCCAAGCAGCTTCTGTTTGGCCGGACAGATGGGACTAAACGGGCACAGCACGGACTGGTAGTAGGATGGAGTGATGTGGTACAGGAGGATGTGGAGCTGAGTGGACTTGCTGATGACCGGTACCAGCGCTGTCAAGATCGGCCTCTATGGAGGAGGCTCGTGAAGGACGTTACTGGGCAGTTGCCCTCCAGCAACAACGGAGGGCAGAGGAGCGACGCTCACAACAACGAGCAGAGCGCCAGGCGCTAAACCTCCGAAAATTGGCACAGTGGGGAGCACAGGAAGGTGCGGTCCGTCAACCCATGGCACCTTGGTCTGTCCAGTGACCTCCTGCCAGCAGCAGTCCTTCGAAACTTCACGTAACAGCATCAAAAGTGCACCTAGCCTGGCGCAAGCGCCGTGGTGACGTCACTGGTGAACGGCGGGTTGTTGTTTTTGTGTGGGCGGTTGAAGTGCGGTGGTTAGCAAGCAGCACTACGAGCCCGGCGACCCGAGTTCAATCGATCGATCGATCTACATGTGGCGTGCCAATATCGCCCCCAACGAAGCGGGCATCAGCGCGCGACGCAGCGGAACGGGGAAGGGACAGTGGAGGGACACGAAGCAGCGGAACGGGGACAAACAACCCGCCGTGACCTCGACGGCAGACACCGACTCCGCGGAGTGAACCGCAGATGAGCGCAAAAAACAAAGCGCACCCCGTGCCGCCGCGAGTGGCAAATAAAAAATATATATTTCTTAGATTACATGGGTCGATTCCCACTCAAGACCAAAAACATTGGCGTTTTTTTTGTAACTCGGAACAAAAAAAAAACACGATTATTTATTTTACCCACTGAGCCGCGTGGCTCTTTTTCAGAAGCAACCCGGCCATCACGAACGATAGCCCAACGAAGCGGCTCATCGTCATCGCGTGGAAATGCACAGCAAGTAGACAAATACTCTGAACGCGTGACGTTGATTTTAAATGCGGAGGAAAAAACCAGAGGACCCGGAGAAAAATCCACGCCACCACGGGAAAGAGAGAGAGAGAGCTGCAAACTCCAAATATACAGCAGCAGGCGTCAAGGTCGGGATCAAACCCACGACCTCCTGTATACCAGGCGAGGTAGGTAACATCTCGCACCGTGGCACCATATTCAATAATATTTGAATGTTTTAACCGGTGCTACCTCGGACAGGCTACATAGGAGAGGCCCATAACCAGCTCAGGGGTATCCCTCGTACCTGATGATAGCCTTGGCCGCCGGCAAGTGACCTAGGGCCACCGAGTACGTAGTGCAGTGCGCTAACCGCTTCACCACCGCTCTCCCATTCAAAAAATACACAAGATCCCCCGTACAGCCTTTAACAGACTGTAGGGGCAAGTGCCGTGACCCAACACCTATGAAGGCCGGCACGGCACACGAGGGAGTGGGTGGCCAGCACCACGCCCTATCGCCTTTCTCTTCCCAGCGGTGATGTTTACACACCGCACCAGGTACTCATTTGAAGCTGAGTCGACCTAGGGGAGGCCCAGAAACGGTTCGGATAATCGTCACTGGTTGTTGGCCGCATGCGGCAATCGAACTGAGGGTCGCCGGGTTTGTAGTGCGAAGCGCTAACCTCTACACAAAAACACGCACACACCCTGAGACACACACACACCCGATACATACACATACACACATACTTATTCTTAACAAGGTAACGCCTTGGGGACACTGATGATGAGTGAGTGACACACCGGCATTTGGCCGCACAATGGAATCTACACTTGCCCCGCGAAAGACCCCTTCGGGGTATCATTCCCAACTTGGCGAGGGTCCTCGATAACAGAGGTGACGGACGTCAGCGGAACCCGGCTGGCTCAGAGGTCAGAAGGTTCAAATCCAGGTCCCCAGATTTACAGAGACTGATAGACTCGGCATGTGACCCACAGACCCATGAAGAGAGCCATAGACTCACACACACCCTGAGTTGTGATGAAGCCTGGTCAAGCCTAGTGGATTGATGGTCTCAGCTCAGTCACCAATGACAGATACAGAGACTGATAGACTCAGCATGTGACCCACAGACCCATGAAGAGAGCCATAGACTCACACACACCCTGAGTTGTGATGAAGCCTGGTCAAGCCTAGTGGATTGATGGTCTCAGCCCAGTCACCAATGACAGATACAGAGACTGATAGACTCAGTGTGTGATCCACAGACCCACAAAGAGAGCCATAGACTCAACATGTGACCCATAAACCCACGTAAAGACCCACGTACTCACACACACACACACTGGCTTGCGACCAAGCCAATTCCTGAAGCGCAGCGAGTCGATGGTATCCGATTAGAGGTTTAGCACACGTGCACACATGCGCACGTCTCAGCCCGGTCACCGAAGGCCTGTACGGTACTTCACTTGGCCAATGTCCAACTGCGGTGTCAACGAGAGGCATGGGACGAGCCAACCAGGACGGCTGCCTTCGTGGTTTTGGGTCACGTGCTCCACTTAAATGTTCGTAAGTCGAGTCCAGAGAGATGGGGGTAAAGAGACGAGAGAGAGGAGGGGTGGTGGTTAAGGGGTAATGAGAATAGAGAAATAGGGGTGTCATGAGGATATAGAGATAGGGGTGTCATGAGGATAGAGAGATAGGGGTCATGAAAATAGAGAGATAGGGGTCATGAAAATAGAGAGATAGAGGTCATGAAAATAGAGAGATAGAGGTCATGAAGATAGAGATAGGGGTCATGAAAATAGAGAGATAGGGGTCATGATGATAGAGAGATAGGGGTCATGAGGATAGAGAGATAGGGGTCATGATGATAGAGAGATAGGGGTCATGATGATAGAGAGATAGGGGTCATGAGGATAGTGAGACAGGGGTCATGAAGATAGAGAGATAGGGGTCATGAGGATAGAGCGATAGGGGTCATGATGATAGAGCGATAGGGGTCATGATGATAGAGAGATAGGGGTCATGATGATAGAGAGATAGGGGTCATGATGATAGAGAGATAGAGGTCATGAGGTTAGAGAGATAGGGGTCATGAGGATAGTGAGACAGGGGTCATGAAGATAGAGAGATAGGGGTCATGAGGATAGAGCGATAGGGTCATGATGATAGAGAGATAGGGGTCATGATGATAGAGAGATAGGGGTCATGATGATAGAGAGATAGGGGTCATGAGATAGAGCGATAGGGGTCATGAAGATAGAGCGATAGGGGTCATGATGATAGAGAGATAGGGGTCATGATGATAGAGAAATAGGGGTCATGATGATAGAGATAGGGGTCATGAGGATAGAGAGATAGGGGTCATGAGGATAGTGAGACAGGGGTCATGAGATAGAGTGATAGGGGTCATGAGATAGAGAGATAGGGGTCATGATGATAGAGAAATAGGGGTCATGATGATAGAGATAGGGGTCATGAGGTTAGAGAGATAGGGGTCATGAGGATAGTGAGACAGGGGTCAAGAAGATAGAGAGATAGGGGTCATAAGGATAGAGAAATAGGGGTCATGAAATAGAGAGATAGGGTCATGATAATAGAGAGATAGGGGTCATGAGATAGAGAGATAGGGGTCATGAGGTTAGAGAGATAGGGGTCATCATGATAGAGAGATAGGGGTCATGAAGATAGAGAGATAGGGGTCATGAGGTAGAGAGATAGGGGTCATGAGGATAGAGAGATAGGGGTCATGAGGTTAGAAGATAGGGTCATGATGATAGAGAGATAGGGTCATGATGATAGATAGATAGGGGTCATGAGGATAGATAGAGGTCATGAGGATAGATAGATAGGGTCATGATGATAGAGAGATAGGGTTATGATGATAGAGAGATAGGGGTCATGAGGTTAGAGAGATAGGGGTCATGATGATAGAGAGATAGGGGTCATGAAGTTAGAGAGACAGGGTCATGATAATAGAGAGATAGGGTCATGATGATAGAGAGATAGGGTCATGATGATAGAGAGATAGGGTCATGATGATAGAGAGACAGGGGTCGTGAGAATAGAGCAATATATGTAGGGGTAATGGAATAAAGAGATAGGGGTAATGCGATTAGAGAGCGGTAACAAGATTAAAGAGATAGGGTAACTAGAAGAGAGAGATAGGGGTAACGGAATAGAGGATAGTGGTAATGAGGTTAGATTGGGTAACGACAAGGGAGATTGGGGAGACGAGATTTTAAAAATAATTTATGGATTACTGACGCGAGTCAAATTAAGCTCAATAATGTTACTTAGCAAGCAAAGCTCACCGAGGTGAGAGCTCTTGTTCAGAGGCGACCCCGTCACGCATGATGATAGCTTACCATCCGTGGCTGATATCGCCATCATCATCATCACCACCATCATCATCATCATCGCACCATTATCACCACCATCATCATCACCACCACCATTATCACCACCACCATCATCACTNCACCACCACCATCATCTTCATCACCACCACCATCACCACCACCATCATCACCATCANCACCACCACCATCACCACCACCACACCATCATCATCACCACCATCATCAGCACCACCACCATTACAATCACCACCATCATCATCATCACCACCACCACACCATCAATCATCACCACCACCACCATCACCACTAACATCACCACCATCATCATCACCACCACCACCATCACCACCACCACACCATCATCACCACCATCATCATCACCACCATCACCACATCACCACCATCACCATCATCACCACCACCACCATCATCACCATCACCACCACCATCATCATCACCACCACCACCACCATCATCTCCATCATCACCACCATTATCACCATCACATCATCATCATCACACCACCACCATCATCATCTCCATCATCACCACCATTATCACCACCACCACCACCATTATCACCACCACCACCATCATNACCATCATCACCACCATCCCCATCACCACCATCCCACCATCATCACCACCACCACCACCATCATCATCAACACCATCACATCCCACCATCACCATCACCACCATCCCACCATCACCATCACCACCTCCCACCTCATCACACCACCACCCCATCATCATCGCCTCACGTGGAAGCTCATAGCAGGGGCCACATAACGTAAACGCGCGTTGTTCATTCTCGACGTGGAGGAGGGTGGTGATGGTGGTGATGATATGATGGTGATGATGGTGATGAGTGGTGGTGATGGTGGTGATGATGGTGATGATGGTGGTGATGATGGTGGTGATGATGGTGGTGATGGTGATGATGATGATGGTGGTGGTGATGATGGTGATGATGGTGATGATGGTGGTGGTGATGATGGTGGTGGTGATGATGGTGGTGATGANGGTGGTGGTGGTGGTGATGATGGTGATGGTGGTGATGGTGGTGGTGATGATGGTGGTGATGGTGATGATGATGATGTGTGTGGTAATGATGGTGATGATGATGATGGTGGTGGTGATGATGGTGGTGGTGGTGGTGATGATGGTGGTGGGTGGTGATGATAGTGGTGATGGTGGTGATGGTGATGGTGGTGATGGTGGTGATGGTGATGATGATGGTGGTGATGGTGATGATGGTGATGATGGTGATGATGGTGATGATGGTGATGATGATGATGGTGGTGGTGATGATGGTGATGATGGTGGTGATGATGGTGGTGATGGTGGTGATTGTGGTGGTGGTGGTGGAGGAGGAGGCACCCGGGAACGACCCACACGACCACCACGGGCGGAGACACAGCCAGAGCACACGCCGACTCCGAACACGCAACGCCAAGAGGCATCGCCGCCGCGGTCCGGCGTCCAACCGACGGGAGACAACGTGGCAGGCGAGACAGACGACGTCTCCTGCGTAGCGCGGCGCCCACGAGAGAGGGGGAGGAGAAGAGCGTGGGGGGACATCTGGCCGCTATTAACGCGGCGTGTTCGACCCCCCCTCTCTCTCTCTTGCTAATTAGCTCTTGCGTACTCGGAGGGATTTACACGCGACGTCCCGTACGACGTCCGTACGACGTCCGCACGACGTCCGCACGACGTCCGCACGACGTCCGCACGACGTCCGTACGACGTCCGTACGACGTCCGCACGACGTCCGCACGACGTCCGCACGACGTCCGCACGACGTCCGTACGACGTCCGCACGACGTCCGTACGACGTCCGCACGACGTCCGTACGGTCCGTACGACGTCCGTACGACGTCCGCACGACGTCCGTACGACGTCCGCACGACGTCCGTACGACGTCCGTACGACGTCCGTACGACGTCCCCGTACGACGTCCGTACGACGTAGGAACGGGGGCGGTCGGAACAGGCGGTGAGAACCGGTGCCCCCGTCGGAGAATTGAATCAAGGCCCNNCCCCCCCCCTGGTGCTACGAGGCGGTGAGCGTCGCAGCTTTGTCGCCTTGAGCACCGTCCGCGGACGCATCTTTAACGCGTTTGTGCACACGCGTGCGCGTCGCGTGTTTGTACACACGCGTGTGCGTCGCGTGTTTGTGCACACGCGTGTGCGTCGCGTGTTTGTGCACACGCGTGTGCGTCGCGTGTTTGTGCACACGCGTGAGCGTCGCGTGTTTGTGCACACGCGTGTGCGTCGCGTGTTTGTGCACACGCGTGCGCGTCGCGTGTGGGCACGACAAAGCGGAACAAAATCTTACGACCTGCCCCCCAACTCCCCCCCCCGCCCTATCCCATCCCCGATGCCAAAACTAAGAAAGTGCGGATTGCAACATTTAACAACATAAATTAAAATACATCAAACGTTTTTCATCTTCGTTGCCTGTGTGCCGGCGAATGATACTGATTNAAAAAAAAATTGTTGACAATTTTAGTAAAAAAATGAATATGCACAGAGGGATACGCGGTCGAGGTCTCACCGACGGTGGCATTTTACCGGCACGAGGAGGGACGGTGCCGTGCGTCGTCGCAGCAGCAGCTGCAGCAAGTCCCCTCCGAGGCGCTGGCGGCGCCTTCAATAACCTCGCACGGTCTCACGCTGTTCGCCGTTCAACAGCACGGAGAGTGCGGGCGGGGTAGAGGGAGGAGGAGGAGCTATGCCTCGCAATTGCTTTGTGATTATGCCCCAAAACAGCGTTCGTCCTCCTGTTCCGCTGGGTGGTCTATGGCCAATATTGGTGACACCGCGCGCGTGCGTGCGTGCGCGCGGGAGCGGTGGTGTAGCAGCGGTCAGCGCTACGCTGCGCTAGGAAACCCGGCAGCCTGAGTTCGATTCCCGCTCACGGCCACAACATCGGCGACGATTATCTGAACCGGTCCTGGGCCTCCCCGAGGTTGACTCGGCCTCAAACGAGTACCCGGCACGGTGTGCAAACCTCGCCACTGGGAGACAAAGGCGGCCGGGCATGGTGCTGGCCACCCACCCCTCTTGTGCCGTGCCGGCCTTCATAGGTGCTCGCTAACAGCACTTGCCCCAACAGTCTGTTCAGGCTACACGGGGATCACTCACTCACATGCTCACTCTGCACAACAGGGGAGATGACATCCTAACTCCCAAACACTCGCACTCACTCACACTCTCTGCAGAACAGGGTGGGGGGAGGCGGGTGGGGAAACCTACAAATGATACAGAGCAAGGTAGCACCTGGGTTAGGAGTCAAACCCAGGCGCCTCTTGCTGCGAGCTGCGTAAGTGTCACCACGGCGCTGCCTCCACACCGCCGCCCCACGTGACACAAACGAAATTGACACGAATGCAAAAAACGAATCGCTCTCATCGTCGACTCGTCTTGAACCTCTCTTGCCGTCACGACGTCCGGGGCGTCGCTGGCACGCGCTCGGAGCTTCGTCGCGCGGACTGCAACGTCGGACATCGTGCTCAACGACAACAAATAAAACAACAACGACAACAACAACAACGACAACAACACGCCGCACCCGTCAAGACCGTCGGAGACCCAACGCCGCGAGTTTCTTAAATCTGCCGCCCCCTCCCCTCGTTCCCCACCACTGGAGTCTGCAACGAAAATAGCAACAAGAGTCGATGTTTTCCGACTTCAGTGACAGACTCGGCACTCCAAGAGCCGCGTCAGTGCGGCGAATGGCAAGTCGGCGGTGGGTCCTTACCAAGCAATTCATAAAGTGACGCGAAAGCGCTTCCCTCTGAAGAGCCCCCCGCGCCGCACGTGCCCCCCTACGGATGGATGCCAGTGACGGTCTAGGGACGATGGTTGGTTGGGGGGGGGGGGTCTGCAACCAAACCAACGTGGAGAGTAATTGAGTCCCCCAACTCGGTAACAGACCGGACACTTCAAGAGTGTTTGTAAAAAAAAAACAATTGGGGGGAAAATTAATAAAAAGACAGAGACGCGTCACGCGTGATGCAGCAATATGCGAGACGGAGGTGGGTGCTTTAATTAACGAACAACGCGAAGAACCAGTGGCATCTACATCTACNAAACGTGAAGAACCAGTGGCATCTACATCTGCAGAACGTGAAGAACCAGTGGCATCTACATCTACAGAACGTGAAGAACTAGTGGCATCTACATCTGCAGAACGTGAAGAACCAGTGGCATCTACATCTACAGAACGCGAAGAACCAGTGGCATCTACATCTGCAGAACGTGAAGAACCAGTGGCATCTACATCTGCAGAACGTGAAGAACCAGTGCATTTACATCTGCAGAACGTGAAGAACCAGTGTCATCTACATCTACTGAACGTGAAGAACCAGTGGCATTACATCTACAGAACATGAAGAACCAGTGCATCTACATTACAGAACGTGAAGAACAGAGGCATCTACATCTACAGAACGTGAAGAACCAGTGGCATCTACATCTACAGAACGTGAAGAACCAGTGGCATCTACATCTACAGAACATGAAGAACCAGTGACATCTACATCTACAGAACGTGAAGAACCAGGCATCTACATCTACAGAACGTGAAGAACCAGTGGCATCTACATCTACAGAACGTGAAGAACCAGTGGCATCTACATCTGCAGAACGTGAAGAACCAGTGGCATCTACATCTGCAGAACGTGAAGAACCAGTGACATCTACATCTGCAGAACGTGAAGAACCAGTGGCATCTACATCTACAGAACGTGAAGAACCAGTGGCATTTACATCTGCAGAACGTGAAGAACCAGTGTCATCTACATCTACTGAACGTGAAGAACCAGTGGCATCTACATCTACAGAACATGAAGAACCAGTGGCATCTACATCTACAGAACGTGAAGAACCAGAGGCATCTACATCTACAGAACGTGAAGAACCAGTGGCATCTACATCTACAGAACGTGAAGAACCAGTGGCATCTACATCTACAGAACATGAAGAACCAGTGCATCTACATCTACAGAACGTGAAGACCAGTGGCATCTACATCTACAGAACGTGAAGAACCAGTGGCATTACATCTGCAGAACGTGAAGAACCAGTGCATCTACATCTCCAGAACGTGAAGAACCAGTGGCATCTACATCTGCAGAACGTGAAGAACCAGTGGCATCTACATCTACAAACGTGAAGAACCAGAGGCATCTACATCTACAGAACGTGAAGAACCAGTGGCATCTACATCTACAGAACGTGAAGAACCAGTGGCATCTACATCTACAGAACATGAAGAACCAGAGGCATCTACATCTACAGAACGTGAAGAACCAGTGGCATCTACATCTACAGAACGTGAAAACCAGTGGCATCTACATCTGCAGAACGTGAAGAACCAGTGGCATCTACATCTCAGAACGTGAAGAACCAGTGGCATCTACATCTGCAGAACGTGAAGAACCAGTGGCATCTACATCTGCAAAACGTGAAGAACCAGTGGCATCTGCAGAACATGAAGAACCAGTAGCATCTACATCTGCAGAACGTGAAGAACCAGTGGCATCTACATCTGCAGAACATGAAGAACCAGTGGCATCTACATCTACAGAAGGTGAAGAACCAGTGGCATCTACATCTGCAGAACTGAGAACCAGTGGCATCTACATCTGCAGAACGTGAAGAACCAGTGGCATCCACATCTGCAGAACGTGAAGGAGCAGTGGCATCTACATCGACAGAACATGAAGTAACCAGTGGCATCTACATCTGCAGAACGTGAAGAACCAGTGGCATCTACATCTGCAGAACGTGAAGAACCAGTGGCATCTACATCTGCAGAACGTGAAGTAACCAGTAGCATCTACATGTGCAAAACGTGAAGAACCAGTGGCATCTACATCTGCAGAACATCAAGTAACCAGTAGCATCTACATCTGCAGAACGTGAAGAACCAGTGGCATCTACATCTGCAGAACATGAAGTAACCAGTGGCATCTACATCTACAGAACGTGAAGAACCAGTGGCATCTACATCTACAGAGCGTGAAAACCAGTGGCATCTACATCTACAGAACATGAAGAACCAGTGGCATCTACATCTGCAGAACATGAAGAACCAGTGGCATCTACATCTACAGAAAGTGAAGAACCAGTGGCATCTACATCTGCAGAACGTGAAGAACCAGTGGCATCTGCAGAACATGAAGAACCAGTGGCATCTACATCTGCAGAACATGAAGAACCAGTGGCATCTACATCTACAGAACGTGAAGAACCAGTGGCATCTACATCTGCAGAACGTGAAGAACCAGTGGCATCTACATCTGCAGAACTGGGAACGAGAGTGAACACGCAAACTCTAAATACAGCAGCAGGCGCCAGGGTCGGGATCGAACCCATGACCCCTGCATACCAGGCGAGGTAGCTAACATCTCGCAGCCCCAAAATATTGTTCCCCTAAAGCTTTTGCTTTTATCAGATCAGCCCCCGCGCCCCTCCCCCAGTGCCACACACCGCCGATGGCGACAACGGTGAATCGGTTCGATAACGCAGACCTACAACGACAAAGATTCATCGACACCACCAAAGAAGACAAAGATCCCCGTCTAGCCTCAACAGACTGTTGGGGCAAGTGTGGTTGGCGGGCGCCAACGAAGGCCGGCACGGCACACGAGGGGTGTGAGTGGCCAGCACCACGCCCGGCCGCCTTTGTCTCCCAGTGGCGACGTTACTCACCGCGCCGAGTACTCGTTTGAGGCCGAGTCCACCTAGGGGAGGCCCAGGAGCGGTTCAGATAACCGCCGCCGGTGTTGGCGGCCGCGAGCTGGGAATGGAACTCGGGACGCTGGGTTCGCTAACCGCTGCGCCACCGTTCCCCACGTAAACACCACCACCACACCTACTCCCGCACGACACACGGGCACAGGCGTTCGACTTACACCGGCGTTGGCTGACGAGCACAGACCAAGTGCTCTGCTGCTCGTTCTAAGGGGCCATCTGGCGCCGTGCCTCATCTTTGATGATGATGATGATGGGGAGGGGAATGGATGGAGGCAGAGGGAGGGAGGAGGGGAATTGATTATGGATTTTTTTCACGAGAAGGTTAATTAGTGCAGTGGTGGTGCACGGTGGTGGTGGTGTTAGCGATTAGCGCCGCGCTTTGAACCCCGGCGACCCGAATTCGATTCCCGCTCACGGGTACCAAACACCGGTGACGATTATCTGAACCGGTCCCTGGCTTCCCCTAGGTCGACTCGGCCTCAAATGAGCACCGGCGCGATGTGTGCACGAAGTCATCACGACACCGGGGAGACAAAGACAGCCGGACGTGGTGTTGAAGCACCACCCACCACCTCGTGTTGACCTTTCACAGGTGCTGCTCGCGCACAGCATTTGACCCAACAGTCTGTCACAAGCTACACGGGGAAGGAGGGAANGGGGGGGGGATGTTTGTCTTTGATGATGGGGTGGTGGTGGATGGAGTGTGGTTGGAAGGGTGAAGTGTGTGGGTGAGAAGGGAGTGGAGAGGGTGTCTCTTGCCTATGGGCACGGCGGTGCCACTGCTGCCACCCAGCATTGATCGTTGCTACTCAATTCACATCCACGTCGTATTCCATCTGGCAGGTCATCAGCAATTGATTAAAGCGAGCCTGACTTCTGTGTGTGTATGTGGACACCCACAACTCTGAATCCCTTCCCACTCATCACTCTATCATCTCTCTCATCTCATCTCTCGATAATTTCTCTCTCATCTCTCTCTCATCTTTCTATCATCTTTCTATCATCTCCCTATCATCCCTCTACCATCTCTCTCATCGCACTCTCATCTCTCTATAATCTCTCTATCATCCCTATCATCTCTTCATCTGTCTTTCATCTCTATCATCTCTCTACCATATATCTACCATATACCATATATTTAAAATACGTATAGAGCAGGTGACGTTTCGGACAATAGCCCTTCTTCATTACCACATCAAGAATTGTAAACATTAATTAATTAAATAGCTCTACCATCAGAGCCTCCGCCAGGGGAGCTCAGTCCCAAGGCAACGGAGGAACAGTGGCACTGTAGCTGCTGATCATGATGCTGATGATGATGCTGATGATGCCGATGATGCTGATGATGCTGCTGATGATGCTGATGATGATGCTGATGATGCTGCTGATGATGCTGCTGCTGATGCTGATGCTGCTGGTGATGATGATGCTGCTGATGATGCTGCTGCTGTTGATGCTGATGATGCTGCCGATGATGATGCGTTGATGATGCCGCCGATGATGCCGTTGATGATGCCGATGTTGGTGCTGATGATGCTGCTGCTGTTGTTGCTGATGATGATGCTGATGATGCTGATGATGGTGCTGATGATGACGGTGGCGAACTGCGGCGGCTGTCATCGTCGCTGCTGCTGCTGCCGCTGCTACTACTGCTACTGCTGCTACTGCTGCTGCCGCCACTGCTGCTACTACTGCTACTCCTGCTGCTGCTGCTGTGCTCGCGCGGCGCAAAGGTCCGCTCGGGGCGGGGGGGGGTTCTTGCAGCTGCACCACCGCAGTCACGCCACGCCACGCAATCTCCCCCCGCATGGCTGGCATCTCCTACCCGTCCCTCTTGACATCTCCCCTCTTGTTCCACCTCCTCCTCCTCCTCAATGTGCCTCCCGTGGCAGGTGAGTGGGGAGGGGCTGGCCGGGGAGGCAGTCCCAAAAATGTTTCTCAATCGGGCTCCACGATCATGGCAAAGCAGTGAAGTTGGCTGGCTGGCCGACTCAGAGAGGGCGCGAGAACGAGAGATGAACGGACGGACAATGACGAACAAAGGACGATGCTGGCTGCTATATTATTTAACAAGACAAGTTTGGCTGGCTGCNGGCGGCNGGCGGCGGCTGGCTGGCTGGCGGGCTGGGTGGCTGGCGGGCTGGGTGGCTGGCGGGCTGGCGGGCGGGCGGGCTGGCTGGCTGGCGGGCGGGAGACGTACATAGGACGTACTGCCTCCTCGTCATAAGAGGACTAAAAAGCATGCGGCGATGCCACGCTTGACGGTAAACATCAATATTCGGGGTCTCAAGGTGTCGGGTGGGAGGGAGGGTGCGGGAAGGGCATCTCCCCGCATCGCCTGCCCCAAAACCAGCGCACCACCACAACGCGCCTCTGCTTCAAAGAAATCGGGACCGGCTTTTGAAATCTGCGGGCAGGCGGGGCGCGTATTTACCAGACAGACGAACTATNCACACACACACACAAAGACAAAGATCCCGTGTAGCCTTACAGAATGTTGGGGCAAGTGCGCACCTATGAAGGCCGGCAAGGCACACGTAGAGGTGGGGTGGCCAACACCACGCCCGGCCGCCTTTGTCTCCCAGTGGCGATGCTCACACACACANCGCGCACCAGGTACTCATTCGAGTCTGAGTCGACCTAGGGGAGGCCCATGACCGGTTCAGATAACCGTCACCGGTGTTGGGTCGCGAGCGGGAATCGAACCCGGGTGGCCAGGTTCGTAGCGCGGCGCGCTGACCGCTACACGACACGCGCAGAGATGCCGCACGGATGAGACTGGGCGGCTCAAACGTGAACGCGATGGTCCTGAAACCCGACCGCCGCCCCCAATCATTTGTGCGGCTCGGGACGCCGGGATGGAGTGGTTGGTGGGGGTGGTGCGTGCGGAAGCCGACTTCGAGGCGTCTGGAGGCTCCGTTTAGCCTGGCTTTCGGGAAACATTACTCGGCCAATTTGAACGCACGCCATTGCCCGTACCCCCCACCCTCCCTCCCCGTCGCGCTAAAAATATAAAACGCCAGCAACGGGAATATCAAAGAGCACCCTGAGCCTGGCTTCTGTAAATGCAGGAAACATTGGCATTGATTTGTAATCTTTGCTCTCTCTATCTCTCTCTCTCTGTCTGTTTCTTATTCTCCTGGTGCTGAATCCACGCTGTCTGCTCTCTCTCTCTGTGTTCCTCCTCCTCCTGGTGATCAACCCACGCTGTCTGCTCTCTCTCTCTCTGTGTTCCTCCTCCTCCTGGTGCTCAACCCACGCTTTCTGCTCTCTCTCTGTGTTCCTCCTCCTCCTGGTGCTCAACCCACGCTGTCTGCTCTCTCTCTCTGTGTTCCTCCTTCCCCTGGTGCTCAACCCACGCTGTCTGCTCTCTCTCTGTGTTCCTCCTCCTCCTGGTGCTCAACCCACGCTGTCTGCTCTCTCTCTCTCTGTGTTCCGCCTTCCCTGGTGCTCAACCCACGCTGTCTGCTCTCTCTCTCTCTCTCTGTTCCTCCTCCTCCTGGTGCTCAACCCACGCTGTCTGNTCTCTCTCTCTCTGTTCCTCCTCCTGGTGCTCAACCCACGCTGTCTGCTCTCTCTCTCTCTGTGTTCCTCCTTCCCCTGGTCCTCAACCCACGCTGTCTGCTCTCTCTCTCTCTGTTCCTCCTCCTCCTGGTGCTCAACCCACGCTGTCTGCTCTCTCTCTCCTCGCCCTCCCCTTTGACTGGAACAAACTTCCCCCTCCGCATGAAGCGGTCACCTTTGTTTCACCTCGTCTCCGCTCCTCACTGACAACTCGCTGCTTGTTACCGCGAGCTCACCCCGCGACCCCATGAATCTCCCCCATCATCATAACCACCACCGTTACTGTTCCCCCTTCACCATTCTCATCGTATGGCGATCACTCACTAACCCCCATTCATTCAATCTATTCATCGTCACCATCGTCATCATCGTCGTCGTCATCGACTGTCATCAATTTCACTTCCACCGAATTCATCGGCATCACAGATTCGCCCCCCATTGCTTCACCTCATCTCTACAAGACAAAGATCCCCCGTGTAGCCTTAACAGACTGTTGGGCAAGTGCTGTTAGCGAGCACCTCTGAAGGCCAGAATGGTACACGAGGGGTGGATAGCTAGCACCACGCCCGGCTGCCTTTGTCTCCCCAGTGTCGATGTTTACGCACGACACCAGGTCCTCATTTGAGGCCGTGTCGACCTAGGGGAGGCCCAGGACCGGTTCAGATGAACGTCACCGGTGTTTGCCTTGAGCGGGAATCGAACTCGGGTCGCCGGCTTCGTAGCGCTAACCGCTGCACCACCGCTCCCCACACCTATTTCTCTCCGCCGTGACATTCGCACACGGCGTTGTTCTACCGTTCTTAATTCTCCGTAAAGCGCCGTGGTTATAGGCGCTAAATATGAATGAGGTTAAGATAAGGTTCGTAACTCCACCGTGAGAAGGAAACTGGGCACCGTTTGCAGGGACACGTAGGATGGTAAACAACAACAACAACCATGACAACAACGGGACATTAAAAGTGGAGTTGTTGTTGTTCGGAAAAAATGGAAGGAACAGTTAAGAGAGGAAGAGTTCACAGAGACGATGGCTTCGACCGACGACATCATATGAGATCGGTGCCAGAAAGGCGTGGCCACTACTTGACACGAGACAGAGAGAGGGAAAAGTGGAAACTTATGACGACACGTGCTGTGGACACCTATGATAGAGGGTTTTTTTTGGGTTATTCCGCATAAATGTAAGTGTGTCGTTAAACCCGTCACCACCCGACACGGCCAACCAGCAAGGCTTGTGGCGTAAACAGAACGCGCCAATTCCTTGCTAATTTTAATGTTTTACCTACGTGACTTTACCGAAAAAACCTAAGAATATGAATGTTTGCAGTCACGAAAGCTTCAAATCTAGAATTCGTTGCTAGAGTACAGCGCTCACCGGTTGTGTGTTGGAGAGTTAAATCCGTGACATAATCGTCATCAGGTATAATGAAATAGCGACATAGAATCTAACCAGAAAACTATAGACAGACATATAAGCAGACAGACATCACCAAGATACATAGAGAGAGCAACCCAGGTACAGAGAGGGTGATCGTCTCTGTGGGTGGCCTTAAATAGACAGAGGGGGCGGAGGCAGAGAGAGGGAGGGGTAGGGAAAAATTGACATGTCAAGGAGTACGAAGAGACGCGTAGTAAAGGACGCAGGCTTAGAGGGAGAAAGAACACACTAAATTAAATAACCTAGCAATTAAGATTGACAATTCGAGAACCTAAACCCCAAACAAACCCTCTGCCATTGCTACTATTGGTGGCGAAAGCCCACGCGGTGAGCTGGCCGAACGGGCGATCTGCCCATGGACCGGGATGACGACGATGACGACGACAATGACGACGACGACGCGACGACGACGACGACGACGACGACGACGACGACGACGACGACGACGACAACGACGACGACGACGACGACGACGACGACGACAATGACGACGACGACGACGACGACGACGACGAATGACGACGATGACGACGATGACGACGACGACGACGACGATGACGACGACGACGACGACGATGACGACGACGACGACGACGACGATGACGACGACGACGACGACGATAATGACGACGACGATGACGACGACGACGACGACAATGACGACGATGACGACGATGACGACGATGACGACGATGACGACGACGATGACAATGACGACGATGACGACGACGACGACGATGACGACGATGACGACGACGACAATGACGACGATGACGACGATGACGACGACGACGACGACGACGACGACGATGACAATGACGACGATGACGACGATGACGACGACGATGACGACGACGATGACGACGACGACGACGACGACGACGATGACAATGACGACGACAATGACGACGACGATGACGACGACGATGACGACGACGACGACGACAATGACGACGACGATGACAATGACGACGGACGGACGACGGACGGACGCTTATGACGACAAATGAAGATGACGGACGCCCTTGTAAGTAGAGCACGCAGCTGCCTCCGGAGGCTCCCATTAAATCTGAGCAGCCACCAGAGACCCCCCGCGAGAACAATCTCACCACGTGCCGTGGAGAAACCTGCCCCCCGCCCCCCCGACCGACCGACCGCCCCCAGGAAAAACAAAGCGACGTTTTGATCCTCGAAAGGGAAATGTCGAGACCCTTCGGTGTGAGCGGGGAGAATTTCCGCGGCTCAAATTGCCGCGACAGGCAAAGCGCACTCTTGCACCAACACTTAATATTGTATGGATGAGACATTCAAGTCGCTTCGTTGTTTTCGATATCGTAATAAAAAAAATATGATTTAAAATTAAAACAAATATGATTTTTAAATGAAAAAAAATGTGAATTTGGAAATTAAAAAAAAAGTTTTTTTTTTTATAAAAAAATAAAGTGATTTAAAAAAAAAAAATGTGCCATAGACGTATGGCCTCTCAACCCCAGCTATAAACTGCTCCAATGCTCGTATTGGTCCCTGCGACCACTCGCCTTCTGGCGGTGCGCTCCCTCGCCCGCCCGCCACCGGTACAGACACGAGGACGTCGAGGAGGCTGTACTGCCTCTGGTGTCGGCCCAGCCAGAGCCAAAGACAAGGCAGCAGACGACATCATCATCATTATCATCAGAGCCATGTCTTTGTGTGCATGTTTTACCACAAGGTCGTACCCGTGTGTGTGCGTGTGTGGTAAATGTAGACTGGATGCCTTGCAAAAGGTATCTATTGAGTATTCTAACACCTTCTGTTTCATTGCATCAACAAAGATAAAGATCCCCCATATAGGCTACGCATACTTGCATCCCACTGGGATTTCTGCACACAGCGTTGGTGTACGCTGTTTTTTCTGCAATATTTTGCTGTCTTTTCTTGGATTTCTCTTTGCACTTAGTCACATATTCACTTTAAGATGTTTCCTTGTTCATGTTTTTGTTTTCTGTTTGTTGCGGTTGCACCCGATTCAAGAGCCGAATTGCTCACAGGGCTATACCTAATCAATGATCTTGAACTTGAAGTGCTGTTAGCGAGCACCTGTGAAGGCCGGCACCCCAGACGAGGGGGTGGGTGGCCAGCACCACGCCGGGCCGCCTTTGTCTAACCCAGCGGCGATGTTTACCACACACCGCAGGTACTCGTTTGAGGCCGAGTCGACCTAGGGAGGCCAGATAATCGTTACCAGTCTCGGCGGACGTGAGCTGGAATCGAAGCCGCGTCGTCGCATTCGCAACGCGGCGAGCTCACCGCTGCGCCACTGTTCCCCACGCACGCACACAAAGACAAAGATCCCCCGTATAGCCTTAACAGACTGTAGGGGCAAGTGCTGTTAGCGAGCACCTACGAAGGCTGGAACGGTACACGAGGGGTGGGGGCCAACACCACGCCCGACCGCCTTGCAGTAATGTTCACACACCGCACCGGTACTCATTTGAGGCTGAGTCAACCTACGGGAGCCCAGGACCGGTTCATATAATCGTCACCGGTGTTGGCCGTGAGCGGGAATCGAACCCGGGTCGCCGGGTTCGCAGCGGAGTACGCTGACCGCTACACCACCGCCACACGACACACCTGCACACAACACACCGCACACTCGACACACGCACCTCACACACCGCACACACCGCACACGCACACACGACGCACCGCACACACGACACATGCACACACGACACACCGCACACTCGACACACCGCACACACGACACACTGCACACACGACACACCGCACACACGACACACTGCACACACGCGCACGCCGCAAAGTTGATGGAGAGGGCGAACGCCGAGTGAGATTTCGCGCGCCACGCAGCCGCAACGATTACCGCCGTCAATCAGCGCCTGGTGAATCGCGAGCAGCTGTCAACGAGGGTCTCGCAGAGCTCCATTGGAAATAAAAAGAAATGTTAACACACTGCAGCCATCGCTCTCCCGTGAGTTATTCGGCGCGCGTCGCTTTGCGCCGCTCCGCACGGAGTTGACAGGGCGGCCAAAAATCAGGACACATCGGGCCATGGTATTGACTTCCAACAGACGTTCGAACTGAACTCCATTAACATTAATGGAAGAACAGAGCAGACAAAGAAGGTCACAGGCATCGTGAAATAAAATAAAAACCCAACGCAAGAGACGACGTTTCGGGCAATGGGCCTTCTCGACGAACTACAAAGAGGGCAACTCGGGCGTCGTTGACGATTGCGTCGGGGTGTTGTCGTTGGTTGTTGGAGCCGTGCTTGGGCACCCATCACCAACGCGGCAGTCGCAGGGCTGCGCCTTAGCCCCCCCACCCTCTCCTCGTGCAAAGATAGAACGCCGCGGTGGTGGTGGCGACGGCGGCTACGAAGAACGACTTTGCAAAGTGCGAAATTAGAATTAAATTTAGAGGCACCATTAGAATAATGAATTGTTTGACGTGCCGAGACATTTCACGTCAAACCGAAGTGGTTTTTGTTGTTAATTTTCAGAGATGGAATTTATCCAAATTAAGTGCGGGATCAAAAATGTAAATGCTTTTCTCTATTAAGTTTGCGTCTCTGGGGAGCGGCGGTGCAGCGGTTAGCAGCGCGCCAGACCGGGCGAGACCCGGGGTTCGATTCCCGCTAGGAGGCGGCCAACACCGCGTGTACGATATGAATTTGCGCTAATCTAGGACACAAATTCCCAAACAGTGAAAGAAAGTATTTAAAATAATTCGTGTTTACTATACGTTCGCGTATTGTGTCAAATGAACCGTTGTTAATGCACCGGTGGAAAGAGACAAGAATATAAAATACGGTTGGCTGCAATACGGTGCATGAAGTAAAAACATATCTCCCATTAGCAAGACTATTTTATGTAATATCATGCAGGAAAACAAATACTTAAAATGTGTGAAACGTATCGTTGCAGCCAGATTTAAACGTATGTAATTAACCATTATTACATAAAATGTTCAAGTCAACGATTTAAATGCAATGTGATGTGAACAAACAAAAATGAATAAACTCACTTAAAAAAAAAAACACGAAATCGGTTAAAATCTGACGACGTTCAGCAACGCGGGACCCACGCCAGCTGCCGCAACCCCTCCTGTGACGTCCGCGATGAAAGAGCTTTACAGATCATCGGATTCACCTATACCGGCCCCTCTCAAGAGAGATCTTCCCCGACCCAGAATGATCCGGTCCTCCGTTTCGGCCACAACCCCCCTCACCATCTCCCCCCCACCGNCCCCCCCCACCAGCCTCACCATCTCCCCCACCCTCAAACCTGACAACGACGCCCGTGGTGGCCTCGCGGCGAGACACGTGACACATGACACGTGACACATGACACGTGCCGGCCTTCAGCGGTGCTGCCCGCTAACGGCACTTGCCCCCAGCAGTCTGCTCAGCGAGTCGGAGTGAATGGGTGAGTGGATGAGACAGGGGGTGAGTGGATGAGAGAGTGGGTGGGTGCGTGGATGAGAGAGTGGGTGGGTGCATGGATGAGAGAGTGGGTGGGTGCGTGGATGAGAGAGTGGGTGGGTGCATGGATGAGAGAGTGGGTGGGTGCGTGGATGAGAGAGTGGGTGGATGAGTGGGCGAGCGAGCGGGTGGGTGAGTGGATGAGAGAGTGGGTGGGTGAGTGGATGACAGAGTGGGTGGGTGGTGGATGAGAAAGTGGGTGGGTGAGTGGATGAGAGANTGGGTGGGTGGGTGGGTGGATGAGAAAGTGGGTGGATGAGTGGATGAGAGAGTGGGTGGGTGAGTGGATGAGAGAGTGGGTGAGTGGATGAGAGAGTGAGTGGGTGGTGGATGAGAAAGTGGGTGGGTGAGTGGATGAGAGAGCGGGTGGGTGAGTGGATGAGAGAGTGGATGAGTGGATGAAGAGTGGGTGGGTGAGTGGATGAGAGAGTGGGTGGGTGAGTGGATGAGAGAGTGGATGAGAGAGTGGGTGGGTGAGTGGATGAGAGAGTGGGTGGGTGAGTGGATGAGAGAGAGGGTGGGTGAGTGGATGAGAGAGTGGGTGGTGAGTGGATGAGAGAGTGGTGGGTGCGTGGATGAGAGAGTGGGTGAGTGGATGAGAGAGTGGGTGGGTGAGTGGATGAGAGAATGGGTGGGTGGTGGATGAGAGAGTGAATGGGTGAGTGGATGAGAGAATGGGTGGGTGGGTGAGTGGATGAGAGAGTGGGTGGGTGAGTGGATGATAGAGTGGGTGGGTGAGTGGATGAGAGAGTGGGTGGGTGAGTGGATGAGAGAGTGAATGGGTGAGTGGATGAGAGAGTGGGTGGGTGAGTGGATGAGAGAGTGGGTGGCTGGGTGAGTGGATGAGAGAGTGGTGGGTGAGTGGATGAGAGAGTAGGTGGGTGAGTGGATGAGAGAGTGAGTGGGTGGCGAGCGAGCGGTGGGTAGGTAGGTGAGTGTTCGTGTTAGTGTGTGTGTGTACGTTCTGTTCTGCACGGGGTTTCCTCCGGGTGCTCCGGTTTCCTCCCAGAGCTCGCACAAAAAAATAAACACGCGAACATTTCACCGGCGTAGGCAGNAAAAACATCCCAAGGTTGAAAAACGTACCTGGAAATTGCTCAATTGGATCACACACAAGCAGCAGCAGCAGCAGCCGCAACAACATCAGTCCCTTACTGTGAGAACCGGCCAGGACCCTCTTCACCTGAGGACGGCTGCTTGCGTTGTGGCCGAAACGTCGTGAGAATTATTTTATTATGTTTTATTTTTATTATTTTATTACTTCCTTTCTACGTGACTTTACCGAAAGAACCAAGAAGATGAATCCCTGCAGTCACGAAAGCTTTAAATCGGGCTGAAAATTTTTAAATAAAACGCTAGATGCGGGGGAGGGGGGGGTCACGTGATTTAAGTTAAATTCTGCACGAGTAAAATTCACGAAGCTTCGTAGGCACCGTAAAAGGAACAAATACAGAATATATTTGAGACCGTGAGGCCAAAACACAACCAGTTGCTGTGCTGAACTCTTGGAGAACGAAGCGAGAGAGAGAGATTAATGGAATGTTCGGTATCATTATCATTATCCTAACCACCACCACTATCATCAGTATCAAAGTCGAGATTTAATCATTATCATTCGCTGCAGCAGCAGCAGCAGCCAGGGACATCAGAGTCATCAGTGTCACCAGCATGCGCAAAAACCATGGTAGATGCGGGCACTTGATGAATACATTTTTAGTGTGTCGAGTTGATTTGATTTGTTAAAAGGATGGTTTCGTTTAGCCAGCTGAGAATAATAGGTTCACAGAGCCATTCACTCACACGAGACCACAGACTCAGACAATCATAGATTCACACACAGAACCATACACTCACATTCAGACCCATAGACTCGCACAGAGACCCACAGACTCACACACAGAGCCATAGTCTCACACTAAGACCCATAGACTCACACAGAGACTCATAGACTCACACAGAGACCCATAGACTCACACAGAGACTCAAACAGACACTGAAACTCATAGACTCACACAGAGACCACAGACTCACACAGAGACCCATAGACTCACACTGAGACTCATAAACTCACACAGAGACCCATAGACTCACATAGAGACCCATACTCACACAGATACCCATAGACTCACACAGAGACCCATAGACTCACACAGAGACTCAAACTGACACTGAGACTCATAGACTCACACAGAGACTCACACTAGACTCACACAGAGACGCATAACTCACACAGAGACTCAAACTGACACAGATTCATAGACTCACACAGAGACCCATCGACCCACACAGAGACTCATAGACTCACACAGAGACCCATAGACTCACACAGAGACTCAAACTGACACTGAGACTCATAGTCTCACACAGAGACCCATAGACTCACACAGAGACTCAAACTGACACTGAGACTCATAGACTCACACAGACACCCACAGACTCACACAGAGACCCTAACTCACACTGAGACTCAAACTCACACAGAGACCCATAGACTCACACAGAGACCCAAACTCACACAGAGACCATAGACCCACACAGAGACCCATAGACTCACACAGAGACTCAAACAGACACTGAGACTCATAGACTCACACAGAGACCCATAGACTCACACAGAGACTCATAGACTCACACAGAGACCCACACTCACACAGAGACCCACATACTCACACAGAGACCCATAGACTCACACACAAACCCACAGACTCACACAGAGACTCATAGACTCACACTGAGACTCATAGACTCACACAGAGACCCATAGACTCACACAGAGACCCAAACTCACACAGAGACCCATAGACTCACACAGAGACCCACAGACTCACACAGAGACTCACAGACTCACACTGAGACTCAAACTCACACAGAGACCCACAGACTCACACAGAGACCCATAGACTCACACAGAGACTCATAGACTCACACAGAGACCCATAGACTCAGAGACTCAAACTGCCANAACTCACACAGAGAGCCATAGACTCACACAGAGACCCATAGACTCACACAGAGACCCAAACTAACAGAGACCCATAGACTCACAGAGACCACAGACTCACACAAAGACCCACAGACTCACACAGAGACCCAAACAGAGACGCATAGACTCACACAGTGCTCTAGACGAAGGAGGCATCGTCACNACGGTGATGATGCACCACTCAGCCACTTGCTGACTCAATCATCTCGCTAAACCACCTCAATGTCAAATCGCAGCTGTTGCTCTCCAGCAGCATGAGGCGTACGCAGAAGAAGACCACCATCATCACCAGCAGCAGCAGCAGAGCAGCGTCGTCGTCGTCGTGAAAGTCATCGTCATTTTCATCGTTGTCATCATCGTTATAGTCATCGTCGTCATCATTGTCGTTGTCATCATCGCTGCCATCATCGTTATCGTTATAGTCATCATCGTCGTCATCGTCGTCATCATCGTCGTTGTCATCGTCGTTATCATCATCATCGTCGTCATCATCGTCGTCATCATCGTCATCATCGTCGTTGTCATCGTCGTCATCACCATCGTCGTCATCATCGTCGTCATCGTCATCATCATCGTCGTTATCATCATCATCGTCGTCGTCATCATCGTCGTCATCATCGTCGTTGTCATCGTCGTCGTCTTTGTTATTATCGATGAACTTTTTCAGCAACGCTACAAGATGTGTGGCTTTTTTTATTGTATTCGAGGACTGACCAAAGNTCACCGTCGAGGGATAAATCGTCGTTATTATTGGAGACACGGTCCCCGTGACAACCGCCGATAAAAAAAAATAATTGAACATGGCTGGGAGGTAAAAAAAAATGTAACCAAGATAATAATNAAACATTTAAAAGAGAAACCTGCAAATCTGGTCTCATGGGAAATATAAGCAAAACAGGGCATCCCTATGGAGACTGGTCCCTTGCCATAGGAATGTGGAATTTCCACAGCTGGCTCGAGGGCCGTCAACACAGATGAGGGCCTCCCCCTCCCTGGCTTTTTGANTTCAATCGCTCTACAGTTTGGGGTTTTAACTTAGAGACACCACGACCAGCAGCTGGCATTTGCCAATATTTTCATATGCATTAATTTGGTGTAGCCCTGTGAGCCATGAGGCTCTCGACTCGGGTGCAACGCAAAAACAAATATAACAAAAAAAAATCTTAAAACGTTTGCAACAGAAACATCCAAAAAAACTGTAAAAATATATCCAGAAAAAAGCACCGTATTAACGCTGGTGCCATCCCATGGGAAAGTCGAACAATAACAACTAAGACAAATTTCGTTAAACTCTGATGAGGGATTCATCTTCTTGGTTCTTTCGGTAAAGTCACGTAGAAGGGAAGTATAAAATTAAAAATAAAACATAATAAAACATCTCACGACGTTTGCCACAACGCAAGCAGCCGTCCTCAGGTGAAAACCAGGTCCGTGAGTCGACTCTGTCGCCTCGACAGACCTGGTTTTCACCTGAGGACGGCTGCTTGCGTTTGGCCGAAACGTCGTGAGAATTGTTTTATTATGTTTTATTTTTATTACCTTTTATTATCCCTTCTACTGACTTTACCGAAAGAACCAAGAAGATGAATCATAAGACAATTTAGATTCAATTATCAGGCTAACTCCGTACTTCAACAAACAAACATGGCTTAACCATACGTTTTCGAAATCACCAAAATAAAGCTATTAAAACAATGTAACAGTGATCATTGGAACTGCGATTCAAATCTAACAATAAACGATACAAATAAACATGTACGACCAAACTTTTTAGCCATAGCTGGCAGCATGAGTCACTCCATAACAGCAGGAGTATCAGCAGGAGTATCAACATTTGTCAATGCACCTTTAAAGATCAGAATACTATAATCAAAATTCCAGATCATGCTTTGCAGCGGACATCCGGAGCGGTGCATTTCATTTCAAGCCACTCTGCATAGCAGTGGCAACGGGTGGTGTACAGCTCATCAAGAGCAGTTTTTAGTGCTGATTTCACAGGCAGTGATCCTAGTTGCAGGTTATTGGCAATAGCATTCCAGGCCTGGGGACATCAACAGCAAAATATCTTCCTCCAGTATTTGTACGGCAATAAGGAATGTGAAGCTGGTAAATGAGCGAAGACCTGAGGTCACATTGTTCTTCGAAACAGCGAGGAGATCCAGCAGGTCGTCTGCTGATTATGTTTGTACGTACAACGTGAATAAATAAGATCTGACGCACAAGCCGTCGATCATTAAGGGATGTTAAGTTGTACCTAATGTAGAGATCACAGTGGTGAGTCCCATATGGGCAGTTCAATGCAAATCTTAAGGCTGAGTGATAAATTGGGTCAAGCCTCTTCAGTACAGTACTGGGGGCTGATTTATATACGATGTCACAGTAATCAAGTAGAGGAAGCATGGTAGCTTTTATCAATTCCAAACGGAACATATGGGGGAAGCAATGATTGTGTCGATACAGAAAACCAAATTTTATTTTGTCTTTTTACCAATATTATCAATGTGATCTTGAAAGTTCAGTTTTGAATCCAGGATGACCCCAAGATTACCCCAAGATTCTTATAGATCTTGACTTGCTATATTTGATAATTATTTAAGGAATGTAATTGGGGAAAAATAAGTTCCTGCTTTAGTCCTGGTGAGAAGTATAGCACATTTGTTTTGGAGGTATTCAGGACTAGTTTTAGAGCAACTAGCTGCTGTTGTAGTTTGTTGAAATCACCCTCGAGCCTAGCAATCACGTCATCCGGAGAGTGGCCAGCATTAATCAGCATCGTGTCATCTGCAAACAGATTTACCCTAAAATGATCCAGGTCAGTTCCTAAGTAATTGACATAGAGAGAGAGAACAAGAGGGGGCCAAGGATGGAACCCTGTGGAACACCTTTTGTTACCTTAACACTGTTTGACCTCCAACCATCTATAAATACAGTTTGGGGTGCGAGAGAGAGGTAATTTTTTAACCATTCCACTGCGTGTTTGGAGAAATGTAGGCAACTTAGTTTACTAAGCAGGATGTTGTGGTCGACTGTATCGAAGGCTTTGGACAAGTCAAGAAAATGACTGGCGCAGTACTGCTTATTATCAATGCTACTTAAAATGTGATTTAGAGAGTCTGTTGCAGCAGATGTGGTGCTGTATTTTTTCGGAATCCAGCTTGGTTTCGACGTAAGAGATTGTTGGCGGACAGGGAACTGCTAATTTAGTAGTTTAATAATCTTTCAAAAGTTGTCATCAACGGGGACAAAATTGAGATAGGTCGGTAGTTATTTGCATCATCTTTAGGGCCCCCTTTGTGAAGTGGACGAACATAGGCATGTTTACATTCTAGAGGAACCGATGCTTCTTTGATGGACAGGTTAAATATATGGGCTAGAGGTTTGTATATTTGGTGACCAACAGTTAGCAGAGCAAAGACGGGAATACTATCCGCTCCGTTAGAGGAGAGGACCCTTTGAGGCAGGACAGTTGTTTTGGGAAACATTCCTTTCGTGGATAGGCCGGAAACTAAATTCGTTTAATGTTTGGACAGGGGTGTAGGAAATTGCATGAGAGCAGGGGCGACTCCCAATACATTATCAAAAAGGTCACCAGCTTCAGAAGAATTGAGGTTAAAATTGTCAACGATTCTTTGGGGCTCTGAAAATAGTCCCCATTTCGGTTAAGCGCAATGGGGAAGATTATCTGTGTTAGATGCCTTTTCAATACATTTTACTGGTAGGAACCTCCTGGTTACACCAGCCCACAGGAGATTATTGTGTCCGTCCGTCGTGCATCCAACAATGTGAGGGGTGGGACTGGGTAGAGAGGGAGGGTGGGAGCGGCTGGGTGGGGAGGGGCTGGGTGGGGAGGGTGGGCTGGGTGGGGTGGAGGGTGGGGCTGGGTGGGGAGGGGCTGGTCACCCCGTGGTGCCCTTATAAAACTCAACGTTTAACCTACTCACGCCGGCTTGTGCCTGCCCTCACAGTCGGGCATATTTGCGGAATACACCACGCCGCCGTTGACCCTGGCCATTAACCGAGCAACCCAACGTTCCTACCAGCTCCCTCCGCAGGAATGTGTTACTGTTTTCCAGAAGATCTTAGCGTTGCCATGTGATTTCAGGAGAGTGGAGGAAAAGTAAGCATTTTTGCATGCCGGCGGTGACGTCGCCACGACGCCTGTGCCAGGCCAGGTGCCCTTTTGAGGCCACGCGGAGTGCCAAAGGCTCGGGGCAGGCCCCAGGTGCCGCGGGTTTGACTGCCTTGAGATGACCCGCCGTGCCCCCTACTGTGGCAACTTGCTGCGTTTTAGCCGCCCGGCGCTCCGATGCACTCGGAGCACGTCGCTCTAATGGCGGCAGCGGTGCTGCAACCTGGACTCGGAAATCAGGATGCGGCGGTGCCAGCTGCTGCTCGGGGTCTCTGACCTTCCGACCTCTTGAGCCAACCCTCCCCCCTGCCAGGCCTAGACCTTCCACTTTTGAACATCCTCGCTCGAACCGACATGAACGACGCTTGAGAAAGGAGCGGTGGGGAGGAGGGCGGATCATCAATGTTGTACCTTCAAAGGAACCCCCCGCAGCCTCTCACCCGTTCCGATATTTAACCGTCTCCATGGCGGCACGTGGCGCTGTACGCTCACGATTCTTGTACTTTAACGANGGGGGGGGGGGGGTGGTGGTCTCACCGCCACCCAACCCACGTGGGGAACGCGAGTGAGACGGTGGAAGCTCACATGGGCGAGGCAGGAGGACAGGAAAGACAACTAACATTTTTGCAATGCGAGACGAGTTTACGAATCACCAATTCATTGTTCTCTCCTCTTCTAGTTCAGTGGTTCTTTAATGCAATCTCGCACCCCTTTGGGTTTTAATCGTTCAAATACGTACAATGTTAATAACGACCACAGGGCTTGATTACACAAAGTAGTTGCCACGTACGCGGTCGTGCTTAATTCTAAAAAATATAAATGTGACCACGTCTCGCACAGACCCAGAAAGGGCATCTCGCACGCCCCCAGGGGGTGCGTGATGCAGCCCAGGTTAAGGGGAAGAAGAACCACTGCAGACTAGCGTATGGCAATTCTGCGCAAATGACCAGGTCCGAGTTGAGGTCTGCGAGCCGTGCGACAGCAAACGCAGCTCAGTCTGCCGGAGAGGAAATTGGACAAAAAGAAATTAACGATTGGATCGCTGTAAAGATAATTTTGACAAGCAAATACACAGTGGATTGGAGTAACCGGGTGAAGGTAAGATGAGAATTAATACATTTTGAAACGTTTTTAATGGGATGTTAGAGCGCCGGCTTCCCGTACACCCACGTTCATCTCGCGCAAGAGGTCTGCGCACCTCACTCAACCCCAACCGCCCTATCATCATAAACATGAAACTATACGCAGAGTAGACTTTCCATTGTCTATGCTAATGATGGGAAGGATGGACGCAGATAATTCACAATCGCGGAAAACCCCAAAATATTAATTTTACGTGATTGTCTATGCCAAAAAAACACGAATATAGGTACAGGGACTCTTCTACTTATAAACATTCAGAGGTACGAACAAAACTGTCTGTATGTCCAGTTGCCCATTCGTGCAATAGATGGCAGTGGTGGCACCTACATCTGCAGAACGTGAAGAACCAGTGGCATCTACATCTGCAGAACGTGAAGAACCAGTGGCATCTACATCTGCAGAACGTGAAGAACCAGTGGCATCTACATCTACAGAACTTGAAGAACCAGTGGCATCTATATATGCAGAACGTGAAAAACCAGTGGCATCTACATCTGCAGAACGTGAAGAACCAGTGGCATCTACTTCTACAGAACTTGAAGAACCATGGCATCTACATATGCAGAACGTGAAAAACCAGTGGCATCTACATCTGCAGAACATGAATAACCAGTGGCATCTACTTCTACAGAACGTGAAGAACCAGTGGCATCTACATCGGCAGAACGTGAAGAACCAGTGGCATCTACATCGCAGAACGTGAAGAACCAGTGGCATCTACATCTGCAGAACGTGAAGAACCAGTGGCATCTACATCTGCAGAACGTGAAGAACCAGTGGCATCTACATCTACAGAACGTGAAGAACCAGTGGCATCTACATCTACAGAACGTGAAGAACCAGTGGCATCTACATCTGCAGAACATGAAGAACCAGTGGCATCTACATCTGCAGAACGTGAAGAACCGGTGGCATCTACATCTGCAGAACACGAAAACCAGTGGCATCTACATCTACAGAACATGAAAAACCAGTGGCATTAACGTGGAGAGTGGGCACGCAAACTCCAAATATACAGCAGGCGTCAGGGTCGGCATTGAACCTACGACCTCCTGCATAGCAGGCGAGGTAGTTAACATTTCACTGCACACATAATGGGGTAAAGGAGGGCAGGGAAAAAGGGGGGGGGGGAGCGTTTGTTGCGGCACGAGCGGGTGACTATTTGACTATTTAAACGAACGCAATATCCATATCGATGCACACGGCGACCTCAAGATATTCGGGGTGGGGGCTGTCTGACTCACGAGTGTTTTATATAATCACGGCTTAAAAACGTATTTTTATTCCTCGCAATTACCGCTTGGCTTTAGTTTTTTCTTTCCCCCGTCTCCACGCCCAATTGCACCCCGCCCCCCCGAGAGTGCGATCCGCGCGTGTGCGTCACGGATGACGCCGCTGCCAATCCGCCCGCCATGTAAGACACGGGGGCCCGCGGAAGTGGACATCGACAGAGCCACACTTGAGGTGCCAAACTCCCAGTCGATGGAATTTACAAGTGCCGGCCGAAGCCCCCCCCCCTTCCCCTGTCTCTCTCTCTCTCCCTAGGTCGACTCAGCTTCAAACATGCACTTCGTGCGGCGGTGTGCAGCAAACCTCGCCACCGGGGAGACAAAGGCGGCCGGGCGTGGTGTTAGCCACCACCTCTCCCCCCCCCCCCTTCGTGTACCGTGCCGGCCTTCATAATTAGCGCTGCTCGCTAACAGAACTTGCATCCAAAAATCTGTGGGGATGGGGGGGGATCTTCGTCTCTGTCTGTGTTTGCAATCGCCGGTGACGGGGCTGAGATGTCAACCCCTCACCGCTGCGCTCGGAGCACACACACACCGCTTTAATGTCAGGCAGCGGTGGCTGTAACCCGGATTCGAACCCAGGGTCTCTCAGGTGCGGCGGTGGTGGCGGCTCTGGCGTCTCCGACCTCTGACCTCTGACCTCTTGAGCCACCCGGCCGCCACCTGAAACTTCACTTTTTAATATCCACGCTCGAACCGACGTAATGTCGACGGACAAGGGGAGGTTATCAATTTGTACCTTCAAAGATCACGAATCTTTCTCGGCCGTTAAATATTTAACCATCTCCATCGCAGCATGGCGGCTGTACGCTCACGATTCTTGGACTTATTTTTAGACTGTGAAAATACCAACTTTGAAAGAGAGGCTTAATAAAATATATATACAAACACTCCGATGAGCACGGTTGGCTACGTGCGGTGAGAAGGAAGTTCAACATACGTACGTACAGAAGACTTATTTTTGGGGTGTTAGATCACGTAAATATAAATGTGCATCGTTAAGCCCGCCACCACCACCCGACACGGCCGATTCGCGAGGTTTGTCACGTAAACTAAACGTGTCAATCAGTTACGAGCTCAGCACACTCGCTGCTGTGTTGGAGAGTAAACCCCACGACAATTACAATTATCCATGACCTCTATTATGGATTATATTGGCCGCTAAAGCCGACGTACTAAAATCACAGATTTTGTGCGTGCCAAACCGCGCATTGACCAACGTGGAGAAGTATGGTCAAACGAAACCTCCCATGACCCAACGTCACGCGGCGGTGAGGTCTTTGGTCTACCAGTTGATTCGTAAAGTTTGCCTAAAGATGTGCGTACTGTATGTACGTTCGTTAAACTTCTTTCACGCCGTACGTAGCCAACCGCGCGCAGCGGAGGTGCAAAAGTTACGAAACATTGTTACTATTTATGTGGTAAGATGTTGCGCCTGCCGGCTTTCATGTACTCGCGAACAGCACTTGCCCAACAGTCCGTTAAAGGCTACACAGGGGAACTTTATCTTTGTCCGCACATAGGCATCGGCAAGGTAAGGTAATTTACCCTTTTTACCGGGTAAAAGGGTAAAAATAAAATGTAAAGGTGTCGACATGCCAAGGGGTAAGGTAAAGGGTAGGGTAAAGGTAGCGTGAAGTATTACCCGGTAAATACGGCGCCTTGTTTACCGCTAGAAGCTCCGTGGCGCAGTCCGTGGCCTCCATTTAATAAGTAATATTTTTTTTAAAACTTAAAAACACGCTTTTATGAAATGCACTAGTAATGGCAGAACTCCACGACTCCAGGAAGTGGCCGCAAAGCTTGCCACAACGTAAGGGCCGCGGTGATTTACAGCCAACGTGAGTTGAGCGTGGACAATTAGACCCAAGCAGAAACATAACGTATACAAAAATAATTTTAAAAATACACATCTTTTTATTGATAGAATATAGTGTTGTCATCAGTGACATAAGTATACCAAGTTTGCAGTCGATACCACATTGGGAAGTGGGTAGAAATTTAGTTACAAGATTTGAGGATACAACAATAATGACGACAACAACAACAATGACGACAACAACAACAATGACGACAACAACAATGACAACGACGACAACAACGACAACAATGACAACAAGCGTGTAAAATTGGAATCGAGAGTATTTTATATGATTAAAGCGCTCTACCTAGCATTTACCGTTATAAACCTTTTTTACGTGTAGTAGTTCCCTAGTAATTACCCTGTAATCGGATAAATTGTATGGGGTATGGGTAAAAGGTACAGGGTAGAGTGATTGTATTGTGGTAAGGTAAAAGGTAGGGTAAAAGTAGGCTCGTTGTTTTTATCTTTTAACTTTTACCTTATCTTGCCGAGGTCTATCCGCACACGCACGGACACGTGCGCACACACAAACAAACACGACTAAAACGGTTTTATAAATCTTCTTGTTGCAATTCACGGCACCCCATGGACATCACCCCCCCCCCCACCAACACTGCCCTCCACCGCCACCCCCGCTCCACTCTTACGCTTTTTTTTTTCACGGAACATTCACCCAGGGAAGCACTAATTCAATTCCCCCCGTGGCTCCACGCGCGAGAATCTTCACCCGCTGATTGCGGCGGAGACAGAGACGCGAGCCCTTGGGGAGCGAGAGACGACACGTGCGTATGCACACACACACGCGGACACACGCACACACAACAACAACAACAACCGCCATTCGCCACTAAGTGGCGGTGACGTCACCACGATGCTTGTGCCAGGCCAAGTGCACCTTGAGGCCACGTGAAGTGTCGAAAGCCCGCTGGCAGGAGGTCACGGGGCAGACCCAGGTGCCACTGGTCGACTGACCGAGATGACCGAGATGACTGGCTGATGCACCACCTGTGCCCCCTACTGTGCACACACACACACGGACACACACACACGGACACACACAGACAGACACACGCACACACACACACGGACACACACAGACCTGGCCCAGCCATGGCGGTGTCACACTAATTGCCCATTAGTGCCGACACCTTCAAGATGAAGCTGTTAGGAGGCGACTGGGGAAGGGAGGGCGAGGAGGGCCATGTAGCGGGAGGGTCCCTGATCATCACGGTTTAAAGGGGCGACTTGAGGAAAGTCCGACCCAGAGTGGCCAACTATTGACACGGACGTGTCCGATTCAAGGCTGGAGGGATGCGATCGGCTGTGAAGTTCTGTTTCACTGGGTCCAACGTCGATCTGGGGGTTCCACCTTCGAACTGGGGTCCGGCCCCTAGCTGCTCATGTTATGCAAAGACAAAGATTCCCCGTGTAGCCTTAACAGACTGTTGGGGCAAGCGCTGTTAGCGAGCAGCACCTGTGAAAGGCCGGGACAGCGCACAATGGGGGTGGGTGGCCAGCAACCACGCCCGACCGCCTTTGTCTCCCGAGTGGCGATGCTTATCTGAGGCTGAGGCGACCTATTTTATGCACACGTACGCAGACACACGCACGCAGACACGTGCTTTAATTCGACGCAGAAAGTCCAGGTATTGGCGCTTGCGTGTTGTTGGGTGATAGGAAGGTAAATCTGGAACCAAGTTGTCTGCTACCGATATCGACGCTTCACGGTGTTGCTAATATAGCTCGTGCCGACTGAAAAACTACATCCGGGTTGGGTCTACAGTGCAGAAGGTTATTAACCCTACCGCTCACTTACCCATTCACATACCCACCCACTCACTCACCCACCCAATCACTGACCTACCCACCCACAGACCCATTCACCCACCCGCCCACTCACCAACTCAGCGACTCACCCACTCACCGATCCACCCGTCCACTCACCCACCCACTCACTCACTGAACCACCCACCCACCCGCCCACTCACTAACTCACCCACCCACTAACTCACCCATTCACCCACCCGCCCACTCACTAACTCACTCACCCACCACTCACCCATTCACCCACCCGCCCACTCACCAACTCACCGACCCACTAATTCCCTGAACCACCTACCCGGGTACCCACCTACTCGCCAATCCACCTACCTACACACTCACCAACTCACTGACTCACCAACTCACTCACTGACTCACCCACTCACTCACTCACTCACCCGCCCTCCACCCACAAACTCACTCACCCACCAACTGACCCACCCACCACTCACCTATTCACACACGCCCACTCACAACTCACCCACCCACCTACTCGCCAATCCACCTACCCACACACTCACCAACTCACGGACCCACCCACTCACCCACTCACGGACCCACCCACTCATCCACTCACCCACCCACTCGGGTTGCAAACTGCCGAGGAATTGGCATCTGCGTGTCAGCGTGGCATCAGAAATTGATTTGGAACCGAGATCCGGTGCCGGTATGTGTGCCGCTGAACTTTTATCGCAGGATACTGCCACACTTTTCTTTTGCTAATTGGCTTCACGCCGACTGCTAAAAAGCCCGGGTTTAGCTCTCCGGCGCAGGAAAAGTGGGTGGCATAGCCCCAAGACACAGCGCAATGCACACAACACTTGCATAGCACCGTGCATACACAATCGCTGTTGCCAACCCCCTGTTGCGGCAGGGATTAACGAGGCGAGCGTGCGCGTGCGCTGTAACAGGATAAATGAATCCGCGCAGAACGAATGATGAGTTATTTGAATGTGAAGGGAGGCAATCAGCGTCGAGGAGCGGCCTAATGTGGGCATTTGAAGATCCACAAATCGTCTCTTTGGAGCCAGAAATCGTTGCGCTCAGGAATGACTTTAACGATTGAAACATTTTTGGTTTCCAAATATCCAACCTTGTGCTCGAGCATTGATCGAGCATGGGTCAAGCACGGTCTCGTTAAAAATCGGTCAATTCCCGTCCCAGCATTCCTCATAATGGGCAAACCACACTCAATTACTCCATGTATGGGCCTAGAGCATGAACGTAGTTTATCATTCATTCAGTCGCGGAGTCATTTCACGCTGCTACAGCTCCTCCGTGAAAAGGAAGAGATCGAGGCGGTGTCCGTGAGAGCCCCGACGAGAAAAAACGCAAACAGACTCATCCATTTTTAATGGGCGGCCGGCCTCGTTCACTTTCCGTGAGGTGGGGTGGAGGGGGCGATGACGCAATGTCTGAGTGAGTGAAGGACCCCTTTTTTTATTAAACACAACAACCAGGTCGAAAACTATTTGTTGTAGCAGCTAAGGCCACACTGAGCCATGCAGCTCCTTGCTTCAGAAGCCACGTGGCCATTGCGAGCGATAGCTCAACGGAGCGGCTGATTGTCACCCGCGTGGAAACTTATAAGCGGCAGCCGAAGGCTCCAAACGCGTGACGTGGAGAGAGAGAGAAAGAGCGAGACCCGCAAACTCCAAATATACAGCAGCAGGCGTCAGGGTCGGGATCGAACCCACGGTTTCCTGTATACCAGGCGAGGTAGTTAACATCTCCACGGGAGAGGAGGGAGAGAAACGCAAACTCCAAATATACAGCAGCAGGTGTCAGGTCGGGATCGAACCCACGGTCTCCTGTACACCAAGCGAGGTAGTTAACATCTCCACGGGAGAGGAGGAGAGACACGCAAACTCCAAATATACAGCAGCAGGCATCATCAGGGTCGGGATCGAACCCACGACTTCCTGCATACCAGGTGAGGTAGTTAACATCTCGCCACGACGGCGCCCTCATGTGTTTGCCGAATAACTCCGTTTAACCGTGATAACCCAGATAATTGGAAGAGAGAACCGGCATTTGCCGACCCGGGATGAACGGATTTCCCGGATAATGTGGGTGAAGGACAAACAGGGTTTTCCTGTACTCTACTTGACACACGCGGTGTGTCTGTGTGTGTGTGTGTCTGGTCACTCCTTTAGTGTGGGGAGAGATGGTGTAGTGGTTAGCGCGCTGCGCTACGAACCTGGCGACCCGGGTTCGATTCCGCTCACGGCAACACCAGCGACGATTATCTGAACCGGAGATTGACTCAGCCTCGAATGAGTACCTGGTGCGGTGTGTAAACATCGCCACTAGGGAGACAAAGGCGGCCGGGCGTGGTGCTGGCCACCCACCCCCTCGTGTGCCGTGCCGGCCTTCATAGGTGCTACTCCCTAACAGCACTTGCCCCAACAGTCTGTTAAGGCTACACGGGGGATCTTTGTTTTTTTTTTGCATTCTTTGCTCCTTTTAGTGCGACAGACTGGGCCATTCTAGCCCAGTGCACATTTTACCTTTGCACACAGCCGACTCCTCTTGTCGCGTTAATTATTAAAAGGTCGTAACACGAGGAAGAGCCTCTTTAAACGTGGCTTCTGTCTACACGAGCCAAACTCGATTTGGCGGTCATCTCGACCCCTGGTGCATTAAACGAAACTCATCTTTTGTTTGCTGCTCTCCCGTCACGGCCTTGCGTCACGCGGGCCTCGGCTCGCTCTGCCACGGCCGACTCCCTGCGCCCGGGCGAGCGAGGCGCCTACGAAGGCCGGCACGTGGCGACGCGCATTACGCACGCACGTGGCGACGCGCATTACGCACGCACGTGGCGACGCGCATTACGCACGCACACACGCGGCCACTCGAGGGGCCGGGTGGCCAGCACCACGCCACCGGGCCCCGGCTTCTGCCTCCTCTACCGGTGGCGAAGTTTACACGGCCGCCTGCGCCAAGTACTAATTTGAGGCCGAGTCGACCTAGGGGAGGCCCAGGTTCAGAGAAATCGTCACCGGTGTTTGGCGGGCCGTGTGCTGTTGGGGACAAGTGCTGGTGGGGAGCCGCAGCGGCACCACCGATGGGAGCCGGCGCTGTGTGGCACACGAGGGGGTTGGGTGGCACAATGCACAGGGTCATGTTGCGTACGCACCGAGACGTGTCCAACACGGACGAGAGAGACTCGAGGTGCCTCTTTTATTAGGAGACAGCAAACAGATCATGGGCGGGTGCACGCCACAAAGACAAAATCCCCGTATAGCCTGAACAGACTGTAGGGGCAAGTGCTGTTAGCGAGCACCTATGAAGGCCGGAACGGTACACGAGGGGTGGCCAGCACCACGCCGACCGCCTTTGTCTCCCAGTGGCAATGTTTACATACCGCACCAGGTACTCATTTGAGGCTGAGTCGACCTAGGGAGGCCGGGACCGGTTCAGATAATCGTCACTGGTGTTGGCCGTGAGCGGGAATCGAACTCGTGTCGCCGGGTTCATACACGCGCAACCGCACACACGTNCCCACGCACACACACACACACACAGACAAGACAAATCCCCGTATAGCCCGCAAAGACTGTTGGGCAAGTGCTGCTAGCGAGCACCTATGAGGCCGGCATTACACAAGAGGGTTGGGTCAGGGCCACACCGGCCGCCTTTGTCTTCCCACTGCTGATGTTTACCCCACTCGGTACTCGTTAAGGCCGAGTCAATCTAGGGGAGGCCAGGACTAGTTGAGACGTTGGCAGTGATGTCGGGTGTAACTGGCCACCGAAGACAAGACACAATTCATAGACAGTGAACACACATCCTAAAACGTAGAAAACACTCAACAAACCACAAAAAGNCTGCTCCGTTAGCACAAGTGCTGCGNACAACTTTGGAGAAGGCACAGCACACGAGGGGGTGGGTGGCCGCANCACGCGGCCGCTTGACACACCGCGCCAGGTATCATTTAGCCGATCGATCGGGTGGCCAGGACCGTTTCAAATATTCCGCATGTTGTTGGCCGTAGCNGGAATCACTCGCCGTCGTTGTAACGCGCTACCNCTCAANCTCCGNACACACACACCCGCCTAACCATCACACCACAATCCANCACACCACAACCAACACACACACACCACCACACACCACAACCNCCACACACCACACACCAAATTCACACACACACAACCCACCACACACCAACNATCCACACACANAACTAACCAACACACACACCCAAACCCACACACGCACACATACACTCCACTCACACACCAACTATCACACACACGCACCAACACACACACACATCCATCACACACCCACCTAACCCACACACACACNCACCACACACTAGCACCNCACACACACACACACACCACTCACACAAACACACACACTAACCAACACACACACGCAACCATCACACACCACACACTAACTAACACACACATCCATNACACACACACACACAACCATCCACACACCACCAACCATNCACACACCACACACAACCTCACACACACACCTCAACACACAAGCACAAAAACACTCGCACAGCCCCAGATTACGCGTAAAATTGATTACGTAAAAGATTTTGGCCAACTTGCGTTGCGCGTCTTCGGAAGCGTTTAAATTAGCCGACGGGAAAGCTGTCAAGGCAAAGATTAATTTTGCTCTTCGGCAAATACCGCAGATTTGGGCAACGCTTTTGATCAGTGTTGGCCGGATTTTCTCTCTCCGGTCAACTCCCGAACAGCAACGCAGCTTTGACGTCTCAAGCTTTCGTGTGAGAAAACCTACGACCCTGTAAGTAAAACCCAGTGCAGCCTGCAATTGGCTCGACGGAGCAGCGGGCGGACGGACGGCAAACGAACGACACTGGAAGGAGAATCTCGCCGGCTCCATCCTCGCACCGCAGAGCCCTGGCGGGAGGAGGGGGGGGGCTCTTTATCCAGCAGTGGCTTGACAAAGGGTCCATTCAAAGTTACAAACGTGTGTTACTGTCGTCGTTGTTGTTACGATCGTTGTCATCGGTCCTACCGGTGGCGCGCGCGCGCGTGTTCGCGCCGTGCGAGCAGGCGAGGAGAGGGTTTAAAACGCAGCACGGGCGAGCTAGCGGGCGAAGCGGGCGAGTGAGCGGACGGCGAGCGGACGCGGAGAGGGTTAACGCAGCACGGGCGAGCGAGTGAGCGGGCGAGGAGAGGGTTAACGCAGCACGGGCGAGCTAGCGGACGAGTGAGCGGGCGAGCGGGCGAGTGAGCGAGGAGAGGGTTAATGCAGCACGGGCGAGCTAGCGGACCAGCGGCGGCGAGCGGGCGGGCGAGCGGGCGAGGAGAGGGTTTAAAACGCAGCACGGGCGAGCTAGCGGACGAGTGAGCGGCGAGTTAGCGGACGAGCGGGCGAGTTAGCGGACGAGCGGACGAGCGAGCGGGCGGGCGAGCGGGCGAGGAGAGGGTTAACGCAGCACGCAGCGGGCGTCGAGAACGACGCCTGAATTATTCACTCGTGCTCCGCAATGTCTCCCAGACAAGGCTGGGGCTGGGGGTGCGGGATTTAAACGGCGAGCCGGCCATAATGATGCGCCTGCCCCCCACCCCCGCCGTCTCCGCCCCCTTGTGTGTGGTCGAGTGCGCCGGTTACAAGGCGGGGGAGGCGGTGTCGTGGAGAGTGGGGGGGGGGTCACGTGCCATGGACCAGCAGGGCCGGAGGGTCGCCCCCGCCCCCATCTGTAAGGGTCCTCGGTGGTAGCTCTGCGGTGTCCGCTTTTGCGGCGCGTCGCTTGTTAACGACGCGCCCTGCGGAGCATCCGAATCGATTCGTGGCCACGTGATGCGACGCTGCGATGAAACTGGGGGGGGGGGGGGGGCTTGACGAAGGATACATGCAACTTTTAAACGCACGCTCAGAACGCGCGCGCTCGTGCGCTCGAACGGAGCGTGGGTGAATTGAATTTTTTTGCTAAAGCTTGATGGGAGCTGACACGAGCTCTCAGACGCTTGAACACCCACACTTACACGCATACGCGTGCACTCGCGTTTGTACGCGCACACAAAAGATCCCCGTGTAGCCTTAACAGACCGCTGGGGCAAGTGCTGTTCACGAGCAGTACCTACGAGGGCCGGCACTGCACACGAGGGGGTGGGTGACCAGCACCACGCCCGACCGCCTTTGTCTCCCCAGTGGCAATGTTTACACCGCACCAAGTACTCTTTTGAGGCCGAGTCGACCTCGGGGAGACCCAGGACCGGATTAGATAATCGTCACCGGTGTTGGTGGCCGTGAGCGGGAATCGAACTCGGGTCACCAGGTTTGTAGCAGGTTCGTAGCACGGCGCGCTAACCGCTATACCACCGCTCCCGCCCCACACACAGGAGGTCACAGGGCAGACCCAGCAGGTGCCACGGTTCGACTGACCGAGATGACCGAGATGACTGGCTGATGCACCACCTGTGCCCCCTGCTGTACCAACTTGCTGTGCTTTAGTCACCCGGCACTCCGCTCGTTGTTGTGAGCGTCGCTCCTCCGCCCTCCGTTGTTGTTGGAGGGCGACTGCCTCCAACTGCCCAGTAGCGTCCATCACGAGCCTCCTCCACAGAGGCCGATCTTGACACCGCTGATACCAGTCATCGGCAAGTCCACTCATCTCCACGTCCTCCTGTACCACATCACTCCATCTCTTCTCTAGCCCGTGCCGCGCCCGTTTAGCCCCCTCGATCCAGCCGAACAAAAGCTGTTTAGGCATGTGGTGGCTGGGCATGCGGGCTACATGACCCAGCCACCGCAGCCTTGCCTGCCGGAGGAGCTCACCGATGGGACTTTGCCCAGATCTTTCAAGGATTTGTGAGCTCCTCACACGATCCAGCCTGGTTAAACCCAGGATGGATCGTAGGCAGGCCAGCCTAAATGTTTCCAACCGGCGAAGATGCTCCATTAGGGGGTCCACGTTTCGCAAGCGTAGAGAAGGGAGGGAATGACTGTGGCCGAGAAGACCTGAAGCTTCGTGCGGAGCAACAGACCAGGTAGCTTCCACACAGCGTTACGCAACCGATGAAAATATATTTCCGCTCGATTGATTCGCAGTGAGACCTCTGCTGTTAAGCTGGAGCCGGTCATAAGCACACTGCCCAGGTATGGGAAACTCTCCACTCTCTCCACTACTGCCCATCACCGATTGATAGTTGTGGGGGTGTACAGGGAAAGGCTCTGACTCCCGACCACGTAGTTTTACCCGGGCCCGCTCACCATCACGAAGGTCCTTAATCATCGTGAGCAGAGGGTCAGGGACTCCAAAAGCCCGAAGAACAACCCAGAGCCCAGGCCTACTGATGGTATCATAGGCCTTGACCAGGTCAATAAAGCAGAGATGTAGGTCTTGTTATTTTCCTACACCTCTGCTGTAGCAGACGGACAGAAAATATGGCATCCGTGCAGGACCGCCCTTTCCTGAAACCGCATTGGGACTCCGCAAGCCTCTCCTCAGCGTGCCTAGCAAGGCGATTGTGAATAATCCTTGCCAGGACTTACACATACATACTTACACACACATACATACTTACACATACACACACACATACTTACACACACACATACTTACAACACACACAACTACATACACAGCACAGTACTTACACCACACATACACACAGTTAACAACAAAGATACAAAGATCCCCGTATAGCCTTAACAGACTGTAGGGCAAGTGCTGTTAGCGAGCACCTATGAAGGCCGGAACGGTACACGAGGGGTGGGTGGCCAGCACCACGCCCGACCGCCTTTGTCTCCCCAGTGGCGATGTTTACACACCACACCAGGTACTCATTTCAGGCTGAGTCGACCTAGGGAGGCCAGGACCGGTTCAGATAATCGTCACTGGTGTTGGCCGTGAGCGGAATCGAACCCGGGTCGCTAGGTTCATAGCGCAGCGTAGCGCTAACCGCTACACTATCGCTCCCCACAACAACAACCACACACACACACACACACACACACACACTTACACACTTACACACTTACACACACATACTTACACTCATTCACGACGAGAGGCGTCTGGCTGCAGCTCGGCCTCGCTTCTCTCTCCGGCCGCTTCGGTCCCCTCCTCTCAACGAAAATCTCGCAACTCGCTTCTTCGGAACTGCTTCTCGTGTTTAGTTTGTCGACTTTACCCAGTCCCAGCTCCCCACCCCCGCACCTCCGATTAGCGCGGTTGGCTACGTACGGCGCGCAAAAGGAGTTCGTACGTAGAAACGTACGAGCGCACGCATGTCGCTGTTCGTAAGTGCGGGTGTTCGTAAGTCGGGTGTCTGCAAGTCGAGGACTGCCTGTACATATGTAATATCTTGAATACGGCGGGAGGCGAGTTGACGGGGCAGCACTTATTTATTAACACAAATAACACATTAACAGATACAGCCGAGATGCAGCCGAGATGCAGCCTACTCTACGCGTGCCCAACTCGGCTACGCTCCCAGGCCCTCCGGGCTACGTGCTTCCTCGGGAGGCTGACTGACCCGTCCTAGCCAGGGTACGGGTCTCGATCCTTGGGTCACACAGCCAGGCCCTTACAAGGACGTCAGGCCGTGATCCCCAAGATCTCGCCACTGAGCCGCACAGAGTCCCGGCCCTTACAAGGGCAGCGGGGGCTAGGGGTCTCAGGGCCCTATCTCTTGCTCCGTCTTCTTTCTTCACTGGTTGACGACTCCCCGATCGCTGCTGCGCATCGCCTTACATAGCCCTCCGCGCCGGGGGCGGGCCTATGCGGACCACGATGTGGACACCTGTCTGCGGACCCTGATGTAGTCACCCACGACGCGCTGTCTCACGATCCTCCCCCCCCCCTAGCACGTACCACCTCTACACACACAGCGGTCATCTCTCGCTCTCGCTAGGAGAGCGAGCAGTGTGTGCCGGCGGAGGCGCGATGTTTCAAGTCGAGGTGATTGTGTTGCTGTTATTATTGCTGCAACACAGTGCAGGTAAATTATACTTCCAAGCCGGTGAGAGGCCATCAACACAATAAGTTCCCTTTGAAGAGAAGAACCAGGAAGTTGAGGGCACTCAGACACACTCGAGCACGCACCGCAAGCACTCACAGCTAATATACACTCACACGTTCACACACACACACCAAATACACAAACACAGATCCACATTCACACACACACACAGCTCCACATTCACACACACACACACAGATCCACACACACACACTCACACAGATCCACATTCACACACGCACGCACTCACACGTCCACAATCACACACACACTCACACGTCCACGTTNACACACACACACACACACCAAATACACAAACACAGATCCACATTCACACACACACACACGCACTCATACGTGAATACACTCGCACAGCCGCTTCAAACACACAGATCCACTTCACACACGCACGCACTCACTCACTGAACACACACAGATCCACTTCACACACACAGCCACATTCACACACACACACACAGATCCACTTCACACACACACACACAGATCCACATTCACACACGCACGCACTCACGCGTGAACACACACAGATCCACACACACACACAGATCCACTTCACACACGCACGCACTACACGTCCACAATCACACACGCACACACTACAGCCACAATCACACACGCACACACTCACACATTCCACATTCACACACACACACACAGATCCACACACACAGATCCACATTCACACACACACACAGCCACACACACAGATCCACTTCAAACACACACACACAGATCCACACACACAGATCCACTTCACACACGCACACACTACACGTCCACAATCACACACGCACACACTCACACGTCCACAATCACACACGCACACACTCACACGCGAATACACACAACCAACATTCACACACACACATATCCACTACACACAGATCCACATTCACACACACCACAGCCACTTCACACACTCACGCATGAACACACAGAACCACTTCACACACACACGCACGCACTCAGCGTGAACACGCACAATGACGCTCCTTCACACAAAGAGTGCATCCTCTATGACTGTACAGCCTGTGTAGCCTATAAATGGAAGTTCTGTAAGCGACAGCAGCAGCACCACTAGAACCGGCACGGCCACGATGGTGGGTGCCAGCACCACGCCCGGCCGCCTTTGTCTCCCCAGTGGCGATGATTACCACACCAAACGAGGCAACTCACTTGAGGCCGAGTCGACCTAGGAGAGGCCCAGAGCCGGTTATCGTGTTCGTCGCTGTTAATTGGTTGCGAGTCAAGCTCGAGTCGCCGAGTTCCGTGTGCTAAGCACTGCGCCACCGCTCCTCACCCAGTGGTCATTACAGGATATGCTTGGGCACACGACGGTAATGGTCATTTCCGTAGCAACCCTGGGACGTTGAGGGAAATTCCACATTATGGCGGAGGCGGGTCTGTCCGTAGGAGAACCGCTGGCGATCCCGAAACCGGTACTGTCGCTTGTGTTGAGGGTGATTGCTGATGACGATGAGGNATGGTGATGACAGTGATGATGATGATGATTGCTGATGACGACGATGATGACGACGATGATTGCTGATGACAATGATGATGATTGCTGATGATGATGATTACTGATGATGACGGCGATGATTGCTGATGACAATGATGATGATGATTGCTGATGATGACGGCGATGATGATTACTGATGACAATGATGATTGCGATGATGATGATGCTGATGACGGCGATGATGTTGCTGACGATGATGATGATGATTGCGATGACAATGATGATGATTGCTGCTGCTGATGATGATTGTTGATGACAATGATGATTACTGATGATGATGATGNTTGTTGATGACAATGATGATTACTGATGATGATGATGATTGCGATGATGACGATGATGATGATTGCTGACGATGATTGCTGACGATGATGATGATTGCTGATGATGATGATTGCTCGATGACGGCGACGATGATTGCTGACGATGATGATGATTGCTGATGATGATGATTGCTGATGATGATGATTGCTGATGTAACAATGATGATGATGATTGCTGATGACGGCGACGATGATTGCTGACGATGATGATGACTGCTGGGTCTGCCCTGTGATGAGTGTGTATGTATCTCTCTGTGTCTCCATGTAACTCTGTGTGTCTCTGTGTAAAGTCTCTATGCATCTCTGAGTGTGTATGTATCTCTGTGTCTCCATGTAACTCTGTGTCTCCGTGTATCTCTACAATTATCTACGTATCTCTATGAGTCCATATGCATCTCTATGAGTGTGTATGTATCTCTGTGTCTCCATGTAACTCTGTGTGTCTCCGTGTAGAGTCCCTATGCATCTCTATGAGTGTGTATGTATCTCTCTGTGTCCATGTAACTCTGTGTGTCTCCGTGTAGAGTCCCTATGCATCTCTATGAGTGTGTATGTATCTCTGTGTCCATGTAACTCTGTGTGTCTCTGTGTAGAGTCCCTATGCATCTCTATGAGTGTGTATGTATCTCTGTGTGTCTCCATGTAACTCTGTGTGTCTCTGCGTAGAGTCCCTATGCATCTTTATGAGTGTGTATGTATCTCTCTGTGTCTCCATGTAACTCTGTGTGTCTCTGTGTATCTCTACAATTATCTACGTATCTCTGAGTCCATATGCATCTCAATGAGTGTGTATGTATCTCTGTGTCCATGTAACTCTGTGTGTCTCTGTGTAGAGTCCCTATGCGTCTCTATGAGTGTGTATGTATCTCTCTGTGTCTCCATGTAACTCTGTGTGTCTCNACAATTATCTACGTCGAGTCCATATGCATCTCTATGAGTGTGTATGTATCTCTCTGTGTCCATGTAACTATGTGTGTCTCCGTGTAGAGTCCCTATGCATCTCTATGAGTGTGTATGTATCTCTCTGTGTCCATGTAACTATGTGTGTCTCCGTGTAGAGTCCCTATGCATCTCTATGAGTGTGTATGTATCTCTGTGTCTCCATGTAACTCTGTGTGTCTCTGTGTAGAGTCCCTATGCATCTCTATGAGTGTGTATGTATCTCTGTGTCTCCATGTAACTCTGTGTGTCTCTGTGTAGAGTCCCTATGCATCTTTATGAGTGTGTATGTATCTCTCTGTGTCTCCATGTAACTCTGTGTGTCTCTGTGTATCTCTACAATTATCTACGTATCTCTGAGTCCATATGCATCTCAATGAGTGTGTATGTATCTCTGTGTCTCCATGTAACTCTGTGTGTCTCTGTGTAGAGTCCCTATGCGTCTCTATGAGTGTGTATGTATCTCTCTGTGTCTCCATGTAACTCTGTGTGTCTCTACAATTATCTACGTATCTCTGAGTCCATATGCATCTCTATGAGTGTGTATGTATCTCTCTGTGTCCATGTAACTATGTGTGTCTCCGTGTAGAGTCCCTATGCATCTCTATGAGTGTGTATGTATCTCTGTGTCCATGTAACTCTGTGTGTCTCTGTGTAGAGTCCCTATGCATCTCTATGAGTGTGTATGTATCTCTGTGTCTCCATGTAACTCTGTGTGTCTCTGTGTAGAGTCCCTGTGTGTCTCGATGTCATGCTAATTAATGGGTTCACGTTTGGGTTGCTTGGCCACAATCGCCGACGACTGTGGCTCGTGCCTTTCATTTTTTTCCCGTCATTTACGAAGGCCGGATTACATACTGCGTGCGTGCAAACATCGCCACCACCACCGTCACCAGCGCCACCACCATCGTCAACCACCACCACTGCCACCACCACCACCGTCAACCACCACAACCGACCACCGCGACGCGTCGCCTTACCTGAGGCTGATCGTACGTGGGAAAAGGTTGTCTTGGCTGGAGGCGCGACGTCAACCCGGCACAGATCCACACGGCACGGCGTTGGTGGTGGTGGGGGGGGGGACGGGACAGGGGACAGGGGGGGGACACGATCAGCTGTCAGCAAGCGAGCGGAGCGACCCACGACAACGATTGCCGTAACAATTCATTCACTCACGGCGGGCGGGCAGCCGTCAGTCAGGCGCGAGCCGCAACGACGGACGCGGACAAAGAGCGACGAGAATAAGAGGCGGAACCAGAGGGACCCTCCCCGCACACCTGGTTGTCATGGCGACGCGGGTCTGGCCCGCTCTCACCTCCCACCAATATCCTTACCTGGCTACCCACCCCCTACACCCACTGCCCCCCCCCCCTCTCTCTCCGCCTGTCTCCGCCACAACCAGTACTCCTGCGCTAACCCGTGTTGCGTGTCTGTGCGTGTGTCTCTGTGTGTCTGTGCGTGTGTCTCTGTGTGTCTGTGCGTGTGTCTCTGTGTGTCTGTGCGTGTGTCTCTGTGTGTCTGTGTGTGTGTCTCTGTGTGTCTGTGCGCGTGTCTCTGTGTGTCTGTGCGTGTGTCTCTGTGTGTCTGTGCGTGTGTCTCTGTGTTGCGTGTCTGTGCGTGTGTCTGTGTGTGTTTGTGCGTGTGTCTCTGTGTGTCTGTGCGTGTGTCTCTGTGTGTATGTGCGTGTGTCTCTGTGTGTCTGTGCGTGTGTCTCTGTGTGTGTGTGTTTGTGCGTGTGTGTCTGTGTCTGTGCGTGTGTCTCTGTGTGTCTGTGCGTGTGTCTCTGTGTGTATGTGCGTGTGTCTCTGTGTGTCTGTGCGTGTGTCTCTGTGTGTCTGTGCGTGTGTCTCTGTGTGTCTGTGCGTGTGTCTCTGTGTGTCTGTGCGTGTGTCTCTGTGTGTCTGTGCGTGTGTCTCTGTGTGTCTGTGCGTGTGTCTCTGTGTGTGTGTTTGTGCGTGTGTGTCTGTGTCTGTGCGTGTGTCTCTGTGTGTCTGTGCGTGTGTCTCTGTGTGTATGTGCGTGTGTCTCTGTGTGTCTGTGCGTGTGTCTCTGTGTGTCTGTGCGTGTGTCTCTGTGTGTCTGTGCGTGTGTCTCTGTGTGTCTGTGCGTGTGTCTCTGTGTGTCTGTGCGTGTGTCTCTGTGTGTCTGTGCGTGTGTCTCTGTGTGTGTGTGTTTGTGCGTGTGTGTCTGTGTCTGTGCGTGTGTCTCTGTGTGTCTGTGCGTGTGTCTCTGTGTGTATGTGCGTGTGTCTCTGTGTGTCTGTGCGTGTGTCTCTGTGTGTCTGTGCGTGTGTCTCTGTGTGTCTGTGCGTGTGTCTCTGTGTGTCTGTGCGTGTGTCTCAGTGTGTCTGTGCGTGTGTGTCTGTGTGTATGTGCGTGTGTCTCTGTGTGTCTGTGCGTGTGTCTCTGTGTGTGTGTGTGTGCGTGTGTGTCTGTGTATGTGCGTGTGTCTCTGTGTGTCTGTGCGTGTGTCTCTGTGTGTATGTGCGTGTGTCTCTGTGTGTCTGTGCGTGTGTCTCTGTGTGTCTGTGCGTGTGTCTCTGTGTGTCTGTGCGTGTGTCTCTGTGTGTCTGTGCGTGTGTCTCTGTGTGTCTGTGCGTGTGTCTCTGTGTGTCTGTGCGTGTGTCTCTGTGTGTGTGTTTGTGCGTGTGTGTCTGTGTCTGTGCGTGTGTCTCTGTGTGTCTGTGCGTGTGTCTCTGTGTGTATGTGCGTGTGTCTCTGTGTGTCTGTGCGTGTGTCTCTGTGTGTCTGTGCGTGTGTCTCTGTGTGTCTGTGCGTGTGTCTCTGTGTGTCTGTGCGTGTGTCTCTGTGTGTATGTGCGTGTGTCTCTGTGTGTATGTGCGTGTGTCTCTGTGTGTCTGTGCGTGTGTGTCTGTGCCTGTGCGTGTGTCTCTGTGTGTCTGTGTGTGTCTCTGTGTGTCTGTGCGTGTGTCTCTGTGTGTATGTGCGTGTGTCTCTGTGTGTCTGTGCGTGTGTCTCTGTGTGTATGTGCGTGTGTCTCTGTGTGTCTGTGCGTGTGTCTCTGTGTGTGTGTCTGTGCGTGTGTGTCTGTGCCTGTGCGTGTGTCTCTGTGTGTCTGTGCGTGTGTCTCTGTGTGTCTGTGCGTGTGTCTCTGTGTGTCTGTGCGTGTGTGTCTGTGTGTCTGTGCGTGTGTCTCTGTGTGTCTGTGCGTGTGTCTCTGTGTGTCTGTGCGTGTGTCTCTGTGTGTCTGTGCGTGTGTCTGTGTGTGTCTGTGCGTGTGTCTCTGTGTGTCTGTGCGTGTGTCTCTGTGTGTCTGTGCGTGTGTCTCTGTGTGTCTGTGCGTGTGTCTCTGCGTGTCTGTGCGTGTGTCTCTGTGTGTATGTGCGTGTGTCTCTGTGTGTATGTGCGTGTGTCTCTGTGTGTATGTGCGTGTGTCTCTGTGTGTATGTGCGTGTGTCTCTGTGTGTCTTGCGTGTGTCTCTGTGTGTCTGTGCGTGTGTCTCTGTGTGTCTGTGCGTGTGTCTCTGTGTGTATGTGCGTGTGTCTCTGTGTGTATGTGCGTGTGTCTCTGTGTGTATGTGCGTGTGTCTCTGTGTGTATGTGCGTGTGTCTCTGTGTGTCTGTGCGTGTGTCTCTGTGTGTCTGTGCGTGTGTCTCTGTGTGTCTGTGCGTGTGTCTCTGTGTGTATGTGCGTGTGTCTCTGTGTGTATGTGCGTGTGTCTCTGTGTGTCTGTGCGTGTGTCTCTGTGTGTACGTGCGTGTGTCTCTGTGTGTCTGTGCGTGTGTCTCTGTGTGTTGTGCGTGTGTCTCTGTGTGTCTGTGCGTGTGTCTCTGTGTGTATGTGCGTGTGTCTCTGTGTGTCTGTGCGTGTGTCTCTGTGTGTATGTGCGTGTGTCTCTGTGTGTCTGTGCGTGTGTCTCTGTGTGTCTGTGCGTGTGTCTCTGTGTGTCTGTGCGTGTGTCTCTGTGTGTCTGTGCGTGTGTCTCTGTGTGTATGTGCGTGTGTCTCTGTGTGTATGTGCGTGTGTCTCTGTGTGTCTGTGCGTGTGTCTCTGTGTGTCTGTGCGTGTGTCTCTGTGTGTCTGTGCGTGTGTGTCTGTGCTGTGCGTGTGTCTCTGTGTGTCTGTGCGTGTGTCTCTGTGTGTATGTGCGTGTGTCTCTGTGTGTATGTGCGTGTGTCTCTGTGTGTATGTGCGTGTGTCTCTGTGTGTCTGTGCGTGTGTCTCTGTGTGTGTGTGTCTGTGCGTGTGTCTCTGTGTGTGTGCGTGTGTCTCTGTGTGTCTGTGCGTGTGTCTCTGTGTGTCTGTGCGTGTGTCTCTGTGTGTCTGTGCGTGTGTCTCTGTGTGTATGTGCGTGTGTCTCTGTGTGTCTGTGCGTGTGTCTCTGTGTGTATGTGCGTGTGTCTCTGTGTGTCTGTGCGTGTGTCTCTGTGTGTCTGTGCGTGTGTCTCTGTGTGTCTGTGCGTGTGTGTCTGTGTGCTGTGCGTGTGTCTCTGTGTGTCTGTGCGTGTGTCTCTGTGTGTGTGCGTGTGTCTCTGTGTGTATGTGCGTGTGTCTCTGTGTGTATGTGCGTGTGTCTCTGTGTGTGTGTGTCTGTGCGTGTGTGNCTGTGTGTATGTGCGTGTGTATCTGTGTGTGTGTGTCTGTGCGTGTGTGTCTGTGCCTGTGCGTGTGTCTCTGTGTGTCTGTGTGTGTGTCTCTGTGTGTCTGTGCATGTGTCTGTGCGTGTGTCTGTCTATGCGTGTGTGTGTCTGTGCATGTGTCTGTGCGTGCGTGTCTGTGTGCCTGTGCGTGTGTGTCTGTGCATGTGTCTGTGTGTCTGTGTCTATGCGTGTGTCTGTGCATGTGTCTGTGCGTGTGTGCGCGTGTGTCTGTGCNTGTGTCTGTGTGTCTGTGCGTGTGTCTGTGCATGTGTCTGTGTGTGTGTCTGTGCGTGTGTGCATGTTTCTGTGTGTGTCTGTGCGTGTGTGCGTGTGTGTCTGTGTCTGTGTGTGTGTGTCTGTGCGTGTGTGCGTGTGTCTGTGCGTGTGTGTCTGTGCGTGTGTCTGTGTGTGTGTGTCTGTGCATGTGTGTCTCTGTGATGTATGTGTCTGTGTGTCTGTGCATGTGCGTGTGTCTGTGCATGTATGTGTCTGTGTGTCTGTGCATGTGCGTGTGTCTGTGCGTGTGTGTCTGTGCGTGTGTCTGTGCATGTGCTGTGCGTGTGTCTGTATGTGTCTGTGTGTCTGTGTGTCTCTGTGTGTGTGTCTGTGATGTGTCTGTGTGTGTCTGTGCATGTGTCTGTGTGTGTGTGTCTGTGTGTGGTGTGTCTGTGCGTGTGTCTCTGTGTGTCTGTGCGTGTGTCTCTGTGTGTGTGTCTGTGTGTGTCTGTGTGTGTCTGTGCGTGTGTCTGTGCGTGTGCCTGTGCGTGTGCCCCGGGAACGCTGGGAAGGCACGGGCGCTTGGCAAATGATCGTGCACTCTTGCTGCTGCTGCTGCTGCCAAGTTAGGCTCGACTCTGCCGATTGAGACGTTGAATGTGGAAACCAGTCCTGACCTAAATACACGTCTGTCATCGGTCAGAGCAAGACCGACTCTGCTGATGAGACACTAAACGTCGACACCAGCGAAAGAGTTTTTTTTTTTTCTCTCGTATTAATCCGATGATTCGAGCTCGCCCGGCTGCTGATGAGACAATGGATGTCGCAATCCGTCCAACATTCGCATGCATTCAAGAATAATGCCGCTGAAAAGGCGCACTCCCAGAAGGCTGCGTGGCTATTGGATGTGTAAACAACGAATAATGTTACGGGCTGGAGGCGTATCGTCTACCTATAGGTTTCATCTGGAGCTGAGCAGTAATTCGATTACCCAAGTAATCCATGACTAATAAAAATAAAACATAATAAAACAATTCTCACGACGTTTCGGCCACAACGCAAGCAGCCGTCCTCAGGTGAAAACCAGGTCCGTCGAGGCGACAGAGTCTGAATGAAACAGCACACGAGCTTGGAGTATATATATAAGCTGGGCGCATTGACAAAGGAATTTGCATATCAAAAGGAATTTAGCATATTTATGGAAATGCTAAATTCCTTTTGATATGCAAATTCCTTTGTCAATGCGCCCAGCTTATATATATACTCCAAGCTCGTGTGCTGTTCATTCAGACTCTGTCGCCTCGACGGACCTGGTTTTCACCTGAGGACGGCTGCTTGCGTTGTGGCCGAAACGTCGTGAGAATTGTTTTATTATGTTTTATTTTATTATTTTATTACTTCCCTTCTACGTGACTTTACCGAAAGAACCAAGAAGATGAATCCCTGCAGTCACGAAAGCTTTAAATCGAAATTTAATCCATGACTCTTCACGATCATGATTCGATTGTTCAGCTCATCCAGGTGACGTGTTTTTAAATCCTTTATATTAAGTTCGCTTGCTTGCTTAGGACCGTGCAAATCTTTCGGTCGTTTTTTAACCCACTTCCCGTGATCCAATCGAGCTGACATTTTGCACACAGACTCGTTGTGCGTGACAATGTATTTTCGTGAAAATTTTTCCCAAAATTTTACACTTTTTAGGAATTTTTGTTAAAATATTTAATTACCAATTACTTAATGGTGGCAGGCATTCATCTGACCCATAGGTGGCAGCCATCTCAAGCCAGAGGACGAGAGGACTCTAGCCGCCACGCATATACAGGATTTATGGTGAAAAACTTTGTTTTTACGGGTTAATTTTTTTATTTGCCTCTTTTTACTTGACCAGGGCAAGGCCCCACACTGAGCTGTGTAACTCTTCTTCAGAAGCGGCCTTCGTCGAGCCATCACTAAATGATGTTCTCAACAAAGCGGGTTCATCACATGCGAAATTATAGCAGCAGCCACGTACTACTACCTCAGCGCACGTCGAAATGTGGAGGGAAACACCGTAGGACCAGGAGGAAAAATCCACACAACAGCAGCGAGAGAGAGAGACGCCACAAACTCCAAACACCGGTCAACAACAAAACACATTTTTTTCTGGCCTGGACTTTTGCAGCTGTTTTAGACTAATTTCAGGGTGCTGATTCCAAATCTGATCTCAGATTTGCTCTATCACATCTCATTTTCTGCTATCGGCATACCCCATTTTCATTGATTTTACCCGAAATTAACTCTGTCACTTATGATTGCAAGTTGTTGCGAGTCAGTGACTGCTTTAGTGTTAAAATATGGTGCTGTGTTTTAGGGTAGTGTGTTTATAATATATTTTATGTAGATATCCACATTTATTTAATATTTTTCTTCTGCAGTTTTATTGAAAATACAATATTTGATATCTAAAAAACCTGATGTGATAGACAAAAACTGATGCCAGATTTGGAATCAGGACCTCAAAATTACCTTAAAACCTTAAAGAACATCCTGTGAGGAGATGGAGCGGTCGGATCAACCCGTGGGAGTGATGACATCGCACGGCCTTGAGAAATTGATCTACAGCTTTGGGGAGGCCTTCATCCAGCAATGGATTGATCATGGCCGAGGATGATGGTGGCGAAGGGGATGATGACAGCCGAACGTGCATGTGTTCGAGTCACGTTGGCGGGATGTTAACTACCTCGCCTGGTGTGCAGGAGGTCGTGGGTTCGATCCTGACCGTGACGCCTGCTGCTGTATATTTAGAGTTTGCGTGTCTCTCTCTCTCTCTCCCCGTGGAGATGTTAACTCTCTCGCCTGGTATACAGGAGGTCGTGGGTTCGATCCCAACCCTGATGCCTGCTGCTGCTGTATATTTGGAGTTTGCGGTGTCTCTCTCTCTCTCTCCCGTGGAGATGTTAACTCTCTCGTCTGGTATACAGGAGGTCGTGGGTTCGATCCTGACCCTGACGCCTGCGGCTGTGTATTTGTAGTTTGCGTGTCTCTCTCCAGTGGTCTATCCTCCACATTTAGATGCAACAATGCGCGTTTCAGAGTACTTCGCTGCTGTACATTTCCACGTGAGAAGCCACTTCGTTGAGCTATCGTTGTTGTTAGCCAGGTCACTTCTGAAAAAGAGCTACATAGCTCAGCGGCCTTACCTGTTCAAATAAAATGTTTTAGTTTCGTTTTTGAGTGTGACACGGCCATTGTGAGCACCCTACTCACAAGCAGCGAGACAATCTACAGGGCTTTATTGAACCTTTAGGTCTCACATCTCGTGACGGGGCCATCGTGAGCCGGCTTGAAGACCAGACGACAACATCCGTCCATCGCACGCTATTTTGGATTTCTTATCAAAGGGCTCGCTCGGTAACTTCTGAAATGTCAACTTTTCCATCCTCGCGTTTCGTTCCCATTGAGCTTCCTGTGATGGACTTATCACACCATGCCTCGTTGCCACGGAGATTGCCGGTTGGGGGGGGGGGGAAATAAAACCGGATTAATTTAATAAAAAATTATAATCCTCCCGTCAATTACGACAGCCCCAATGGAGATTACCGTGCTTCGTGCCCGCATTTCACACCCGCTCTATCGAAACGGGACGCGCTTTTATTTGGATTTTTTTCATCAACGCGAGAAGCCGGGCCCTCTCCGTCGCGACAACGGGGCAACAATGACGGCCGGCAATAAGCTGCTGCTGCTGCTGCTGCCGCTACTGCTGCTGCTGCCGCGGCTGCTGCCGCTACTGCTGCTGCTGCCGCTGCTGCTGCTGCCGCTACTGCTGTTGCTGCTGCTGCTGCTGCCGCCGCTGCTGCTGCTGCCGCTGCTGCTGCCGCTGCTGCTACCGCTGCTGCTGCTGCTGCTGCTTCTGCTGCTGCCGCTGCTGCTACCGCTGCTGCTACTGCTGCTGCTTCTGCTGCTGCCGCTGCTGCTGCTGCTGCCGCCGCTGCTGCTGCTTCTGCTGCTGCCGCTGCTGCTACGCTGCTGCTACTGCTGCTGCTTCTGCTGCTGCCGCTGCTGCTGCTGCTGCCGCTGCTGCTGCTGCTGCTACCGCTGCTGCTACCGCTGCTGCCGTTGCTGCTGCTGCCGCTGCTGCCGCTGCCGCTGCCGGTTGGGGAGCTACACCGGGGAGGCACCCGATGTGAGAAACAGACATCAGAATCTTGTCCATAATGGAGGAGAGGAGGCGGTTGGTTGTTTTTGT